>CP142455.1:19395000-19750000 GCA_038049695.1 Cinnamomum chago
GCACACCAGTACAGAAGCCCTGCCGATGCAACTATAAATATTAGAAACCTCTATGATACACTGGTGCAGCCGTGGAGAAACCTGAGACATGATGCGACACAGTTATGGGCAGAAGGTTCGACCTTTTTCTTCATTCATAATGTTCAGAAAATTACATGCTATTGAATCTTTACAGGATAAAACATATGGCGTCTGCCATCACTTATCAGTATCAGTATCAGTATTTGCAAAATCTGATGCTGGCACCCAAACAACTTATAGTATCTCTAGTTATCGCAGATTATATCAAACTAGACACGCGGAAAATCTTTATGGTGCATGATAATTGGATTTTAGCAAAGTATGTTGAATTCGTTTTAAGATACCTAGTTATTTGCATGTGCTCAGTGTTTTAAGTTACTAATGCTGCTCTCGGACGCACAATGGACACATGTAGAACTGCTAAATCCTGTTATCTTAGGTTTGTTACATTTGAACTTGTAATAATTGATTATACGCTTTTCATAAATAAAAAAAAATGCAAGGATGCTGCTATAAATGGATTTTAAAACTTTATAAATTCTAGTGATGTTACAAATTATTTATTTATTTGGCTACATCAGGGATTTGAACTCACGCACTCTACTCACACACCCATGTCCTAACAAGTTGAGCTACAGCTGGGGGATTACCCATGTTACATTTAGTGACAAGAGCCCATATCACAGTTGGAAGGTGTTCTTTGTTGTAACCATTAAGTTTGCTTTTGAGAGGATAAAGAACAAGGGGTGTTGCATCCCCCATCTTTGTCTGTTCATCATAGCTTAATTGGACTGATAAAAAAAAACATTACTTAATGCGCTATGAAAATCCAGTCATAGGAAGCTTTGGGGTTGAAGCAATTTTTTGACTGCATCAGTGATTGTATCGTATTTCCTCTTGAGGAAATGTTATATGCTAGCTATGAATAAAAAAAAAAAAAGAGTATGTAACCATTTTAATCCTTGACTTGTTTTTTTCAATATCAATTCCAAGTTGACAAATGGTTTCTTGATTATCTTTTTATTTTTTATGAAGTCTGGACATAAAGATAATGGGATTTTGATTATGTAAACTTAAACTATTTCATACTAAAAGAATATAGTAAAGTTGGGAGTCCTCCCAAGCAGGGGAAAAAACCCTGAGAATTTAAAATACAATTGCTCATAACAATGCTAGCTTATGTTTTGACACGTGTATAGTTTTATGTATAGTTTTACATTTATTCCGTTTTCTGGTCATGACTCAAAACTCAGTAGGCCTTTCATATTGTCCATTAGAAGTTTCCCCATTAAGTATCTTTGGGATGGTAGCGTTTTATCCTTTGGCTCGGAAACTAAATCATGTGTTGTGTTTGGCAGGTACACATTACACTCTCTAAACGAGGCCCCACTTTCCACATGCCTCCACCCTATTCAGTTGTCATACAAGTGAGTATTTTGTCCGACTTCATCTCCCTCCAAGTGTTAATCAGAATACTCCTTCATAAAGGCTTAACCTTTTTATTAACTTAGATTGTATACTTTTACGTCTGATAGTTGATATTTGATATTGCTTCACTGGGATGTTAGACATGCATGGCTGATCCTTTTGGGTGAGTGAATGCAGGAATCCTTTTGGGTGAGTGAATGCAGGAATCTGAATCTGAATCTGAGTGATTGCAATTGGTGATCATATTGAAAAGAATAGGCAATGGATATGTGCTACCAAGGCCCATGTTGCGCTCTCTGAAAGTCCGAGATCCGAACCCTAGAGGGGGGTGAATAGGGTGAGCTTCAAATTAGTGACCAATTATGACCAATTTTAACTTTTTTTTAAATTAAATTAGCCACTAGTGATGATTATCAAACTAAATACGGAAGCTAACAAAAACAATCACCAGAAAGCATGCACCATCATACAATGATTTATAATGGTTTGACCTCAATGCCTACATCCACTACCGGCTTGTGCTTCTACACCTCACCAGATTTTCACTATCTATGCTTTTTAATAGGCTAAGTAATAACTTTTACATTATGCTTTCCAAGGCTAAGTAATAACCTCTTACACTATGCTTTTCTTAGGCTAAGCAATAACATTTACAACCAAAATGTTGTTTATCTCTCTAAGTAGTGTTTAGAATACACTTGATGGAGATATAATTTTAGCTCAATACAATGCCTCTTAATTAGGCGAATATGAAAGTAAAAATCTAATTCACACACATACACACACACACTATGAATGCACAATGTGTATGTATGATGTCCTCAATTAATTTGAAAATAAAAGCTCATAAATGTATGCCAAAGTCTTTTAAATGTTTTAGCTCATAAAAACATTTATGATTGAGGAAAGAATGCTAATCACATGTTAATAATAACTTGTAAAAGATATACCTATGTATTTCAAACCAGTTGTGAAATTCTAAGAACAAAACATGTGATGCATAAGGATTTTAATCAAATTAACAATGTAGTTCAATATATGTATGCTATAAGCATTTGAAAGTGTAACCAAACAAAACCAAACCAAGCCAAGCATTTTCCCACTAGGTGGGGTCGGCTATATGGATTTGACGACGCCAATCAAATCTGTTTAGGGCCATGTCCTCCGTTAGATCCATATAGGCAAGGTCATGTTTAATAGTTTCTTTTCAACTTCTCTTGGGTCTCCCTCTCCCTCTCATACTCCGGGCAATCTCCATGCTTTCACACCTTTTAACAGGTGCCTCCGTTGGGCGCTTCTAACATGGCCGAACCATCTCAGTCGATTTTCTCTCATTTTATCTTGAGAGTGTAAAATACAAAAATAGATTTGATTGAAGTTAAGGGACAAATCATATGTAATTAAAAATTCAACTTGAAAATGATATACCTATCAATGCAAAGCAAGTTGTGAAACTTTAAAACAAAAGTACATATAATTTGTGAAGTTGTTGAATCCAAAACATAAGATATATTTGAAAGTGATTTTCTTATGATGAAAAACAACAACCAAAGATTCAACCAAGTATAGGAATCATGTTACATATAATTTCAAAGATGTTTTCAATAACATGATTTACTTAGATATACCAATATGAGTACTACTTGGTTTGAATCAAGGTGATCCATCCAAAATAATAAATCAATTTAAAACATGTACATGTTAAGGACACAACAAATCATAATTTATCATGTTAGAAAAGATTTACCAATAATTAAAGCAAAGCATGAAAACATATGATTAAGAAAAGTAAAGCTTACTTAGTGATTTAACTCAATGGAACCAAACTTTAGCTTTCCAAATGACTCCTATCATTCCTTAGCTCATTCCCCTTTGATTGGCCTCAAAACATCTCAAAGAGGGTCTCTTAGTTCCTCAAACTTTTCAAAGGAATGAACCACTATTTATATCCAAAATGTGGGTTTATGCGAGTCCTCGGTCGACCTGCACCTTTCCCCGGTCGACCTGGGCTTAACGGTTAAAAATCTGACCGTTTGAAAAAAAAGCTCAACGGCTATATTCCCAGTCGACCTGCAGTGTGCTCAGTCGACCGAGTCAATGAGCTCGGTCTACCAGCCACACTGCAGGTTGACCCGGGCCTAGGACCATTTTCCCTTAAAATTGCATAATTCAAAGTATTTCTTTGAGTGGAATTTTGGGCCAATGAATCAAGCTTGAAATCATGATTTAAATCAAACTAAGAGGTTTAAAAACATGAAATATAAAAAGCCTAAAATGATTTGAAAGATTTAAAACTCATAGACTTGCTTGATTTATAAAACTTCTTTTCAAAACTAATTGCATCCAAGTTTAAAGTCAAAATACGCATGAACCAAGATTTCTATAAGTCTTAAAAATAATGCATGTGTAAATCAAGATTTCAAGATTTTCTAAATCAATGTATGTGTGAAAATTCAAATGATGCTAAAATGATAATGCATTCATCAGATTGTAACACAAAATCCCTAACAATCTCCACTCAATTTCAGGTTTGTGTTGAACAAGCAAAGATGCATTGTACACAGGATTAACCCATTTTTTGGTATTATTTATAGAGGTTAATTGCATAACCTTGCCGCATCTTCGTTTCACTCAACCCCATTATGTGTAACACGGAAAGCACAAAATCCAATCAACATTGTTAGGCTTTAGCACCATCATAAACCTTTTTTCAATCTCTCTTTGGTGGTGTGATGCGTCATTATGCTTCAATTCATCACCCTGTCCAAGCTTTGTATTGTTTTTTATTTATTTATTTTGTTCACACTTGTGTCTATGGCTGTACATGTTGATGCAGGCTCGCAGCGCATGCACTGATGTAGGCAAGGGTAAAAAAAGGAATGGCAACAGTCAGTTACACAATAATGGTGATTATGGGTCTGGTCAAATCCCCCACCTGCCCAATCGGTCCAAACCAATCTTCACCTCCACATAGATATGGTAGTTGTCCCAGCAGGTTAACATAGGAAACTGTTATATGGTCCATTTGGTCTTCCACCAAAATATGATTTCAATTGATGTTCTGAACATCCCACCCATTTTAAAATTCAGCAATGAATTAAACATAGGAAACATGTTTTCAATTGTTATATGGTCCATTTTAAAATTGATGTTCTATTGAGAATTTTCCGATTTCTGAGGATGAATGATCTTTTGCTTTTTTGTTAACATATTTTATATAATTTGTTGTTTTCATTTTATATGGTGAAAAGTAGATTGGGATGCAAGAGGTTGAGAACCATTTTCTGCAGTTTCTATCGATATAGGAAATATGTAAAACCTTGGAATTTTTTTTTAGCGGTGCAACAAAGAAACCCTAAAATGAAACCCACAGTTTTTTTATTTTTGCATGCCTTAACAGGCCTGGATTTTGATCTTCTAGTTGGTTGAATCAGTTTGGTTTAAGGTCTTGTGACTTTACAAATTAATTCAGCCTTTGCTAACGAGTGGTCGCTCGGTTAGCCAGGGACTATGTGCCTCAGGAAGCAGAGAGGTCTTAATGTTCGACATCTACCTATGTTGGCCGCCTCTCATAGTTTTACCTTGCATGTGGTTACGAGGGTTTGCATGTACACTCTCATGGGCTGGGCGGGAGATACCGGTGTTGTAAAAAAAAGATAAAAGTAAAAATTCAGCCTCTGCCAACCTAATTGCTCTATGAGCCATGAACACTAATCTATCAAACATCCAAGCAGGGAAGTTGCAATTTGACACTGATCACCTCTCAAAAATGAGAGAGAGAGAGAGAGAGAGAGAGAGAGAGAGCTCCCTCTTTTATCTGTGCAATTAACCTCCAATTTTTTGTTTTACAAGTAATGACCTTTATTTACAAGTGAGTGACCTTTTCTTTGTGCTTTTTCATCATTTCACGAAGTTCACACTATTTTGATCTAGAATGATAAATATCCTCTTACTAGGTGCGTCGTTATTTGGATTAAGTTTTGATTGATAATGGGAAAATACCATTAGATCCATGTCAATTTAGCTAGAACTAATGCTCTCATGATTTTAATCTAAATCAGGTTGCATGAAAGAAAATTTTCATTTTTATAGTAAAGTGGATTTTCATGGGATGAATTTGATGGTGAATTGGGCCTAGCACCAATACGAGGGGAACCACTGCAGATTTCATGCATTGAGTAAAAAAAAAAAAGTACACATTGGTTGGTAAAGAGAGAGAGAGGGTACTAAACTTTCCCCAAAAGAGTATGCACATCTTACCAATTGTCTAGGCCCTGCTGTAGATCCATGTGTGGAACCCGGTTACAAATCCTAGTCAATGGCTGCCTACTTTGATGTGTTTGTTGGGCAAAGTCTCAATTTAATTTGGTGCCGGTCCATCTTTGTAGTGATAGATTATGAATGATCATGCAGAGAGAGAGAGAGAAGAGAAGAGTTTGGAGGAAAAGTTGATCACTCAATAGAGGATCGACCAACCATTTTATAATAGTATTTACTCCAATTACATGCTATTAATCAGCAGCAATTACAATATAATTCCAATAAAAAAATTAAAGAATAAAAGAATCCTAATCTCTATACATAGAAGTATATCCATAATACAAGCTGTATAAGATTTATCCCTGTCCCACACGTGGGATATTCTACATGGGCCTAGATGGGCCAAGATTAGTGTACATGGGCCTTTTTAGTTCACGAGTTATCTTCTACACTCCCCCTCAAATTGATGTGGTAAGGCAGAAAACATTAATTTGCAAGTAAGATCATGATGACGCGTTTTGGGAAGAGCCTTGTTGAATATATCCGCCAACTGGTTGAGAGTAGAGACATGAGGAAGGGATATCTTCTCAGTAACGACATGCTGACGGATGAAGTGACAATCAATTTCAATGTGTTTCGTCCTTTCATGAAAGACTGAATTGTTAGCAATTCTGGTAGCACTGGTGTTGTCACCATGAAGAGGTGTAGAACGACTAAGGAGAACACCGAATTCACACAAAAGACGGCGTAGGCAGATGATTTGGCACTAGCAGAGGACATTACCTGATATTCTGCCTCAGCAGAAGACTTTGAAACGGTGGTTTGCTACTTGCACTTCCACGAAATGAGAGAATCCCCAAGAAACATACACCAGCCAGTAGTAGAGTGCCGAGAATCGGGACAACCAGCCCAGTCGGCATCAGCATAAGCAGATAAGCACAGAAGTACCCGAAGAATAGAATAGACCATGGTGAAGAGTGCCTTTAACATAGTGGAGTATGCGTAAAGCCGCAACAATGTGAGGTTTGTGGGGATTGCTAACAAATTGGCTAACCATATGAACAACATGAGAAATATCCGGCCGAGTCATAGTTAAGTAGAGCAAACTACCAACTATCCGCCGGAAAATAGAGGGATCATCCAGGGGAGGGTCATCATTCGAACTGAGTTTGTTGTTCAATTCCATAGGCGTATCAACAGTGTGAGCATCATCAAGCCTTGCCGAGTTAATCAAATCTGTAGCATATTTGCACTGATGGACCCGAATGCCAGATTTATTACACACAAACTCAAGCCCTAGAAAGTAAGTGAAAGGACCAAGATCCTTCATTTTGAAGTGGCGAGTAAGATGAAGTTTGAGATCCATAATGCCAGCAACATCATTGCCACTAAGAATCATCTCATTAACATAGACTAAGAGAAATGTGTAGCCTTTCGGAGTCCATTTGATGAAGAGGGAACTATCAGAGTGACTCGCGAAAGCCAGCTTGAAGGATTGCTGTCTGAAATTTATCAAACCAAGCCTTGGGAGCCTGCTTAAGCCCATAAAGAGCTTTCTTCAATTTACAAACATGTTGTGGAGGACAAGCATATCCCGGAGGTGGTTTTCCGGAGGTGGTTTTAAATACACAGTCTCACGCAAGTCACCATGAAGGAAGGCATTTTTTACATCCATTTGCCATAACTGCCAGTTGCGGGCTGCAGCTACACAAAGGAGAGTGGGAACAGTTGTCATTTTAGTCACTGGTGCAAAGGTCTCCTCATAGTTAATCCCATATTCCTGCTTATAACCCTGTGCAACTAATCTGGCTTTGTAGCGGTCAAGACTCCCATCAGAGTGAACTTTTATGAAATAGATCCATTTACTGCCGATTACAGATGCACCATCAGGGGCCGGTACCAATTCTCATGTTTTATTTACTTCTAGAGCAAGCAACTCCTCAGTCATAACATCCTGCCAGTAAGTAATCTTCGAGGCCTGTGAATATAAGGTCGGTATAGGAGCACTATCCAAAGAAGTGAAAAGAGCAGGAAAGCCATAACGGTCAGGGGTAACTGAAGGACGACTAGAGCATCGCAAGGGTATGATACTATCAGAAGAAACATTAATACCTGAGGGTGCAGTAGGTGGCACGGGAAGAGGATCAGGAGAAGGAGTCCCCACAGGAGGAACCGTGTTACGCCGGACATATACATTGGTGATAGGAGGTGGAGAAGTTGCAGGAAAGTGCGGCATATAAGACACAGCAACTGGGTGATTATCCAAATGCAAAGAAAAGAAAGGAATGTGTTCCAAGAAGATCACATTACGAGATATGCGCATGCGTTTTTCGGATTGATCATAACACAAAAATCCCTTGTGTTCAGTACTGTAACCTAGAAAGATACATTTGGCAGCCTGAGGAGACAACTTAGTGCGCTCTGTAGGTGGAAGATGAACAAAGCACAGGCAGCCAAAAACTCGTAAGTGAGAATATGAAGGGGCATGACCAAAGAGAGTTTCATAAGGAGTAGTCTTTCCTAGAACTGAGATAGGATGACGATTGAGGAGATAAACAACAGTCTGTGCAGCATCACACCAAAAGGTGGGAGGAACTAAGGATGCAAAAAGGAGAGAATGAATAGTTTCAAGAATATGTCTGTTCTTCCTCTCCGCAACACCATTTTGTTGTGGAGTATACAGGCAAGATTTTTGGTGAAGAATTCCTTTATTAGAAAGGAAGGTAGAAAAATCATGGGACATGTATTCTCCACCAGAGTCAGACCTAAGGATTTTTATTTCTTTCTGAAATTGTGTTTGAACCATTTTGTAAAACTTTTGGAAAAGAGAAAAAACTTCAGATTTGAAGCGCATGAAATAAATCCAAGTGAAACGAGAATGATCATCAATTAATGTCACATAATACTTAAACCCAGTCCTACTCTATGTGGGTGCAATTCCCCAAACATCCGTGTGAATAATGTCAAAAGATGATAATGCACGAGAATGATGAATAAGAAAAGGCAAAATATGACTCTTACTCAAACAACACGTTTCACACTTTGATTGGAGGAAAGAAGTAACCATTTTATTATCAATAGTAGGTTCTAAACATCCAATTTTAAACAAAGAAAGTAAAGAAGCATTGTTCACATGACCAAGACGACTATGCTACACATTCCACATTTTATTGAAATTAGGAGAAGAAGAAGAAAATAGAGAATGAAGTCCAATGTCCAGCAGAAACAGTCGACCATGATTACTCCTCGTCGTGATCACCTTCCCAGTTTGCAGCTCCTGTATGACACAACCAGTGGAAGAAAAGTTAACACTGTACCCATCATCAATAAGTTGTCCTACAGAAAGTAAATTGGCTGATAATTTGGGAACAAAGTAGACATTGGGAAGGCGGATAGACTGGCCAGAAAAATTGGATAAAGTAATGGTACCAATACCAGAAATGGGTAATTGGTCGCCATTAACAGTGGTGATTTTGTCTTTTCCAAGGTAAGGTTGAGAGTTTGTAAAGCTACTGTTGACAGAAGGCATGTGGTTTGATGCTCCTGAATCTAGAAACCATGTGGATGTGGTGATAGATGAAGACTTAGAGAGTGAAGAATGAAATGCAGGAAATGCTAGAGGAGAATGAGGTTGATAACGACCACCAGTAAAGCCCATAGATCCGTATGCCGAAGTAACCGTATTCTGAATCAAATCTTGAATCGGGGTAGGAGTCATGGAGACGGACCCAGAAGAGGTGCTTCCTATATCAGGAAAAGATGCTTGAACTTGGAATGCAGCTGGAGTATTTTGTCTGGGCAAGTTGGAAGGATTCTGCTTCTGCTGGGGCCCATTCTTTCGCTGTAAGCTCCGACAGTCATCAATAAGATGACCAGAGCGTTTGCAATACCTGCACACCAGTTTCTTACGACAGTTCTTAGCAATATGACCGAAGCCTTTGCATTCATAGCATTGAGTAGGCTTCTGATTGGGGGGCTGCCAAGAGAGCAGAATCAGCCGGAAAAGGAGCTAGAAAAGCCTTTGGGTCTTCAACAATGGCATGTTGTGAGTTCAGGCGAAGTTCTTCTCGAAGGACCTCTTGGAAGCAGGTATCCAGGTTCACAGATGCTTCTCTATTCATGAGAGCAGACCGAACCGATTCGAATTCGGGTCTAAGGTTCATAAGGAACTGACTGATATGAGTTTCCTCTTGTAATTTGAGAGCCTTAGACAGAAATCCAGAAGAAACAGATCGAATGATCATGGCATCCCGCTCAGTCCATGAGGTGAGAAACCCATTAAAGTACTCTTGCACAGATTTATCTCCTTGATTGAATTTAGCAGTTTCACTATCCAAGTGAAATTTGCGTGCTTTATTCGTTTGATGATAAATTTTTTTGAGATGTGCCCACCTATCAGCGGCAGTAATATATGCTTGAAGAGCAATGGTAAGAGGAGGATCAATAGAGTTAAGAATCCATGTGATCACCTTAGTATTTTCTTTGGACCAGGTGGATAATGCTTTTGTGTCAGTAGCACTTATAGTAGTAGGTTTAGTTATCAATCCATCAAGATAACCAAACAATCCTTGGCATTCCACAAAATTCTTGATATGAAAAGACCAGGCCATATAATTATTCCCATTAAATTTAATTGGAATAACATCATATTTGTCCATTGTTACTGAATGCAGCAGAGACCACACAGAAAGTAGCAGTGAACAGTAGCAGAGAATAACAATAGCAGTATAGGAGCAGATCACAGTGAACAGCAAAGCACAATGTAAAGAACGAAGTAATATGCTATGATTTTCACTAACCAAGCATGAAAGATGTGATCAGATTTGATGATATGTGAAAGCAGGAGAAATCACCACAGAAAATACCAAAACAGGAGCCAGACAAACTGAATTTTCAAGGCAGAAGTGGTGCGTGGGGCCCACAATGGTGTCCAATCTCAAATTAGAGTATTTAATCCTAGAAAGGATCAAAAGTATGTCCTCCAGTCCAAGTTTGAGGAGATTTGGATGAAGATCCACAAATCTAGACGGTGGTGATGAAATCCTTTTGAGAAAAAAGACCCAAAACCGTCAGATGAAGAAGAGGTTGAACAATACCTTAATCGATGAGTAAAAAATCCAGAAAAATCTTCAAAAATCCCTGAAGACTAGTCGATCAGAATAATGGGTGTTGCTGGCGACCAGTGATTGATCAAAGGTGGGCCACCTTGATCAGAGAACTCCAAGCAGAGTCAGCAGAGAGAAGGAAGAGACGATACACTAGGGAGAAGCACTCGATGATGTTTTTGGAGAATCTCTCAGACTGAATGAAGGAAAATCTCCTCATAACCTTAGCTCTGATACCATGATAGATTATGAATGATCATGCAGAGAGAAAGAAGAGAAGAGTTTGGAGGAAAAGTTGATCACTCAACATAGGATCGACCAACCATTTTATAATAGTATTTACCCCAATTACATGCTATTAATCAGCAGCAATTACAATCTAATTACCATCAGAAATTAAAGAATAAAAGAATCCTAATCTCTATACATAGAAATATATCCATAATACCAGCTATATAAGGTTTATCCCAGTCCCACATGTGGGATATTCTACATGGGCCTAGATGGGCCAAGATTAGTGTACATGGGCCTTTTTAGTTCATGAGTTATCTTCTACATGTAGAACCATGTGATCTGGCCCCTTTCCTTCTTTTTAATCACATGTTTAAGACTTGATCAATCTAGCCATACGCATATCTCAAATCAGAGTAGAATAGGACTCAAACCCTTCTACAAGGTGGAATACTGATTTTGAGTGGTTTAGATTGTGGAAGAGCACTAGACTGTTGAGAGTTTCTTTGCACGTGTTTGTTTCGTGTAATGGAATTTTGCGGAATTCTAAGACATTGTATTTTCTTAAATGGGTAAAAATACGGAGTAAAACGTAAATACCTGAAAATGACTAAAGTAACCTCTTTTTTTGTGGAAATAGAATCAAAGGGAAGACGGGAATCCCCAGTCATCTCTTTAGTAATTCAAATCCTAAAACAATCAAGTTCCTATGGACATTGCTCTCTCATATCCTTCACTTTTGACCTTTTTAATAATCTCCAGTGGAGTTTATTTGAGGATGAATTCCTAAGTAGTTCATGCAACCAAACTAGAGGGCCTTTCGATTTAGAGGCTCTTATCATGGAAGCAATTTTTCTCATCCACTATGAGACCTTTTTATTATTTTATAACAGAAGGGTTCTTGCAGGAGAGGTAATGCTTGTAAATCTCCATTTTCTTCTTAATGCTTGGAAATCCCCTTTCTTCTTACTCCAATTGCGGCAACAAGCTTATTAACAATACCAAATTTGAGCCTAGAAATGATGTTAGTCTTGAAAGAAGGAACTAGGGGACTAAACAGAGAATACCCATTTCAAAATTTCCGCCCTAAGCACACTTAAAGAAATAGTAACGATGGCATAGTCTGCAGCCATGGTTGAGCCATCAGTGAAATGAAGCTTCACAGGACTAGTGTTGGTTGTCTTATATGATGGGTGAAATTCATCTGCCGTGGGCAGCAAGTTGCAGTGGAGGCGTTGGTGAGTATGGGACACCAAATCCTAGTTGAGACGATCCCATGCCCTTTTCACCCACTCTACCAACTTCTCAATGTTCTCTCACAAGTCACAATGCACATGACCCTCACCAAACAAGGACAAATTTTGGGTGGAAATGCAGGTCTCGATGAAAATGGTGGAATGGACGACGATATCATTAGGGGTATTCCCGCCCAAAATAATGTACGGCATCTTAACCCGTCATTTTTATGTTTTTGTAACTTCATCCATTTAATCAGAGTTTATAGATAATTTTTTGAGATAATTAGCGAAAGGTCCCTCATATAGGACTTGTAAGGCCTCCAGTTCATCAACTTTTCCTTTAAGGCTTGCAGTCCATGTAGCTTGGATATATTTCGGTGAGAGGTCCCTAGACACGTCACCTCATGGAGAGAGATCCCTAGACACGCCACCTCATACATTTTAATGACTAATTTGCCCTTTTAACTGATTAGGCATAAATTTTTAAAATTTGAAATTGTAAATCTTCCATTCTCCATCTTTTTCTTCTTCAATTCGGACATGGAGAGAGCTTAGGGTTTCCAGGATTGGATTGTGCTGCGTTTGCGATCGACAGATTGGATCAAGGTTTTTTTTATCCGTACTTTTACACGTGAATCTTCGTTACAGGGATAGGAGAGAGATCGGTTTCGATCTCAAAAGGGCCACACTGATCGGATTTGTGCAGAAATCCGAAGTTGTAGATACTCGGCAGACAAGTCTGAGATCGGTTTTGAAGGCTGCAGACGACCGGAGTAGATCTGGTGTCCATCGCCATCGCCGGAGAGGGATTTTTTATTCCGGATTACAGACTAGACTTGAAGCACAGAGGGCTGCCATTATCAATGCCATCATCACCGAAACTGGAAGAAGAACAGAGAAGATTCTTAGGTTTGTCGCACTTCCCTTTGCCGGAGAAGGAGCAAACCGCCATGACAATCATCACCGGAGACTTCGCCGTCCACTGCCGCAACTATTGCGCCGTGGTCGGAAAAGGAATGAGCAGCGTTTTCATCGTTTTTGGTTACAAAAACTTAAGGAAGTAGAACCAGTTCTGTTTGGGGAAGAAGACCGATTTGGGTTTGGTTCCGGGTTGTGTTCGGGTCGGTTTGGGCGGGTTGGTTCCAAGTCAGATTCGACCTTGCCCGTTTTAGAAGTCCATCCCCATTCCAGTAAAAGTCAAATTTATCTGAGTTCTATATTTTTTGTCAAATTTATTTGAGTTTTGGACAAATCTATTTGGGTTTTTGACTATTTAACTGACTTCTGGAATAAATTCATTTGAGTTATGGACAAATTTATCTGAGTTCTAGACAAATCTATTTGAGATTTTGGTTATTTATCTGACTTTTGGAACAAATTTATTTGAGTTCTGGACAAATTTATCTGAGTTCTGGAACAAATCTATCCGTGTTTTTGGTTGATTTTTTTTGCCATATTGTTCACTAATTTGGAAAATTGGATTATCTTAGTTTTGGCAAATGTATTTGTATTTTTTAAAATTTATTTGCATTTTTTAATTTTATTTACATCTTTCAAAATTTATTTGAGTCTTTTGAAATTTATTTGGATATTTTGAAATTTATTTTGGATCTTTTGGAATTGATTTTCATCTTTTGAAATTTATTTATATCTTTTGAAATTTATTTGTATCTTTTTAAATTTATCTGCGTTCTTTTGAAATTTACTGTTTTTTTTTTAAATTTGTTTGCATTATTTTGAAATTTATTTGTGTGTTTTTAAAATTTATTTGAAAATCTCATTAATGAGATTTTATTAATCGTGACTCCATTAAATGATAGTTGACTATTATTAATGAGATATCCGACCTATCATGAAATATGATTTAAAGAAAAAATAAATTAGACATATTAAATATTAGAAAACCTTTAGTTGCATGCGTTTGCAACGAAGTCATAAGTCATACCAATAGCCGAATCCCCCTAATTTTTTTTCGTAAAGATCCCATAAATCTAATAATTTATTATTAATCAAACACACTTATCAGGATCGATTCCTAGGTCCTTTTTTTTTTTTTTTTTTTTTTTTTGCTGTCGGAGGGTTCCCAACCCTTTGGGCTGGACTAATCCCTCCGGGCCCAGAGAGAAGCCGGATAAATCCCCTGTAGCCCTAGTGTGGTAGCGGAGTTTCGAACCCACAACCTCCGGGAGCAAACCGTGGTCCTAGGCCAACTAAGCTACCCCTTGGGGTTTATTCCTAGGTCCTTCAGGTGCTCCCTAGTCTCTATCCCCGACTCTTCCTCCAACCCTAACTGCGTGCCTCATCTGATGGCGAAGTGGTTCGAACTTCCTTGCAATATCTTGGAGAGAATTTCCAGTTTTTGCATGATACACGATCACATTCGAATGCAGTATGTCTGCAAATCATGGTGGTCAATTTTGAAGAACACAAATCGGGAACTTCCATTGCTGATGATGCTTCCCAACGACAATGAAGAAGATTCGGACGCTCGCGATTTCTTTAGTCTCTCTAAGCAGAAGATCCACACCGTTCATCTCCCGGAGATACGCGGCAAGCGCTGCTGTGGGTCTTTCAACAACGGGTGGCTGATGATTGTGGACGAGAATCTGGACATCTTTCTCTTCCATCCCTGGTCGAAAAGAAGAATCGACCTTCCTCACCATTCCACCTTCGGAATGGACAGCATTTTAGGCTCCTCCGGGGAAGAGATTCGCGACCAGGGCATACTTAAGGCCGCTGTCTCAGATGATGGGAAGGTGGTGGTGATCGCCTACGGACTCGGACTTTGGTTTCTGGCCTTTTGCAGAATTGGAGACGACGTCTTTACTCACATCGAAATGGAACTAGGAGTACTAGATGTGATATATCACAAGGGGAACTTCTACCTAGCCACTGGGCGGGAATCCCTCTACCGTCTACACATAGAAGAAGAAGAAGACGGCTCCAGTCCCCACATTGAAAAACTGACTGTAGATTTGGGGGACGATTTCAAAATCCCCTATCGAGGTTTTGGATATTTGGTACCCGATGTATTGACTGATAGCATCTTTGTGATTACAAGAGAAGTAGAAAGAATAGTAGAAGGCAATGATAGCGACGAAGAAGAGGGCCCTCACAAAACAATCCATTTTGACATCTTTGAGGTCAGTTTGGAAGAGAGTAAAACTTTGAAAAGGTTTAAGAAGGTGGAAAACTTGGGCGATCGGGTACTGTTTTTGGGGCATAATTCTCCCATTGTTGTTATGGCTAGCCAGTTCCAGGGCTTCAAAGGAAATCGCATATATTTTGCAGACAGTATGGAAAAATATTATGATAGTCCGCATGGATGCCGCGATTTAGGTGTTTTCAGTCTTGAGGATGGGACTGTTGAAGAGCTTTTTGCTGATAGATTTCATCCTACTCTGTCACCTCCTTTATGGATTGCAACCCCTCCCTATTCATCCTCAGAGGTTTTTGAGGAGAGTAGCTATGCTCATGAAGTTTCTACTTAGCAATCTTTATTTATAACTAGATCAGATGGTTTTGTAACTAGATCAAATGGTGTGTCTGCAGTAGACCAGCAGTTCTTGTAATAGTCCAATGTGTTTTATGTCCAAGTGCAAACAGAGGAACAATATGTTTCTAACTTCTATATATATATATATATATATTATTTACTTTATACCGTTGTTTTCCACTTGCAATTGCATGCTTGAGTATTTTTTTTTATAGTTGTTGTGATTAATTTGTTGTTGTTTTAAGCATTCATGTTGTGTTGGTTCATTGTTAGTTATATCTAGGTCTTGGAGTTATGGAACTCATATAGTCACTCCTAGATAGATGGACAGGGCTTAAATGTGGATGCAAATATGCAGGTTCTAGAATTAGTTCTAGAAAGACAAAATGTTGATTGTTTTGTGAGATCTCTTGATGGATGCTTGCTATCTTATTGAGGTACAGTTATTGTGGCTTTGATGTTTAAACTTGTTCTATATGCTTATCTTTCAATGCTTAGCCTAATGGGTGTACTTTCTTATTGCTTGGGTTTTTCAGTGGTGCTCTATTATTTTAGTTTTTTATTTGTTTATTTATTTTTGGCTTGGTTTAGTGGTGAATGATGGGTTTCCAGAAGTATACAACTACGTGTCCACAATATCTACATTTTATCAGTTCACATCCATGTAAGTATCATTTCTACCGCTGTGGCATCTTTCCTTTTTATTAATTTTTCTTTGTTGTCTAATTTATTTCTCCAACATCATGGCTATTGGCTAGAGCATGATTTACATTTCATTGTAACTCTTGCCTCTTGCGTTTACAGTTAACTAACTTCTTTTAATAAAGTAGTTATTCATTTCTAGTTCTCTACTTCTTTTGGAAGATAAGAATCGTCTGATTGTCAGTGCCTTTTTTTTTTTTTTTTTTTTTTTTTTTAAATTGTAGACTAAGGGTAGGAATACACTAAGGGTGTGTTTGTGCACTTTTATTCTTGTGGAAAAGCATGAGACAAGCACCAGAGAATCTGGGATAATCCACGATAATTCTTTGGTGCAGCTAGCAAAGGAGCGGAATCAATCTCCTTTTTGGCTATTTTTCTGCACGAGGTGAGGTGGGATTCAAGCTGCCTCCTTTTCCGCGGAAGGTGTACAAATAGACCCTTACTGTAGAGTTTATCAAGATGCTTGATGGAAAAAAGACAAAACCAATCTGATACTGGTTTAATTTTAAGTCTTTTCCATCATATGGCTGAAACCAACTTTTGAAAGTTATCTCTCATGTTTTACATAAATTACGTTGCCTCTTTTACATATCTTGTGTCTATCATCTATGGTCATCTACAGGGGGAAATTTGCTCTTCCGTCTTCGCCATCATTATTCATTAACAAAATTTAAAACAATGAATCACAATAAAAATATTGTCCGTGAGAATCAGATTAACGCCCTAGTTTGTAGCTGCTGAACCAAGGATCTTGTCGTTTCGTTTTAGTCTATGCTGTTCTTGGCTTAGTTTTTGTTTCACTTTTATTTTCTGGAGAATTATTTTTACCATTATAAAAAAAAGATTGGACTTTGATACCCCCATTGAATAAACATCAATTTATTCCTTGTAGTCTCATAAAATAGGCATTCTTACAGTTATTGGGTTATAAATGGGTGGTATGTGTAGCATGTAACTTTGATAAGTCTACGTATGAGAAAAGCGTCCAGATCCCTTGATGCAGAGCATCATAAAAAAACATTGTCACTTCTAATCCCAACACGCCTCTTCAGTCAAGATGTGCTCTTTCTTTTTTCAAGTTATAAAAAATTCATGTCTTTCTTTCCTAGTAAGGCTGCTTATTTGTAACTGCCCATTGTAGTTGAGGTGTAAGATGCCAATTAAAGCCTGAGAAGCAATGTGCATGCTCTGACACTCGACTCATCCCTAATACAAGAAATGGTACCCCAACATCCGAACCTCCTATTTCCAGGGGCTGTCTTGATAATCCATCCCTACCCTCCACAACCATATTTTGAAGCAACATTTTTGTCCCAAATCCTACTCATCTTCACCTAATCACTAACCCCATTTTGCTGAGAAAGCCGAATTTTATTGCATTAAGCTTCCCAATCCCAAACCATGAAGGACTTGGCTTTTATAAGGACACTCCATTTCATCAAATACTTTTTTTTTTCTTACTTTTACCACCACGCTACAAGAAATCTCTATGGATTTGGTCTGGCCTTTTCAACATTGCTTGAGGTATCGAGTAAAGTAACATGTACTAAAAATTAAACGCCATCAGACATGGTTGGACATGGGATAACTGGAATCCTTTGTGTGTACGTGACGTGAAGGGAAACACGTAAAGCCTAAGAATGAGTTACTCAAAGGAGCATGTCAGGTCATATATTGACATATATATCTCGGAATAAAGACTTGGATGAGTGGAGACATAGATCTCACAAAAACAACCGATGGGATAATGCATCAACTTTGTGAATGCAAATTTTCATATTTCAAAAATCAAGCCACACTGTGATTTTGCTTAAAGCCCTTCTTAATAGTGAGTTTGTCTGCAAGGGATTGAATTCCTAGAAATACTAAGACATGTTTTCCCAAAAGTGGCTAAAATTGAGAAAACAAATGTGAAGATTTATAATTTGCCATCAAATAATCTCCCCTCGAAAGGAAAATGAATTACGGGGAGATGAAAAATGAGCCATCACTGTAGTAAATCAAATCCTTGGAAATTTCAGGGTCTATCTACATTTTCACCTTATATCATTCACCACAAACTTCTTTAATAATCCCTTTGTTGGAACCCATTTTCCGTTGAATACATAGGAATTCAATTCCATCCAAACAAACAGTCCCTTGGGTTCTAAAGTTGATATTGCATGCATTTTATAACATACTTCGACATCTAACCGTAGTAGAATGGGATTGCAAGTGCACGCCCATTTAGGTCAATAAGAACATGTCCAGTTAACCTGATTTTATGGCATGCCCATCATCATTTCTCATCACGATACCCTAGTGTTTAGTGCCCACTCATGGAATTTCATAAACCATGCAAGCAGTAGTGGCGTTTCACGCGACAACCTTAGCAGTAAGTCATTCCACTCATTTGAAACAGAACCATAAGTTTATTGCATCGAATGTGAGCTCAGTCACTGAATTTAATTTACCTAGTCTGCGTCTTTATTGAATTTTTACTATGGTATGCTGCACAAATGAATGATTACACTGCTACTGTCTTGATGGAAAGCTTCCTGTCAGCAGCAGACTAGGCAAAGTAAACTGATGGACTATTGGTGGATTCTCATACCGGGAGGCACCAATGTTTTTCCATTTTGTGAATAAGATGTTCATGATCATTGCCAAACTCTCTGATGGACCTGTTGATAGGGAGCAACTGTTGACATTATGGTAGAAGAGTTTTTTAACCCTGATTAGAAAATGTTTGAACAATCGTTTTTAGCAAAGCTTTTAGTAGAATTCATTGCATGACCCTTACCTGTAAGGTGATTTTCCTTCTATCATAACCGTAATGATAGGAATGCATGTAAGTGGGCTCCTCGATCAGGACCACAAAAGCACAGATTGCGGTCTGATTGTAGGTGAAAATCTTCCACCAGAAATTTAACATTAAACAAATGCAGGTTTGGTGTAGAAAAGAGGACCTGCATTTAGGTGGGTTCCATGCATTTAGGTAGGACTTTTGCATAGTCAGACCAGAAATGCAACTGTTATTTGATGGAAAACAATCCTGCACTTTTCTTGTTAAGATAAATGTACCAAGCAGTCTTTTCTTCCCTTCTCTCTCTTTAGATTGTACAATTTCTTTCCTTAGAAGCTTAATCTATGGCAATTGGCTCACACTACAATTTCTTTCCTTAGAATTTGGACTGGCCTACATAAAGCTGGTGTTACAAACATTTTTTCCTCATCTTTTGGTATGAAATAAAAACATACTGGTTGATGGTATCCAGTGTGAGCCAACTTGGTTGGAGAAGAAGATAGAGAGTGAGAAGGAACAGAGCAGAGAGAAAAAGGTGGAGAACTCATACTTGTTTTCAACTTCCGTCGTCACCACTGTCATCACAAGCTCCACAGCCAGAGGCCATCCCCTTCACAACTTTTACCTCGCCTTTGTAACAGCGCCAACATCATCATCGCCGTCCGCATGATCGAAGTAGCCGTAGTGCATTATCGGTCTTCATTCTTCGTCTCCAAGAAGTAGAGAGTCTCTCTCTTTCTCTCCATCATTGGAGAGCAATTGAGTCGACAAAACATGAAGCGGAGTTGGTTAATTGAATTGTGTTTTTCCATTGAGGTGTGTCCTCGTTATCGTCTCTGCGGATACTTGTTGAAGTGTCTGTGGACACTTGCTTCGGCACTTAACACAAGGCCTTAGTCCAGGGACTAGCTTTTTTCCTCGATGGAAGGAAAAGTATCGGGTTGTTTAACATTCTTACTTCTCCTGCTGTGGATGATATGTCAGCTACATTCAAGTTTGAATCCTTCATGTTTTCTTGATTTACTTTGCTTTCATCTTTGCTTTCATCTTTAGATGATATGAAGCAATTGAAATTCTTTGATGCCAGCTAGGAATTCTAGAAATTGCAGAGGCAAATGTAGCTACCATGTGATGAAAGATTACAATCCCTAATTTATCTTCTGTATTTCTTTGCAAGTTGTTAACATTACTTGTGGTCTTTAGTTTAGGCGTGTCCGTGCTTCTTACCAACTTTGTAGTTAATGGGAATTTGGGATTTTGGGGCTTTCAGCAATATTTTAAAATTTTGAAGGCAATCTGTTTGGAATTGAACTGGAGGAGCTGGGAGTATCCAAACTCTGCAAGGATGAATGTTGTTTGTCTTGCATGTAATTTGCATTATTGGTTCAGGTTCAGAATGGATGATCATATTCATATTTGTATGGCATCAGATCCGCAGTGCGCTAAAAAAAACTTGGGAAGACTTTAATGCGAGTTCTATTAAAAAAGTAGAGTTAATTAGTAGAAGTAGAACCCCCTAAGCTGATCCCAGAAAGGAAGGTTAAGGCTATGATGACGACGAATCAAATTCTGGTTTGGAAACTGTCTTATATAGTCGTTTTTGTGTCTTGTAGTCTTGACTAATTTGTTTACACCTGATTGGGTAGGGAGCACACCAGTACAGAAGCCCTGCCGATGCAACTATAAATATTAGAAACCTCTATGATACACTGGTGCAGCCGTGGAGAAACCTGAGACATGATGCGACACAGTTATGGGCAGAAGGTTCGACCTTTTTCTTCATTCATAATGTTCAGAAAATTACATGCTATTGAATCTTTACAGGATAAAACATATGGCGTCTGCCATCACTTATCAGTATCAGTATCAGTATTTGCAAAATCTGATGCTGGCACCCAAACAACTTATAGTATCTCTAGTTATCGCAGATTATATCAAACTAGACACGCGGTGAATCTTTATGGTGCATGATAATTGGATTTTAGCAAAGTATGTTGAATTCGTTTTAAGATACGTAGTTATTTGCATGTGCTCAGTGTTTTAAGTTACTAATGCTGCTCTCGGACGCACAATGGACACATGTAGAACTGCTAAATCCTGTTATCTTAGGTTTGTTACATTTGAACTTGTAATGATTGATTATACGCTTTTCATAAATAAAAAAAAATGCAAGGATGCTGCTATAAATGGATTTTAAAACTTTATAAATTCTAGTGATGTTACAAATTATTTATTTATTTGGCTACATCAGGGATTTGAACTCACGCACTCTACTCACACACCCATGTCCTAACAAGTTGAGCTACAGCTGGGGGATTACCCATGATACATTTAGTGACAAGAGCCCATATCACAGTTGGAAGGTGTTCTTTGTTGTAACCATTAAGTTTGCTTTTGAGAGGATAAAGAACAAGGGGTGTTGCATCCCCCATCTTTGTCTGTTCATCATAGCTTAATTGGACTGATAAAAAAAAACATTACTTAATGCGCTATGAAAATCCAGTCATAGGAAGCTTTGGGGTTGAAGCAATTTTTTGACTGCATCAGTGATTGTATCGTATTTCCTCTTGAGGAAATGTTATATGCTAGCTATGAATAAAAAAAAAA
Source organism: Cinnamomum chago (assembly GCA_038049695.1). Classification (NCBI taxonomy): domain Eukaryota; kingdom Viridiplantae; phylum Streptophyta; class Magnoliopsida; order Laurales; family Lauraceae; genus Cinnamomum; species Cinnamomum chago. The sequence continues at coordinate 19,416,874 of CP142455.1, forward strand.
AAAGAGTATGTAACCATTTTAATCCTTGACTTGTTTTTTTCAATATCAATTCCAAGTTGACAAATGGTTTCTTGATTATCTTTTTATTTTTTATGAAGTTTGGACATAAAGATAATGGGATTTTGATTATGCAAACTTAAACTATTTCATACTAAAAGAATATAGTAAAGTTGGGAGTCCTCCCAAGCAGGGGAAAAAACCCTGAGAATTTAAAATACAATTGCTCATAACAATGCTAGCTTATGTTTTGACACGTGTATAGTTTTATGTATAGTTTTACATTTATTCAGTTTTCTGGTCATGACTCAAAACTCAGTAGGCCTTTCATATTGTCCATTAGAAGTTTCCCCATTAAGTATCTTTGGGATGGTAGCGTTTTATCCTTTGGCTCGGAAACTAAATCATGTGTTGTGTTTGGCAGGTACGCATTACACTCTCTACACGAGGCCCCATTTTCCACATGCCTCCACCCTATTCAGTTGTCATACAAGTGAGTATTTTGTCCGACTTCATCTCCCTCCGAGTGTTAATCAGAATACTCCTTCATAAAGATTTAACCTTTTATTAACTTAGATTGTATACTTTTACGTCTGAGGGTTGATATTTGATATTGCTTCACTGGGATGTAAGACATGCATGGCCGATCCTTTTGGGTGAGTGAATGCAGGAATCCTTTTGGGTGAGTGAATGCAGGAATCTGAATCTGAATCTGAGTGATTGCAATTGGTGACGATATTGAAAAGAATAGGCAATGGATATGTGCTACCAGGGCCAATGTTGTGCTCTCTGAAAGTCCGGGATCCGAACCCTAGAGGAGTGGTGAATAGGGAGAGCTTCAAATTAGTAACCAATTATGACCAATTCTAACTGCTTTAAATTAAATTAACCACTAGTGATGATTATCAAATTAAATGCGGAAGCTAATAAAAACAATCACCACAAAGCATGCACAATCACACAATGATTTATAGTAGTTCTGCCTGAATGCCTATATCCACTACCGGCTTGTGCTTCTACACCCCACAGGATTTCCACTATCTATGCTTTTTAATAGGCTAAGCAATAACCTTACATTATGCTTTCCAAGGTTAAGCAATAACCTCTTACACTATGCTTTTTTTAAGCTAAGTAATAACCTTTGCAACCAAAAGGTTGTTTATCTCTCTAAGTAGTGTCTAGAATACACTTGATGGAGGTACATTTTTAGCTCAATACAATGCCTCTTAATTAAGCGGATATGAAAGTGAAAATCTAATTCACACACACATACTATGAATACAAAGATGAATGCACAATATGTATGTATGATGTCCTCAATCAATTTGAAAATAGAAGCTCATAAATGTATGCCAAAAGCTTTTAAAAGTTTTAGCTCATAAAAACATTTATGATTGAGAAAAGAATGCTAATCACATGTTAATAATAACTTGTAAAAGATATACCTATGTATTCCAAACAAGTTGTGAAATTCTAAGAACAAAACATGTGATGCATAAGGATTTCAATCAAATTAACAATGTAACTCAATATATGTATGCTAAAAGCATTTGAAAGTGTAAAACACAAAAATAATTTTTGATTGAAGTTAAGGGACAAATCATATGTAATTAAAAATTCAACTTGAAAATGATATACCTATCAATACTAAGCAAGTTGTGAAACTTTAAAACAAAAGTACATATAATTTGTGAAGTTGTTGAATCCAAAACATAAGATAGATTTGAAAGTGATTTTCTTATAATGAAAAACAACAACCAAAGATTCAACCAAGTATAGGAATCATGTTACATATAATTTCAAAGATGTTTTCAATAACATGATTTACTTAGATATACCAATATGAGTATTACTTGGTTTGAATTAATGTGATGCATCCAAAACAATAAATCAATTCAAAACATATACATGTTAAGGACACAACAATCATAGTTTATCATGCTAGAAAAGATTTACCAATAATTAAAGCAAAGCATGAAAACATATGATTAAGAAAAGTAAAGCTTATTTAGTGATTTAACTCAATGGAACCAAGCTTTAGCTTTCCAAATGACCCCTATCATTCCTTAGCTCATTCCCCTTTGATTGGCCTCAAAACATCTCAAAGTGGGCCTCTTAGTTCCTCAAATTTTTCAAAGGAATGAACCACTATTTATACCCAAAAAGTGGGTTTCTGTGAGTCCCTAGTCGACTTGCACCTTTCCCCAGTCATCTTGGGCTTAACGGTAAAAAATTTGACCGTTTGAAAAAGAGCTCAACGGCTCTATTCCCGGTCGACCTGCAGTGTGCTCGGTCGATCGAGTCCTTGGGCTCGGTCATGGACTCGGTCGACCGGCCACATTGTAGGTCGACCTGGGCCGGGGACCATTTTCCCTTAAAATTGCATAATTCAAAGTATTTCTTTGAGGAAAATTTTGGGCCAATGAATCAAGCTTGAAATCATGATTTAAATCAAACTAAGAGGTTTAAAAACATGAAACATAAAAAGCTTAAAATGATTTGAAAGATTTAAAACTCATAAGCTTGCTTGATTCATAAAACTTCTTTTCAAAACTAATTGCATCCAAGTTTAAAATCAAAATACGCATGAACCAAGATTTCTACAAGTAAATCAAGATTTCAAGATTTTCTAAATCAGTGTATGTGTGAAAATTCAAATGATGCTAAAATGATAATGTATCCATCAGATTGTAAAACACAAAATCCCTAACAATCTCCACTCAATTTCATGTTTGTGTTGAACAAGCAAAGATGCATTGTACACAGGATTAACCCATTTTTTGGTATTATTTATAGAGGTTAATTGCATAACCTTGCCGCATCTTCGTTTCACTCAACCCCATTATGTGTAACACGGAAAGCACAAAATCCAATCAACATTGTTAGGCTTTATCACCATCATAAACCTTTTCTCAATCTCTCTTTGGTGGTGTAATGCCTCATTATGCTTCAATTCATCACCCTGTCCAAACTTTGTATTGTTTTTTATGTATTTATTTTGTTCACACTTGTGTCTATGGCTGTACATGTTGATGCAGGCTCGCAGCGCATGCACTGATGTAGGCAAGGGTAAAAAAGGAATGGCAACAGTCAGTTACACAATAATGGTGATTGAGAGGTGCTACATGGACATACTGGGGGACCGAACCGTGGCCCGGTCCCCCTCACAACCGTTGGATCCCAGACAGGGTCCCCCCAGTATCTTCAAGTGGACTTTTTCATGGTGATTATGGGTCTGGTCAAATCCCCCACCTGTCCAATCGGTCCAAACCAACCTTCACCTTCACATAGATATGGTAGTTGTCCCAGCAGGTTAACATAAGAAACTGTTATATGGTCCATTTGGTCTTCCTCCAAAATATGCTTTCAATTGATGTTCTGAACATCCCCACCCATTTTAAAATTCAGCAATAAATTAAACATAGGAAACATGTTTTCAATTGTTATATGGTCCATTTTAAAATTGATGTTCTATTGTGAATTTTCCGATTTCTGAGGATGAATGATCTTTTGCTTTTCTGTTAACATATTTTATATAATTTGTTGTTTTCATTTTATGTGGTGAAAAGTAGATTGGGATGCAAGAGGTTGAGAACCATTTTCTGCAGTTTCTATCAATATAGGAAATATGTAAAACCTTGGAATTTTTTCTTTAGCAGTGCCTTGGAAGAACGTTTTTGCTGCACCTAGCAAAGAAACGCTAAAATGAAACCCACTGTTTTTATTTATTTATTTATTTTGGCATGCCTTTACAGGCCTGGATTTTGATCTTCTGGTTGGTTGAATCAGTTTGGTTTAAGGTCTTGGGACTTTACAAATTAATTCGGCATTTGCTAATGAGTGGTGGCTTGGTTAGCTAAGGACTTTGCGCCTCAGGAAGCGGAGAGGTCTTGTGTTCCATACCTACCTTAGTTTGTTGGCCACCTCCCATTGTTTTACTGTGCATGCGGATACGAGGGTATGCATGTTCACTCTCATGGGCTGGGTAGGAGATACATGTGTTATTAAAAAAAGATGAAAATAAAAATTCAGCCTTTGCCAACCTAATTGCTCTATGAGACATGGGCACTAATCTATCAAGCATCCAAGCCGGGAAGTTGCAATTTGACATTGATCACCTCTCAAAAATGAGTTGCAATTTGACATTGATCACCTCTCAAAAATGAGAGAGAGAGAGAGAGAGAGAGAGAGAGAGAGAGAGAGCTCCCTCTTTTCTCTGTACAATTAATAACCTCCAATTTTTTGTTTTACAAGTGAGTGACCTTTTCTTTGTGCTTTTTCATCATTTCACGAAGTTCACACTATTTTGATCTAGAATGATAAATATCCTCTTACTAGGTGCGTCCTTATTTGGATTGAGTTTTGATTGATAATGGGAAAATACCATTAGATCCATGTCAATTGAGCTAGAACTAATGCTCTCATAATTTTAATCTAAATCAGGTTGCATGAAAGAAAATTTTCATTTTTATACTGAAGTGGATTTTCATGGGATGAATTTGATGGTCAATTGGGCCTAGCACCAATACGAGGGGAACCACTGCAGATTTCATGCATTGAGTAAAAAAAAGTACACATTGGTAGAGAGAGAGAGAGAGGGTACTGAACTTTCCCCAAAAGAGTATGCACATCTTACCAATTGTCTAGGCCCTGCTTTATATCCATGTGTGGAACCCGGTTACAAAACCTAGTCAATGGCTGCCTTCTTTGCTGTGTTCGTTGGGCAAAGTTTCGATTTTAATTGGTGTTGGTCCATCTTTGTAGAACCATGTGATCTGACCCCTTCCCTTCACTTTAATCACATGTTTAAGGCTTGGTCAATCTAGCATACGCATGTCTCAAATCAGAGTGGAATAGGACTCAAACCCTTCTACAAGGTGGAATACTGATTTTGGAACAGCACTGGACTGTTGAGAGTTTCTTTGAACATGTTTGTTTCGTGTAAGGAATTCTTCGGAATTCTAAGATATTGTATTTTCTTAAATGGTTAAAAATACGGAGTAAAAGGTTAATATCCGAAAATGACCATAAAATAATCTCTCCTTTTGTGGAAATAGAATCAAAATAATCTCTCATTCTGTGGAAATAGAATCAAAGGAAAGACGGGAATACCCAATCATCTCCTTAGTAATTCAAATTCTAAGAAAGTCAAGTCCCTATGTACGCACATTGCCCTCTCATATCCTTCACATTTTGCCTTTTTAATAATCTCCAGTGCAGTTTATTTGAGCATGAATTCCTAAGTAGTTCATGTAGTCAAACTAGAGGTGGCAAAACTTGGTCCAACCCGCTAACCGGACCAATATTTACCCACATTTGACCCTCATAACCTAGCCCATATCTTATTCGAGTTGGTCACGGGTCAAGTGGACCTCACATGTAGTAAAACAGGTCGAGTTAGAGCGGATCCACATAACCTGCAACTACTACTTTTCATCGTCCATCCAACCAGCACTGAAACCTTCCTAGTTGTGTCTATAATGTTATCACTCTACTTTCTTTCATCAGACAAAGTTATACGTGCTTTGGTAATTTGTGTTCAAGACATATGGTTTTATTTATTTTGCCAAAGAAGGAAATTTGTTAAAAAGTCTTATCTATTTCTCACCTTTTACTGGAATTTTCAAGTATGCAATCATTCCAACAGTGCCTTCTCTTTAAGGTTTTAAACTATTTACATTCGCATACATTTTATCAATTGTCATTATTTTCAATATAACACTGATCCGACTATTAAGCACTGTTGAATTTCCATCATACAAATAAATGCACTTAAAAACTATTATTAGTTTAGACTTTTAAAAATTGAGAGTTAAAATTATCTAGTTTAAAAGATATTTGGATCGCCACATATCTTTAAAGTTCTATACTCATACAAACTACCTCTATGATTTGGTTGGCATCTCAAGTAACTCTACGAGGAAAAAATGTATCATTATTAATAATAAGGAGTACACCCCTTTCGCACTAACAATAATATATTAAATTAATATAAAAAGTCTAAATAAAAAGCAATAAAATTAGAAGAAAAGAGATTACAAGACGTGCAACACTCATTGCTTATGTATTAAGTACAATACATAACCTAAATTATTAAATATAGATTAAATGAATCAAGTATGTATGTATGGATTTTTAGGACATTTTGGAATGGGTAGGTGGGTATGAAATTGCCTTCATATCCCCCTTTTATTACTACTATGTGATTGTGATAAGGGCATTTTAGTGTATATTTACACACACGTATATATTATATAAATAAATAAAAGTAGGAGGGCCAAGGTCCGAGCCGGGTTGGGCCAATGCTGTCCAACCTTGACCCTCAAATTTCAAGGCCTGTCAAAGATTATCCAAGCTCCGCCTACGGGCTTTTCCTTAGAAACAAAAGCCTTCATTTTAAGGGCTTTTTGAGGCAGGGTCTGGCCAGATTGACATGCCTATTCACAGCCCACTTTTACGAGTACATATAATCTTGTCTATCTATTAGATCCAGTGTATCATAATCAATTTATTCCTCTTTGGCGTGAGTGAGACCACCCGGGTTTCAGATCTACATTCAATAAAAGAATCGATGATTTTTCAAGGTAGTGCATGAGGAGTAGGGCTGTGAATCCAACCCTTTGACGAGGGGGCTCGAACTGCTTAGCCAGCAAAAGCCCTCAAAGCGAGGGCTTTTCTTTTTGTCCAGAAGCCCGAGGGTAGAGTAGGGCCTAATTTTGAAAAGCCGGCAACCTTGAAGGACAAGCTAGGGCTTGACTTAGTCGACCAGAAGGGGTTTGGCATGACCCTTTGTTTATTAATATATAAATTAAATAATAAATAATATATATTGAAATTTTTAGCAAAAGAATTGTAAATAACTCCTCTAATTAGCAATGAATGATGAGACTTAATATTTTGTCAAAAAATAATAACCAAATCTTAGGTAATTTTTTTTTATAGATATCCACATAGATCACAATATTGCCACCTATATTTGATTATACATTTTTTTGAATGGTATGTTTGATTCTAGGTTTGGCCAATACATATATATTCTTCAATGAAAAGAGAATTCAAGTTGTCTTTCATTAGACAAATTTTCACCAATGTAAACTACTAAGTTGAGTTTGAAGGTTTAATTAGATGGATGACCATTAACATCATCATTGAGTGAGATTGAGTTTTGCCACTAGCCACACATCAATGCCAATTTCTTTCTATCCCTTTACTTTCAAGACGGTTGTTTCATTCAAATAGACCCCACATCCAGATTTAAAGTTTGTGACTCATGAATTAAATAATCTTCGTCATTCATCTTAGGCAGACAAGGTTTAATTGCTTTATTATAAATGTAATGGTGATATTTCAAAGAATTATAAGTTAGGATTACTGCTAATTTATGATCGAGTGGTCTAATGTTTATTTGAACTACATATATATACTAAACAATTTATTTGAGAAAGGTCTAATGCCTATGTAAAATAAATCTAATTGAATCAAATGAGACCCATCAAACATGTTTTGATGGTCCTTATCATTGCTTTATACAAAAAAACTAAAAATAAAAATGTAGTGCATGAACTAGTAAAAAAGATTGCAACCAGCAGAACTTCAGCTACGACAATCTTACTAATAGCCCGACAACAAATAAAACCGAGCACATTACTTAAATTATGTAACTAATGCTAGTGTGCTCAGGTATTTAATAATGTCTTCCATGTCCTAATCTCATGTCGCAATACTATCAAATTAGTTTATTACATTCAATTCTAAATAAAAGATTTATACAATGACAAAATAACTTATTTCCTGCATTCGTTTAGAGGTTGTAAGAAAGATTGACTTTTTGATTGCTCTAATCTGTAACTTGGATAAATGAGTGTCCCAGTGAAGCAATGCTTGGCTTAGTTAGACTCTTTCACACCTTTGGGACTCGTTTGGATGTGGAAAAAATGACAAGTGGGGAGTCCCCACAAGGCTGCTAAACTAGGAGAAACACAGGGGTGGAAATCCCCTCGTGAAGAACAACCATTTTTTTTCCGGATTATTCACTTGGTACTATGCCGCATTGCTTTGTTTGTTTTTCCTATTTGATCTCTTTGCATCCAAACGAACCTAGGTCTCATAGAAGTGGAAGAAGTAGTAGCAGCAATAATGGCAATAATTCAGTTAAGATTCTACGATTTTTGAAACAAGGCCACAAGGGTAAATTAGAGGAATTTATTAGGAAAAAAACACTTTAGATGGGAATCTCAATGAAAGCATTTTCAGATGTGATTATGGAAATCTTTTTGGGATGCCTTCGCCAAATCTCCTTTTCCCTCGAAAAAATGGGTAAAGAAAAAAAAAGTTGGCTAGGCGGGAAGGCAGATTTGGTGTGAGGTCCCTACTCCAGTGTCCATCTAAACTATTTTTTCTCTTAAATTCCTCGAAAAATTAAGTAAGAAAATAAGAAAAGTCACATATAATTCCTAAGCATGCAAACCTGTACCCATTCCTTTCCTTAATGCGAACCCCTTCTAAAATCAATCCATTAACACAAGGAGGGTGCCAATAATTGATTTAAATCCGTCCATCCATCCCTGATAAAAACTAAATACAAGCACTAATTATGATCCTTAATAAATCTAATAATTTTCTTTTTGAGATATTGGAGGGTGTCCTGGACCTTTGGGCCGAACTAATCCCCAAGTCCCATATGGCCCCGTGTGATAGCGCAGTATCGAACGCTTAATCTTAATGCGCAAACTGTGATTAGGACAATTGAGCTACCCCTCCCAATAAATAAATCTAGGGATTTTTACGAAAAAAATACTCTTAAACTTGGATTAAACAATTTAGTTATGGAAAATATAAAAAATGACCGATTATAGGTGGTCGTGCTATTTTTTTTTTTTTTTTTTCAAAAATTCCCCCTAACGATATCATCACCCATTCCCACAGTGCAACTCCAATGCCCGGCATTCAATGGTGGATGAGATGAACCAGATCAACCCTGGTGACGCGTTACAATGGTCAGCGAGTTGCAGCAATGCAAAATAACCCCTCATTTAGAGAAGAAGGTTGGCAGATGTCTAAACTTTGAAAGATTTGGTGAAACGGGTATTTGGATGATAAAGATCGGGCTAATGACCAAATAGAAAATCATAAAATGGAGTCACCAAAAGAAGATTGGACCTTGTGAAACACCTTTATTTCATGTGATAAGATAAGTGAGAGGATAAGTTCCATCTGAGTGATGTTTAGATGAGCTGGTTAGATGGGCCTTTCGATTTAGAGGCTCTTAGCATGGAAGTAATTTTTCTCATCCACTATAAGACCACTTTATTATTTTATAACAGAAGGATTCTTCCAGGTAGGGGTGTAAAAAAAAACCTGGAGAACCGTCTAACCGAACTAAACCGCGGTTAATAACCGTATTTCACGGTTCGGTTACTGTTACGGTTGATGAAATAAAAAAACTGCACGGTTCAGTTCGGTTACGGTTTTCCATAATAATTCACGGTTATTAACCGAACCGAACCATATGCGGTTAACTGTATCGTTTACAAATAAAAGAAAAAAATAAGGGGGCTGAATGAAATATTTCTTACCTTATTCAATTGCTCCTTATGTGTCACTTTACCTTCAATCATTCATATTTATCCCCTTATGTGAAGAAGGCATTCCACGGTTATTAACCGTAACCGAATCGTTTAATACGGTAACCGTTGTTACGATTTTTTACGGTTTTTGTGGATATAGTTACGGTTGCGGTTTTAAAAGACAGAAAATTGCGGTTACGGTTCGGTTAACGGTTTTTTCAAATTGACCGATTAACCGAACCGTTACACTCTTACTTCCAGGAGAGTGAATGCTCGGAAATCCCCATTTTCTTCTTACTCTAATTGCGGCAGCAAGCTTATTAACAATGCCAAATCTGAGCCTAGAAATGATGTCAGTCTTGAAAAAAGGAAGCAGGGGACAAAACAGAGAATACCCATTTTAGAATTTCTGCTTTAAGCACACTTAAAGAAATAGTAATGATGGCATAGTCTGCTGCCATGGTTGAACCAACAGTGAAATGAAGCTTCGCAAGGTTTAGTGCTGGTTGTCTTATATGAGGGGTGAAATCCATCAGCCGCGGGCAGCAAGTTACAATAGAGGCGTTGGTGAGTATGGGACACCGAAACCTAGCTAAGACGATCCCATGCCCTTTTCACCCACTCTACTAACTTCTCAATCTTCTCTCACAAGTCACAATGCACACGACCCTCAACCAAACAAGGACAGATTTTGGGTGGAGTTGCCGGTCTTAATGAAAATGTTGGAATGGAGGAAGAAATCATTAGGGGTATTTCCGTCCCAATAAATGTACGGCAACTTAATCCGTTATTTTTATGTTTTTGTATCCTAACTTCATCCATTTAATCAGAGTTTATAGATAATTTTTTCGTAAAAATCCCATAAATATAATAATTTAACAATAATGATATTAATCCAACACACTCATCATCACCCTTTGAAACAGAACCAGGGAAGGGGGGGAAAATGGGGGGAGGAAAAAAAGGGGGAAAGTGCTTTTGGAGGGTGTTTGGGAAGGGGTGAGGGAAAATGGGGGAGGAAAATGGAGGGAAAAAAACACTTTTTTGCCTCAAAATTTTTCCCCCAAAACAGGGGGAAAATGAGGGGAAAGTGAAGAGAGAGGAAAAAACTGACTAAAATGTCCTTTTACTTTAATTGAATTTTTTTCAAGAGCAAGGGTAAAATAGTCTTTTTTTTTGTACCTCACTAAAAACAAAATTATACTTTTTCACTTTCATTCCCCTTACCTTTTTACTTCCTAAACAAGATGAGGGAAAATTACTTTTTCCTCCCCTCCCCTTCATTTTACTTCCCCCTCAAATTTTCCCTCCCCTCCTCCCTTCCCAAACGGACCCTTACTCTCGAACCCCGACTCTTCCTCCAACCCTAATTGCGTTCCTCATCTGATGGCGAAGTGGTTCGAACTTCCTTGCGATATCTTGGAGAGAATTTCCAGTTTTTGCATGATACACGATCACATTCGAATGCAGTATGTCTGCAAATCATGGTGGTCAATTTTGAAGAACACAAATCGGGAACTTCCATTGTTGATGATGCTTCCCAACGACAATGAAGAAGATTCGGACGCTCGCGATTTCTTTAGTCTCTCTAAGCAGAAGATCCACACCGTTCATCTCCCGGAGATACGCGGCAAGCGCTGCTGTGGGTCTTTCAAGAACGGGTGGCTGATGATTGTGGACGAGAATCCGGACATCTTTCTCTTCCATCCCTGGTCCAAAAGAAGAATCGACCTTCCTCACCATTCCACCTTCAGAATATACAGCATTTTAGGCTCCCCCGGGGAAGAGATTCGCGACCTGGGCATAATTAAGGCCGCTGTCTCAGATGATGGGAAGGTGGTGGTGATCGCCTACGGATTCGGACTTTGGCTTCTAGCCTTTTGCAGAATTGGAGACGACGTCTTTACTCACATTGAATTCGAACTATCAGTACTAGATGTGATATATCACAAGGGGAACTTCTACCTCGCCACTGCGCACGAATCCCTCTACCTTCTACACATAGAAGAAGAAGAAGACGGCTCCAGTCCCCACATTGAAAAACTGACTGTAGATTTGGTGGACGATTTCAAAATCCCCTATCAAGATTTTGGATATTTGGTACCCGATGTATTGACTGATAGCATCTTTGTGATTACAAGAGAAGTAGAAAGAATAGGAGAAGGCAATGATAGCGACGAAGAAGAGGGCCTTCCTCACAAAACAATCCATTTTGACATCTTTGAGGTCAGTTTGGAAGAGAGTAAAACTTTGAAAAGGTTTAAGAAGGTGGAAAACTTGGGCGATCGGGTACTGTTTTTGGGGCATAATTCTCCCATTGTTGTTATGGCTAGCCAGTTCCAGGGCTTCAAAGGAAATCGCATATATTTTGTAGACAGTATGGAAAACTATTATGATAGTCCGCATGGATGCCGCGATTTAGGTGTTTTCAATCTTGAGGATGGGACTGTTGAAGAGCTTTTTGCTGATAGATTTCATCCTACTCTGTCACCTCCTTTATGGATTGCAACCCCTCCCTATTCATCCTCAGAGATTTTTGAGGAGAGTAGCTATGCTCATGAAATTTCTACTTAGCAATCTTTATTTATAACTAGATCAGATGGTTTTGTAACTAGATCATATGGTGTGTCTGCAGTAGACCAGCAGTTCTTGTAATAGTCCAATGTGTTTTATGTCCAAGTGCAAACAGAGGAACAATGTGTTTCTAACTTCTATATATATTATTTACTTTATCCCGTTGTTTTCCACTTGCAATTGCATGCTTGAGTATTTTTTTTTTTTTTTTTTTTTTTATAGTTGTTGTGATTAATTTGTTGTTGTTTTAAGCATTCATGTTGTGTTGGTTCATTGTTAGTTATATCTAGGGCTTGGAGTTATGGAACTCATATAGTCACTCCTAGATAGATGGACAGGGCTTAAATGTGGATGCAAATATGCAGGTTCTAGAATTAGTTCTAGAAAGACAAAATGTTGATTGTTTTGTGAGATCTCTTGATGGATGCTTGCTATCTTATTGAGGTACAGTTATTGTGGCTTTGATGTTTAAACTTGTTCTATATGCTTTCCTTTCAATGCTTAGCCTAATGGGTGTACTTTCTTATTGCTTGGGTTTTTCAGTGGTGCTCTATTATTTTAGTTTTTTATTTGTTTATTTATTTTTGGCTTGGTTTAGTGGTGAATGATGGGTTTCCAGAAGTATACAACTACGTGTCCACAATATCTACATTTTATCAGTTCACATCCATGTAAGTATCATTTCTACCGCTGTGGCATCTTTCCTTTTTATTAATTTTTCTTTGTTGTCTAATTTATTTCTCCAACATCATGGCTATTGGCTAGAGCATGATTTACATTTCATTTTATCTCTTGCCTCTTGCGTTTACAGTTAACTAGCTTTTTTTTATAAAGTAGATATTCATTTTGAGTTCTCTACTTCTTTTGGAAGATAAGAATCATATGATCGTCAGTGCCCTTTTTTTTTTTAAATTGTAGACTAAGGGTGGGAATACACTAAGGGTGTGTTTGTGCACTTGTATTGTTGTGGAAAAGCGTGAGACAAGCACCAATGAATCTGGGATAATCCACGATAGTTGTTTGGCGCAGCTATCAAAGGAGCGGAATCAATCTCCTTTTTGGCTATTTTTCTGCGCGAGGTGAGGTGGGATTCAAGCTGCCGCAGAAAAGGAAAAACTTTTTCCTTTTTCGTGGAAGGTGTACATATAGACCCTTACTTGTAGAGTTTATCAAGATGCTTGATAGAAATAAGACAAAACCAATCTGATGCTGGTTTAATTTTAATTCTTTCCATCATATGGCTGAAACCAACTTTTGAAAGTTATCTCTCATGTATTACATAAATTATGTTGCCTCTTTTACATATCTTGTGTCCTTCATCTATGGTCATCAACAGGGGGAAATTAGCTCTTCCATCTTCACCATCATTATTCATTAACAAAATTTAAGACAATGAATCACAATAAAAATATTGTCCGTGAGAATCAGATTAATGCCCTAGTTTGTAGCTGCTGAACCAAGGATCTTGTCGTTTTGTTTTAGTCTATGCTGTTCTTGGCTTAGTTTTTGTTTCCCTTTTTTTTTTCTGGAGAATTTTTTTTACCATTATAAAAAAAGATTGGACTTTGATACGCCCATTGAATAAACATCAATTTATTCCTTGTAGTCTCATAAAATAGGTATTCTTACAGTTATTGGGTTATAAATGGGTGGTATGTGTAACATGTAACTTTGATGAGTCTATGTATGAGAAAAGAGTGCAGATCCCTTGATGCAGATCATCATAAAAAACATTGTCACTTCTAATCCCAACACGCCTCTTCTGTCAAGATGTGCTCTTTCTTTTTGTCAAGTTATAAAAAATTCATGTCTTTCTTTCCTAGTAAGGCTGCTTATTTGTAACTGGCCATTGTAGTTGAGGTGTAAGATGCCAATTAAGGCCTGAGAAGCAAGGAACATGCTCTGACACTCGACTCATCCCTAATACAAGAAATGGTACCCCAACATCGGAACCTTCTAGTTCCAGGGGCTGTCTTGATAATCCATCCCCACCCGCCATAGCCATATTTTGAAGCAACATTTTTCTCCCAAATCCTACTCATCTTCACCTAATCACTACTCCCATTTTGCTGAGAAAGCCAAATTTTATTGCATTAAGCTTCCCAATACCAAACCATGAACGACTTGACTTTTATAAGGACACTCCATTTCATCAAATACATTTTTTTTCTTACTTTTACCACCACCCTACAAGAGATCTCTATGGATTTGGTCTGGCCTTTTCAACATTGCTTGAGGTATCGAGTAAAGTAACATGTACTAAAAATTAAACGCCATTCGACATGGTTGGGACATGGGATAACTGGAATCCTTTGTGTGTACATGAGGTGAACGGAAACACGTAAAGCCTAAGAATGAGTTACTCAAAGGAGCATGTCAGGTCATATATTGACATATATATCTCGGAATAAAGACTTGGATGAGTGGAGACATAGAGCTCAGAAAAACAACCGATGGGATAATGCATCAACTTTGTGAAAGCAAATTTTCATATTTCAAAAATCAAGCCATAATGTGATTTTGCTTAAAGCCCTTCTTAATAGCGAGTTTGTCTGCAAGGGATTGAATTTCTAGAAATACTAAGACATGTTTGAGGAAATAAATGTGAAGATTTATAATTTGCCATCAAATAATCTCCCCTCAAATGGAAAATGAATTAATGGGAGATGAGCATCTTTCAATTTGATTGTGACCTTATTACCATACTTGGTCATCCTCATACAATCATTAAATGTATAATTATATTTTTCCTCCCAATCATTCTCTTGATCTGACATCTTATCATTATCATTATCAGCATCATTGTCAGACAGAAATTTAGCCATGAAAGCTATAAACTTGCCATTAACAATATGAGATGGATCAGGCTCAAGCTCCTTTTCCTCTCCTTCTGAAGAGTCATCATCCCAAGTAGTGTTAAGGGCCTTTTTCTTGGGATTCTTTTTCTTATTAGCACACTCACTTGCAAAGTGCCCATAGCCTTGGCATTCATAACACTTGATCCCTTTAGAAAAATCATTTTTCTCAGATTTTGAAGAATTCTTCCACTTGGCTTTCTGTGACTTTATAAATTTCTTAAAGCACTTCATTAACTCAGTTATATCATCTTGATTGAGTACCATTTTAGAAATTTCTTAGGATCAAACATAGTAAGTTTGTACAACCATCTTCGATACTAATTGAAAAATTGGGTGGATGATCTCTAGATTGGTCAAGTCAATAGTCCAATGAGTGCAAAACAGATAAAATATGTAGCAGAATAAAATCAACAAGCATGCACCACAAGGACAACAGATATAACGTGGAAAACCCTAACTGGGTGAAAAACCACGGATCCGAACTTGATCAACAATTAATCAAGCACTATGAATTTTGCAATTACAAGAAATTCACAGATCCCTCCCCAGATGAGAACTACTTAAGGACTGCAGTTACCTCTTGTGTAGCTTCATACCTCAACGACTTCACACCGTTGATTGCAACAAATTCAACCCCACTTGACTCCTCAAACCTTCACAGATTCAATCCCGCTTGACTCCTCAAATCTTCTACGAATGAAGATGATATTCTATTAGGGAAGTAGAAGAATCTGGCGCTTTAGATGATATTTACAGCATAACTCTTCAAATAGCTTTCTAGAGAAGATTTCTCTCAACTATGATCTTTAACTCAGAACTTTGAAAGGTGAGGCTTCTCTATAGGGTAGCCAACAAGTCCTTTAAATAGGCTTAGAGACGTGCTTAATGTTGCCTAATATAATTAGGACTAAAACAGGCAGTTTGACAAAAAAACTAAATAGCAGTTTTAATTCGCGCAGGACTCTGATTTCTTTTTCTTCGCTTCAACATACTTCTAATTCTTCCAGACTTCTTTTTGCTTCCTTTTTTCTAATTCTATCCGATTTATCACTTCTAATTCCTCTAGACTTTCTTCTTTTGGCCTTGCTTCTATCTTCATTGTGAAGCCTCAATATAGTCCATATTTAAAAATAAAAATAAAAACTCAATGGACCCAGAGTTTTGTTCAACCCACGAATTAGCCAACACTAAAAAACCTAACAAATTGACAACGGGGGAGATTATAAAGATTAATGAATGTTGGCTAATTCATTGGGTAATGGAAAAAATCGGGATTTATATTTTATGTAATTCTTAGAATGGACTGCCTAAGTTTGAAAGTGCCAAAGATAGTTTCAAGAAAACATAATTTTACTGTGTGCGCTCAAGCGGACGCACATTTCCGCTCTAGTGGACGCACACAGAGTGTCAAGCACTCAAGCTCATCCGTCATGCGCTCGAGCCGTTATGCGAGGAGAAAATTTTTCTAAAAACGAAACCTCATCCACTCGAGCGGACCCCATCTTACGCTCGAGCGGACGCTGCGCGAAATTTGAATCCTGATCCGAAAACCACTTCCTAATTTCTCTCAATTTACTTATTTGAGTTCTACTTGTTCTACGAGACTCAAGTCACAACCTAAAGCCAATATATTGCCATTATCTCTCAATTCTAAGCACTTCTCTTCCCATCCTAAACCCTAGAGAAGATTTTGAGAGATTTATCATCATCTCCAGAGCCCAAATTTTGAAGAGCCGAAGATCAAGCTTTGGAGTTCTCATTCATCTACTCTCTCGAAGTAGATCCACCTTGAAGACGAGTTCAAAGTGTTGGTTGCAAGCATGATGAAGGTTCACGATGAAGCGTTGGCAAATCAAGCAGTCATTAGGTTGAGTTACAGCTGGAAATGTTATTGTGAGTTTGTAACTTCCAATTTTATAGTACTTGGTTGTCTGTTGGCTTAGACGGTAAGGCCTGTGATTTTTTTCCAAGTAGGGTTTTCAACGTATAAATCGTGTGTGTCATTCTCTTTGTGGTTGATTGCTTTTTAATTGGACTTGGGTTAATTAAGTAGTTTCATCATTGGAATTGAGTTCTAATAGAAATACTAATTCAAGGGACCTTAGCCTAGAGCAAGGCTTAAATTCAGTGAATCTCAATATACATAGAACACACATGAGGAAAATAAGCTATGCCTGAGCCCAAACTTAAGCTGGGCTCTTTCATGATGGAGCAACTTGACCTTGAGCCATGGATCAAATATTAAGCTCTAAATTAAACTTGGTTCAGCTTGAGGATTTTACGGGAAAAGCCCCGTTAGATGCCCCGTGCAAGAAAAAGGACCTCATAGATGTTAAAATTGGCGGGAGCGCCTATTTTGTACAGTAGAAACTATGGGGTCCTTTTTAATGCACGGGACATATAAGGGACTGTTTCCCGTAAAATCCTTTTTTTTTCACTTCTTTTCTCTTAATTAGGCCATGGCTGGCACCATTTCTTTGAACATTTACATTTAGGAGTGGTGAAGCAATGCTTAGCTTAGTTAGACTCTTTCACACCTTTGGGACTCGTTTGGATGTGGAGAAAATGACAAGGGGGGAGTCCCCACAGGGCTACTAAACTAGGAGAAACACGGGTGGAAATCCCCTCGTGAAGAACAACCATTTTTTTTTCCGGATTATTCACTTGGTACTGTGCCGCATTGCTTTGTTTGTTTTTCCTATCTGATCTCTTTGCATCCAAACGAACCAAGGTCTTATAGAAGTGGAAGAAGTAGTAGTAGCAATAATGGCAATAATTCAGTTAAGATTTTAAGATTTTTGAAACAAGGGTAAATTAAAGGAATTTATTAGGAAAAAAAACACTTTAGATGGGAATCTCAATGAAAGCATTTTTAGATGTGATTATGGAAATCTTTTTGGGATGCCTTCGCCAAATCTCCTTTTCCCTCAAGAAAATGGGTAAAGAAAAAAAAAGTTTGTAGGGCGGGAAGGCCGATTTGGTGTGGGTCCCTACTCCAGTGTCCATCTAAAGTATTTTTTCTCTTAAATTTCTCGAAAAATTAAGTAAGAAAATAAGAAAAGTCGCCTATAATTCCCAAGCATGCAAACCTGTACCCATTCCTTTCCTTAATGCCAACCCCTTCTAAAATCAGTCCATTAACACAAGGAGGGTACCAATAATTGATTCAAATACATCCATCCATCCATGATAAAAACTAAATACAGCCGCTAATTAAGATCATTAATAAATCTAATAATTTTCTTTTTGAGATATCAGAGGGTGTTCCAGTCGTTTGGCCCCAGTGTGATAGCGCAGTATCAAACGCTTAATCTTAATGAGCAAACCGTGATTAGGACAACTGAGCTACCCCTCCCGATAAAGAAATCTAGGGATTTTTATGAAAAATTACTCTTAAACTTGGATTAAACAATTTAGTTAAGGAAAATATAAAAATGACCGATTAGGTGGTCTTACTATTTGTTTTCCAAAAATGCCCCCTAACGATATCATCACCCATTCCCACCTGCAACTCCAATGCTCAACATTCAATGGTGGATGAGATGAACCAGATTAGTCCTGGCGATGTGATACAATGGTCAGCGAGTTACAACAACGCTAAATGACCCCTCATTTAGGGAGGAAGGTTGGCAGATGTCTAAGCTTTGAAAGATTTGGTGAAACGGGTTTTTGGATGATAAAGATCGGGCTAGTGACCGAATAGAAAATCATGAAATGGAGTAGATTGGACTTTGGGAAACACCTTTATTTCATGTGAAAAGATAAGTGAGAGGATAAGTTCCATCAGAGTGATGTTTAGATGAGGTAGTTAGATGGGCCTTTCGATTTAGAGGCTTTTATCATGGAAGCAATTTTTCTCATCCACTATGAGACCTTTTTATTATTTTATAACAGAAGGGTTCTTGCAGGAGAGGTAATGCTTGTAAATCTCCATTTTCTTCTTAATGCCTGGAAATCCCCTTTCTTCTTACTCCAATTGCGGCAACAAGCTTATTAACAATACCAAATTTGAGCCTAGAATTGATGTTAGTCTTGAAAGAAGGAAGCAGGGGACTAAACAGAGAATACCCATTTCAAAATTTCCGCCCTAAGCACACTTAAAGAAATAGTAACGATGTCATAGTCTGCAACCATGGTTGAACCATCAATGAAATGAAGCTTCACAGGACTAGTGTTGGTTGTCTTATATGATGGGTGAAATTCATCTGCCGCGGGCAGCAAGTTGCAGTGGAGGCGTTGGTGAGTATGTGACACCAAATCCTAGTCGAGACGATCCCATGCCCTTTTCACCCACTCTACCAACTTCTCAATGTTCTCTCACAAGTCACAATGCACACGACCCTCACCAAACAAGGACAAATTTTGGGTGGAATTGCAGGTCTCGATGAAAATGGTGGAATGGACGATGATATCATTAGGGGTATTCTCGCCCAAAAAAATGTACGGCATCTTAATCCGTCATTTTTATGTTTTTGTAACTTCATCCATTTTATCAGAGTTTATGGATAATTTTTTGAGATAATTAGCGAAAGGTCCCTCATATAGGAGTTGTAAGGCCTCCAGTCCATCAACTTTTCCTCTAAGGCTTGTAGTCCATGTAGCTTGGATATATTTCGGTGAGAGGTCTCTAAACACATCATCTCATGGAGAGAGATCCCTAGACACGCCACCTCATACATTTTAATGATTGATTTGCCCTTTTAACTGATTAGGCATAAATTTTTAAATTATAAATCTTCCATTCTCCCTCTTTTTCTTCTTCAATTCGGACATGGAGAGAGCTTAGGGTTTCCAGGATTGGATTGTGCTGCGTTTGCGATCGACAGATTGGATCAAGGTTTTTTTATCCGTACTTTTACACGTGAATCTTCGTTACAGGGACATGAGAGAGATCGGTTTCGATCTCAAGAGTGCCACACTGATCGGATTTGTGTAGAAATCCGAAGTTGTAGACGCTCGACAGACAAGTCTGGGATCGGTTTTGAAGGCTGCAGACGACCGGAGTAGATCTGGTGTCCATCGCCATCGCTAGAGATGGGTTTTTTAATCCGGATTACAGACCAGACTTGAAGCACAGAGGGCTGCCATTATCGATGCCATCATCACCGAAACTGGAAGAAGAACAGAGAAGATTCTTAGGTTTGCCGCACTTCCCTTCGCCGAAGAAGGAGCGAACCGCCATGACAATCATCGCCGGAGACTTCGCCGTCCACTGCCGCAACTGTTGCGCCGTGGTTGGAGAAGGAATGAGCAGCGTTTTCATCGTTTCTGGTTACAGAAACTTAATGAAGAAGAATCAGTTCTGTTTGGGGAAGAAGACCGATTTGGATTTGGTTCCGGGTTGTGTTCGGGTCGGTTTGGACGAGTTGGTTCCAAGTCAGATTCGACCTGGCCCGTTTCAAAAGTCCATCCCCATTCCAGTAAAAGTCAAATTTATCTGAGTTCTATATTTTTTGTCAAATTTATTTGAGTTTTGGACAAATCTATCTGAGTTTTTGGCTATTTAACTGACTTCTGGAACAAATTTATTTAAGTTCTGGACAAATTTATTTGAGTTTTGGACAAACTTATTTGAGTTTTTGGCTATTTATCTGACTTCTGGAACAAATTTATCTGAGTTATAGACAAATTTATCTGAGTCCTAGAACAAATCTATCCGTGTTTCTTGCTATTTATCTGAATTGTTAAACAAATCTATCTGAGTTATAAACAAATCTATGTGAGTTTTTTGCAAGTTTATTTGAGTTTTTGCAAAATATAGGTTAGTTTCTGATAAATTTATCTCCATTTAAAAAAAATTAACTGAGCTTTTGAATGAATCTTTTTGTGCTTTTGGCAAATTTATTTGTATTTTCTTAGATCTATTTGTGTTTTTTTATTTTTCTTTGTGTCTTTTGAAATTTATTTGTATTTTTTGAAATAAATTTAATTGAGTTTTTGACAAAAAAGACTTGAGTTTTTTGCCACATTGTTCGCTAATTTGAAAATTTATGGTTATCTTAGTTTTGGCAAATGTATTTGTATTTTTTTAATTTTATTTACGTCTTTTGAAATTTATTTGAGTCTTTTGAAGTTTATTGATATTTTTTTGGATATTTTGAAATTTATTTTGGATCTTTTGAAACTGATTTATATCTTTTGAAATTTATTTATGTCTTTTTAAATTTATTTGCATTCTTTTAAAATTTATTTGTATTTTTTGGAATTTATTTGTGTGTTTTTAAATTTTATTTAAAAATCTCATTAATGAGATTTCATTAATCGTGACCCATTAAATGGTAGTTGACTACTAATAATGAAATATCCCACCAATCATGCGATATAATTTAATGAAAGGGTAAATTAAACATATTCGGTATAGAAATGTATTAGAGGACTTTTGATGTAATGACTTTTTCTTACCATTTGCAGTAAAGTCATAAGAGCAACTCCAACAGACATTTCAAATGGCCATGTCAACCTCCAACAGCTCTAATTGACATATAAGATTGTCTCCAACAGATACTTCATATCCTACATGGCATTTGAAGTATGTGATGGTATGCCAAATTTAGCATACCATAAAGCATACTTCAATTATTTTTTTTTGAATAAAATAATGGTGAGAGCCCACTTGCATTTGAGTTTTTGGGTGCAAATCTTTCTTTTGCATAAAATAATGATTATAGGCACACTTACATTTATATTTGACATCTCTTTTGGAGTTGCCAAGTTACATGTGTCAAAATACATATGCCACATCAGCCTTTATTTTTAAAACGCATATCCAAATTTAAAGTACTGTTTTTGAGATGCTCCAAGGGCCTTCTCGCCGTATCCCCTTTTTTTTTTTTTCCGTAAAGATCCCAGGATCGATTCCTAGATCCTTCAGGTGCACGCTATCACTCTTAGTCTCTAACCCCGACTCTTCCTCCAACCCTAACTGCGTTCCTCATCTGATGGCGAAGTGGTTCAAACTTCCTTGCGATATCTTGGAGAGAATTTCCAGTTTTTGCATGATACACGATCACATTCGAATGCAGTATGTCTGCAAATCATGGTGGTCAATTTTGAAGAACACAAATCGGGAACTTCCATTGCTGATGATGCTTCCCAACGACAATGAAAAAGATTCGGACGCTCGCGATTTCTTTAGTCTCTCTAAGCAGAAGATCCACACCGTTCATCTCCCGGAGATACGCGGCAAGCGCTGCTGTGGGTCTTTCAACAACGGGTGGCTGATGATTGTGGACGAGAATCTGGACATCTTTCTCTTCCATCCCTGGTCGAAAAGAAGAATCGACCTTCCTCACCATTCCACCTTCGGAATGGACAGCATTTTAGGCTCCTCCGGGGAAGAGATTCGCGACCAGGGCATACTTAAGGCCGCTGTCTCAGATGATGGGAAGGTGGTGGTGATCGCCTACGGACTCGGACTTTGGTTTCTGGCCTTTTGCAGAGTTGGAGACGACGTCTTTACTCACATCGAAATGGAACTAGGAGTACTAGATGTGATATATCACAACTACCTCGCCACTGGGCACGAATCCCTCTACCTTCTACACATAGAAGAAGAAGAAGACGGCTCCAGTCCCCACATTGAAAAACTGACTGTAAAATTGGGGGACGATTTCAAAATCCCCTATCGAGGTTTTGGATATTTGGTACCCGATGTATTGACTGATAGCATCTTTGTGATTACAAGAGAAGTAGAAAGAATAGTAGAAGGCAATGATAGCGACGAAGAAGAGGGCCCTCACAAAACAATCCATTTTGACATCTTTGAGGTCAGTTTGGAAGAGAGTAAAACTTTGAAAAGGTTTAAGAAGGTGGAAAACTTGGGCGATCGGGTACTGTTTTTGGGGCATAATTCTCCCATTGTTGTTATGGCTAGCCAGTTCCAGGGCTTCAAAGGAAATCGCATATATTTTGCAGACAGTATGGAAAAATATTATGATAGTCCGCATGGATGCCGCGATTTAGGTGTTTTCAGTCTTGAGGATGGGACTGTTGAAGAGCTTTTTGCTGATAGATTTCATCCTACTCTGTCACCTCCTTTATGGATTGCAACCCCTCCCTATTCATCCTCAGAGGTTTTTGAGGAGAGTAGCTATGCTCATGAAGTTTCTACTTAGCAATCTTTATTTGTAACTAGATCAGATGGTTTTGTAACTAGATCATATGGTGTGTCTGCAATAGACCAGCAGTTCTTGTAATAGTCCAATGTGTTTTATGTCCAAGTGCAAACAGAGGAACAATATGTTTCTAACTTCTATATATATATATATATATTATTTACTTTATACCGTTGTTTTCCACTTGCAATTGCATGCTTGAGTATTTTTTTTTATAGTTGTTGTGATTAATTTGTTGTTGTTTTAAGCATTCATGTTGTGTTTGTTCATTGTTAGTTATATCTAGGGCTTGGAGTTTTGGAACTCATATAGTCACTCCTAGATAGATGGACAGGGCTTAAATGTGGATGCAAATATGCAGGTTCTAGAAAGACAAAATGTTGATTGTTTTGTGAGATCTCTTGATGGATTCTTGCTATCTTATTGAGGTACAGTTATTGTGGCTTTGATCTTTAAACTTGTTCTATATGCTTTCCTTTCAATGCTTAGCCTAATGGGTGTACTTTCTTATTGCTTGGGTTTTTCAGTGGTGCTCTATTGTTTTAGTTTTTTTATTTGTTTATTTATTGTTGGCTTGGTTTAGTGGTGAATGATGGGTTTCCAGAAGTATACAACTACGTGTCCACAACATCTCCATTTTATCAGTTCACATCCATGTAAGTATCATTTCTACCGCCGCGACATCTTTCCTTTTTATTAATTTTTCTTTGTCGTCTAATTTATTTCTCCAACATCATGGCTAGAGCATGATATACATTTCATTGTAACTCTTGCCTCTTGCGTTTACAGTTAACTAGCTTCTTTTTATATAGTAGATATTCATTCTGAGTTCTCTACTTCTTTTGGAAGATAAGAATCATATGATTGTCAGTGCCTTTTTTTTTTTCAAATTGTAGACTAAGGTTGGGAATACACTAAGGGTGTGTTTGTGCACTCGTATTGTTGTGGAAAAGCGTGAGACAAGCACCAATGAATCTGGGATAATCCACGATAGTTGTTTGGTGCAGCTAGCAAAGGAGCGGAATCAATCTCCTTTTTGGCTATTTTTCTGCACGAGGTGAGGTGGGATTCAAGCTGCCACGGACGTGGAAGTTGTACAAATAGACCCTTACTGTAGAGTTTATCAAGATGCTTGATGGAAATAAGATAAAACCAATCTGATGCTGGTTTAATTTTAAGTCTTTCCATCATATGGCTGAAACCAACTTTTGAAAGTTATCTCCCATGTTTTACATAAATTATGTTGCCTCTTTAACTTATCTTGTGTCCATCATCTATGGTCATCTACCGGGGGAATTTGCCCTTCCATCTTCACCATCATTATTCATTAACAAAATTTAAAACAATGAATTTCAATAAAAATATTGTCTGTGAGAATCAGATTAACGCCCTAGTTTGTAGCTGCTGAACCAAGGATCTTG
Organism: Cinnamomum chago; assembly: GCA_038049695.1. Classification (NCBI taxonomy): domain Eukaryota; kingdom Viridiplantae; phylum Streptophyta; class Magnoliopsida; order Laurales; family Lauraceae; genus Cinnamomum; species Cinnamomum chago. The sequence goes on from CP142455.1 coordinate 19,441,404, forward strand.
TCGTTTCGTTTTAGTCTATGCTGTTCTTGGCTTAGTTTTTGTTTCCCTTTTATTTTCTGGAGAATTTTTTTTTACCATTATAAAAAAAAGATTGGACTTTGATACCCCCATTGAATAAACATCAATTTATTCCTTGTAGTCTCATAAAATAGGCATTCTTACAGTTATTGGGTTATAAATGGGTGGTATGTGTAACATGTAACTTTGATAAGTCATTGTATGAGAAAAGAGTCCAGATCCCTTGATGCAGATCATCATAAAAAACATTGTCACTTCTAATCCCAACACGCCTCTTCAGTCAAGATGTGCTCTTTCTTTTTTGCAAGTTATAAAAAATTCATGTCTTTCTTTCCTAGTAAGGCTGCTAATTTGTAACTTCCCATTGTAGTTGAGGTGTAAGATGCCAATTAAAGCCTGAGAAGCAATGTGCATGCTCTGACACTCGACTCATCCCTAATACAAGAAATGGTACCCCAACATCCGAACGTCCTATTTCCAGGGCCTGTCTTGATAATCTATCCCCACCTGCCATAACCATATTTTGAAGCAACATTTTTCTCCCAAATCCTACTCATCTTCACCTAATCACTACTCCCATTTTGCTGAGAAAGCCCAATTTTATTGCATTAAGCTTCCCAATCCCAAACCATGAAGGACTTGGCTTTTATAAGGACACCCTATTTCATCGAATACATTTTTTTTCTCTTACTTTTACCACCACCCTACAAGAAATCTCTATGGATTTGGTCTGGCCTTTTCAACATTGCTTGAGGTATCGAGTAAAGTAACATGTACCAAAAATTAAACGCCATCAGACATGGTTGGGACGTGGGATAACTGGAATCCTTTGTGTGTACGTGAGGTGAAGGGAAACACTTAAAGCCTAAGAATGAGTTACTCAAAGGAGCATGTGAGGTCATAGATTGACATATATATCTCGTAATAGAGACTTGGATGAGTGGAGACATAGAGCTCACAAAAACAACCGATGGGATAATGCATCAACTTTGTGAAAGCAAATTTTCATATTTCAAAAATCAAGCCACAATGTGATTTTGCTTAAATCCCTTCTTAATAGCGAGTTTGTCTGCAAGGGATTGAATTCCTTGAAATACTAAGACATGTTTTCCCAAAAGTGGCTAAAATTGAGGAAACAAATGTGAAGATTTATAATTTGCCATCAAATAATCTCCCCTCAAATGGAAAATGAATTAAGGGGAGATGCGAGATGAGCCATCACTCTAGTAAATCAAATCCTTGGAAATTTCAGGGTCTATCTACATTTTCACCTTATATCCTTCACCACAAACTTCTTTAATAATCCCTTTGTTGGAACCCATTTTTCGTTGAATACATAGGAATTCAATTCCATCCAAACAAACAGTCCCTTGGGTAGTTGGTTGGGTTCTAAAGTTGATATTGCATGTATTTTATAACATACTTCGACATCTAACCATAGTAGAATCTGATTGCAAGTGCATGCCCATTTAGGTCAATAAGAACATGTCCAGTTAACCTGATTTTATGGCATGCCCATCATCATTTCTCATCACGATACCCTAGTGTTTAGTGCCCGCTCATGGAATTTCATAAACCATGCAAGCAGTAGTGGCGTTTCACGCGACAACCTTAGCAGTAAGTCATTCCACTCATTTGAAACAGAACCATATGTTTATTGCATCGAATGTGAGCTCAGTCACTGAATTTAATTTGCCTAGTCTGCGTCTTTATTGAATTTTTACTATCGTATGCTGCACAAATGAATGATTACACTGCTGTTGTCTTGATGGAAAGCTTCCTGTCAACAGCAGACTAGGCAAAGTAAACTGATGGACTATTGGTGGATTCTCATACTGGGAGGCACCAATGTTTTTCCATTTTGTGAATAAGATGTTCATGATCATTGCCAAACTCTCTGATGGACCTGTTGATAGGGAGCAACTGTTGACATTATGGTAGAAGAGTTTTTTAACCCTGATTAGAAAATGTTTGAACGATCGTTTTTTGCAAAGCTTTTAGTAGAATTCATTGCATAACCCTTACCTGTAAGGTGATTTTCCTTCTATCATAACCGTAATGATAGGAATGCATCTAAGTGGGCACCTCGATCAGGACCGCAAAAGCACAGATTGCGGTCTGATTGTTGGTGAAAATCTTCTACCCGAAATTTAACATTAAACAAATGCAGGTTTGGTGTAGAAAAGAGGACCTGCATTTAGGTGGGTTCCATGCATTTAGGTAGGACCTTTGCATAGTCAGACCAGAAATGCAACTGTTATTTGATGGAAAACAGTCCTGCACTTTTCTTGTTAAGATGAATGTACCAAGTAGTCTTTTTTGCCCTTCTCTCTCTTTAGATTGTACAATTTCTTTCATTAGAAGCTTAATCTATGGCAATTGGTAAACATGTCTTTCTTAATGGAATTTGGACTGGCCTACATAAAGCTGGTGTTACAAACATTTTTTCCTCATCTTTTGGTATGAAATAAAAACATACTGGTTGATGGTATCCAGTGTGAGCCAACTTGGTTGGAGAAGAAGATAGAGAGTGAGAAGGAACATAGTAGAGAGAAAAAGGTGGATAACTCATACTTGTTTTCGACTTTCTTCATCACCACTGTCATCACAAGCTCCACAGCCAGTGGCCATCCCCTTCACCACTTTGACCTCGCCTTTGTAACGGCACCAACATCATCATCGCCGTCCGCATGCATCCGAACGAAGTAGCCGTAGTGCATTATCGGTCTTCATTCTTCGTCTCCAAGAAGTAGAGAGGTTCTCTCTTTCTCTCCATCATTGGAGAGCAATTGAGTCGACAAAACATGAAGCGGAGTTGGTTAATTGAATTGGACTTTTCCATTGAAGTGCGTCCTCGTTATCGTCTCTGCGGATACTTGTTGAAGTGCCTGCAGACACTAGCTTCGGCACTTAACTCAAGGCCTTAGTCCAGGGACTAGCTTTTTTCCTCGATGGAAGGAAAAGTATCGGGTTGTTTAACATTCTTATTTCTCCTGCTGTGGATGATATGTCAGCTACATTCAAGTTTGAATCCTTCAATTTTTATTGATTTACTTTGCTTTCATCTTTAGATGAAATGAAGCAATTGAAATTCTTTGATGCCAGCTAGGAATTCTAGAAATTGCAGAGGCAAATGTAGCTACCATGTGATGAAAGATTACAATTCCTAATTTATCTTCTGTATTTCTTTGCAAGTTGTTAACATTACTTGTGGTCTTTAGTTTAGACGTGTCTGTGCTTCTTACCAACTTTATAGTTAATGGGAATTTGGGATTTTGAGGCTTTCAGCAATATTTTAAAATTTTGAAGGCAATATGTTTGGAATTGAACTGGAGGAGCTGGGAGTATCCAAACTCTGCAAGGATGAATGTTGTTTATCTTGCATGTAATTTGCATTATTGGTTCAGGTTCAAAATGGAAAATCATATTCATATTTGTGTGGCATCAGATCTGCAGTGAGCGAAAACAAACTTGGGAAGACTTTAATGCGAGTTCTATTAAAAGAAGTAGAGTTAATTAGTAGAAGTAGATCCCCCTAAGCCGATCCCAGAAAGGAAGGTTAAGGCTAAGATGACGAATCAAATTCTGGTCTGGAAACTGTCTTATATAGTCGTTTTTGACTTTTTGTGTCTTGTAGTCTTGACTAATTTGTTTACACCTGATCGAGTAGTGATCACACCAGTACGGAAGCCCTGCCGATGCAACTATAAATAGAGAGTGGCTACCTACACACTCCATTTCCCTCTCTACACACTGCATTTAAAAAAAAAAAAACACAAAATCAAAAAATTCCTGAACTACCCTCGCCCTCTCCTTCCCTCTCTCTCCCTTCTCCACGTTGTCCACCGCCCGCCCACCCTCTCCCCTTCCTCTCCTCTCCCTCTTCCTCTCCATTTCCCTCTCTTTCCCTCTCCCTGCTCGTCGCGGCCCGCTGCGCGCCCACTCTCCTTCTCCTCTTCCTTCTCCCTCTTCCTCTCCTTCTCCCCCTCTATTTCCCTCTCCCCGCTCATCACCAACCGCCGCCCGATCACCCTCTCCCTCTCACGGTGGACAAGCAAATGGAGAAGAATCAAATGCTTTGGATGTAAAAAAAAATAAAAAAAATTGCCATTGAAATCGGCGAATCCGATTTGTTCTGCTCTGTGTCGCCGAACAAACTTGATTTGTTCGGCCCTGTGTCGCCGAACGAATCGGATTCGCCGATTTTGTCAAATTTTTTTTTTTTTTTTTTTACTTCCAAAGCATTTGATTCTTCTCCATTTGCTTGTCCACCGTGAGAGGGAGAGAGGAAGGGGAGAGGGTGACCGGGCGGCGGTCGGCGACAAGCGGGGAGAGGGAAATAGAGAGGGAGAAGGAGAAGGAGAGGAAAAGGGAGAAGGAGAGTGGACGGGCAGCGGGCAGCGACGAGCAGGGAGAGGGAAAGAGAGGGAGAAGAAGAGGAAGAGGGAGAGGAGAGGAAGGGGAGAGGGTGGGTGGGTTGGTGGGCGGTGGACAACGAGGAGAAGGGAGAGAGGGAAGGAGATGGCGAGGGTAGTTTAGGAAATATTTTATTATTATTATTTTTTTAAATGCAGTGTGTAGAGAGTCCTTTGTAGTGTGTAGGTAGCAACTCTCCTATAAATATTAGAAACGTCTATGATACCCTGGTGCAGCAGTGGAGAAACCTGAGACATGATGCGGCACAGTTATGGGCAGCAGGTTTCACCTGTTTCTTCATTCATAGTGTTCAGAAAAATACATGCTATTGAATCTGCACAGGATAAAACGTATGGCGTCTGCCATCACTTATCAGTATTAGTATTTGCAAAATCTGATGCTGGCACCCAAACAACTTATAGTCTCAAGTTATCGGAGATTATATCAAACTAGACACGTGGTGAATCTTTATGGTGCATGATAATTGGATTTTAGCAAAGTACTTTGAATTCTTTTTAAGATACCTAGTTATTTGCATGTGCTCAGTGTTTTAAGTTACTGATGCTGCTCTTGGACGCACAATGGACACATGTAGAACTACTAAATCCTGTTATCTTAGGTTTGTTACATTTGAACTTGTAATGATTGATTATACACTTTTCATAAAAAAAATATATATGCAAGGATGCTGCTATAAATGGATTTTATAACTTTATAAATTCTAGTGATGTTACAAATTATTTATTTATTTGGCTGCATCAGAGATTTGAACTCACGCACTCTACTCACACACCCATGTCCTAACAAGCTAAGCTACAGCTGAGGGATTACCCATGTTACATTTAGTGACAAGAGCCCATATCACAGTTGGAAGGTGTTCTTTGTTGTAACCATTAAGTTTGCTTTTGAGAGGATAAAGAACAAGGGGTGTTGTATCCCCATCTTTGTCTGTTCATCATAGCTTAATTGGACTGATAAAAAAAACATTACTTAATGCGCTATGAAAATCCAGTCATAGGAAAGTTTGGGGTTGATGCAATTTTTTGACTGTATCTTTGATTGTATCGTATTTCCTCAGAGGAAATGTTATATGCTAGCTATGAATAAAAAAAATATGAGTATGTAACCATTTTAATCCTTCACTTGTTTTTTTCAATATCAATTCCAAGTTGACAAATGGTTTCTTGATTATCTTTTTATTTTTTTATGAAGTTTGGACATAAAGATAATGGGATTTTGATTATGTAAACTTAAACTATTTCATGCTAAAAGAATATAGTAAAGTTGGGAGTCCTCCCAAGCAGGGGGGAAAAACCCTGAGAATTTAAAATACAATTGCTCATAACAATGCTAGCTTATGTTTTGACACATGTATAGTTTTACATTTATTCAGTTTTCTGGTCATGGCTCAAAACTCAGAAGGCCTTTCATATTGTCCATTAGAGGTTTCCCCATTATGTATCTTTGGGCTGGTAGCGTTTTATCCTTTGGCTCGTAAACTAAATCATGTGTTGTGTTTGGCAGGTACGCATTACACTCTCTAAACGAGGCCCCATTTTCCGCATGCTTCCACCCTATTCAGTTGTCATACAGGTGAGAATTTTGTCCGACTTCATCTCCCTCCAAGTGTTAATCAGAATACTCCTTCATAAAGGCTTAACCTTTTATTAACTTAGATTGTATACTTTTACGTCTGATAGTTGATATTTGATATTGCTTCACTGGGATGTAAGACATGCATGGCTGATCCTTTTGGGTGAATGCAGGAATCTGAATCAGGTGGTTGACATGTTCTGATTGCAATTGGTAACTATATTGAAACGAATAGGCAATGGATATGTGCTAACAGGGCCAATGTTGCACTCTCCACTCAATTTCAGGTTTGTGTTGAACAAGCAAAGATGCATTGTACACAGGATTAACCCATTTTTTGGTATTACTTATAGAGGTTAATTGATTAACCTTGCCGCATCTTCGTTTCACTCAACCCCATCCTGTGTAACACGGAAAGCACAAAATCCAATCAACATTGTTTGGCTTTATCACCATCATAAACCTTTTCTCAATCTCTCTTTGGTGGTGTGATGCCTCATTAGGCTTCAATTCATCACCCTGTCCAAGCTTTGTATTGTTATTTATTTATTTATTTTGTTCACACTTGTGTCTATGGCTGTACATGTTGATGCATTTATTTTGTTCACACTTGTGTCTATGGCTGTACATGTTGATGCAGGCTCGCAGCGCATGCACTGAATCCCATCTATTTGCTTCAGATGAGATCCTGATGTAGGCAAGGGTAAAAAAAGGAATGGCAACAGTCAGTTACACAATAATGGTGATTATGGGTCTGGTCAAACCCCCCACCTGCCCAATCGGTCCAAAGCAAATATCACCTCCACATAGATATGGTAGTTGTCCCAGCAGGTTAACATAGGAAACTGTTATATGGTCCATTTGTTCTTCCACTAAAACATGCTTTCAATTGATGTTCTGAACATCCCACCCATTTTAAAATTCAGCAATGAATTAAACAGAGGAAACATGTTTTCAATTGTTATATGGTCCATTTTAAAATTGATGTTCTAAGGAGAATTTTCCGATTTCCCAGGATGAACGATTTTTTGCTTTTCTGTTAACATATTTTATATAATTTGTTGTTTTCATTTTATGTGGTGAAAAGAAGATTGGGATGCAAGAGGTTGAGAACCATTTTTTGCAGTTTCTATCAATATAGGAAATATGTAAAACCTTGGAATTTTTTTTAGCGGTGCAACAAAGAAACCCTAAAATGAAACCCACAGTTTTTTATGTTTGCATGCCTTAACAGGCCTGGATTTTGATCTTCTAGTTGGTTGAATCTGTTTGGTTTAAGGTCTTGGGACTTTACAAATTAATTCAGCCTTTGCTAACGAGTGGTCGCTCGGTTAGGCAGGGACTTAGTGCCTCAGGAAGCAGAGAGGCCATAATGTTCGACATCTATCTTTGTTGGCCGCCTCTCATAGTTTTACCATGCATGTGGTTACGAGGGTTTGTATGTACACTCTCATGGGCTGGGCGGGAGGTACCGGTGTTGTAAAAAAAAGATGAAAGTAAAAATCCAGCCTTTGCCAACCTAATTGCTCTATGAGCCATGAGCACTAATCTATCAAACATCCAAGCGGGGAAGTTGCAATTTGACATTGATCACCTCTCAAAAATGAATGAGAGAGAGAGAGAGAGCTCCCTCTTTTATCTGTACAATTAATAACCTCCAATTTTTTGTTTTACAAGTAATGACCTTTATTTACAAGTGAGTGACCTTTTCTTTGTGCTTTTTCATCATTTCACGAAGTTCACACTATTTTGATCTAGAATGATAAATATCCTCTTACTAGGTGCCTCGTTATTTGGATTAAGTTTTGATTGATAATGGGAAAATACCATTAGATCCATGTCAATTTAGCTAGAACTAATGCTCTCATGATTTTAATCTAAATCAGGTTGCATGAAAGAAAATTTTCATATTTATAGTAAAGTGGATTTTCATGGGATGAATTTGATGGTCAATTGGGCCTAGCACCAATACGAGGGGAACCACTGCAGATTTCATGCATTGAGTTTAAAAAAAAGTACGCATTGGTTGGTAAAGAGAGAGAGAGAGAGAGGGTACTAAACTTTCCCCAAAAGAGTATGCACATCTTACCAATTGTCTAGGCCCTGCTGTAGATCCATGTGTGGAACCTGGTTACAAAACCTTGTCAATGGCTGCCTACTTTGATGTGTTTGTTGGGCAAAGTTTCAATTTAATTTGGTGTCGGTCCATCTTTGTAGAACCATGTGATCTGGCCCCTTTCCTTCTTTTTAATCACATGTTTAAGACTTGATCAATCTAGCCATACGCATATCTCAAATCAGAGTAGAATAGGACTCAAACCCTTCTACAAGGTGGAATACTGATTTTGAGTGGTTTAGATTGTGAAACAGCACTGGACTGGTGAGAGTTTCTTTGCACGTGTTTGTTTCGTGTAATGGAATTTTGCGGAATTCTAAGACATTGTATTTTCTTAAATGGTTAAAAATATGGAGTAAAACGTAAATACCTGAAAATGACTAAAATAACCTCTTCTTTTGTGGAAATAGAATCAAAGGAAAGACGGAAATCCCCAATCATCTCTTTAGTAATTCAAATCCTAAAACAGTCTAGTTCCTATGGACATTGCTCCCTCATATCCTTCACTTCTTATCCTTATAATAATCTCCAGTGGAGTTTATTTGAGGATGAATTCCTAAGTAGTTCATGCAACCAAACCTTTTAATAATCTCTAGTGGAGTTTATTTGAGGATGAATTCCTAAGTAGTTCATGCAACCAAACTAGAGGTGGCAAAACTTGGTCCAACCCACTAACCAGACCAATATTTACCAACATTTGACCCCCCTAACCTGACCCAGATCTTATTCGGGTTGGTCACGGGTCAAGTGAACCTCACCTGTAGTAAATCAGGTTGAGTTAAAGCTGATCAACATAACCCACAACTACTACTTTTCGTCTTCCATCCAAACTGCACCGAAACTTTCATACTTGTGTCTATAATGTAGTCACTCTACTTTCTGTCATAAGACAAAGTTATACGTGCTTTGGTGATTTGTGTTCAAGACATACAGTTTTATTTATTTTGTCAAAAAAGGAAATTTGTTAAAAAGTCTTATCTATTTCTCACCTTTTACTGGAATTTTCACGTATTAAATCATTCCAACAATGCCTTATCTTTAAGGTTTTAAACTATTTACGTTCACATACATTTTATCAATTGTCATTATTTTCAATATAACGCCGATCTGACTATTAAGCATTGTTGAATTTCAGTCATAAAAATAAATGCACTTAAAAACTACCATTAGTTTAGACTTTTAAAAATTGAGAGTTAAAATTATCTAATTAAAAATATATTTGGATCGCCACATATCTTTAAAGTTCCATGCTCATACAAATTACATCTATGATTTGGTTGGCATCTCAAATAACTCTACGAGGAAAAAATGCATCCTAGTTAATAATAAGGTGTATACCCCTTTCGCACTAACAATAATATATTAAATTAATATAAAAAGTCTAAATAAGAAGCAATAAAATTAGAAGAAAAGAGATTACACGCAACCGTGCAACACTCATTGCTTATGTATTAAGTACAATACATAACTTAAATTATTAAATATAGATTAAATGAACCAAGTATGTGTGTATGGATTTTTAAGACATTTTGTAATGGGCAGGTGGGTATGAAATTGCCTTGATAACCCCCTTTTATTACTACAATGTGACTGTGATAAGGGCATTTTATTGTATATTTACACACACATATATATTATATAAATAAATGAAAGTAGGAGGGCCAAGGTCCGGGCTGGGCCGGCCAATCCTGTCCAAGCTTGACCCTCAAATTTCAGGGCCTGTAAAAGATTATCCAAGCTCCGCCCAAGGGATTTTCCTTGGAAACAAAAGCCCTCATTTTAAAGGCTTTTTGAGATAAGGCCGGGCCAGATTGACAGGCCTATTCACAGCCCAATTTTACGAGTACATCAAATCTTGTCTATTTATTAGATCCAGTGGATCATAATCAATATATTCCTCTTCGGCATGAGTGAGACCGCCAGGGTTTCAAATCTACATTCAATAAAAGAACCAATGATTTTCAAGGTAGTGCATGAGGAGGAGGGCTGTGAATCCAACCCTTTGACAAGGGGGCTCGGACTGCTCCCACAAAAGCCCTCAAAGCGAGGGCTTTTCTTTTTGTCCAGAAGCCTGAGGGTAGGGTAGGGTCTAATTTTGAAAAGCCAGCAACCTTGAGTGCCAAGCTAAGGCTTGACTTAGTCGATCCGAAGGGGCCTTGCGTGATCCTTTGTTTATTAATATATAAAATAAATAATACATAATATATATTAAAAAAATTAGCAAAAGAATTATAAATAACTACTCTAATTGGCAATGAATGATGAGACTTGATATTTTGTCAAAAAATAATAACCAAATCTTAGGTAATTTTTTTCATAGATATCCACATAGATCACAATATTGCCACCTATATTTGATTATACATTTTTTTGAATGGTATATTTGATTCTAGCTGTAACGCCCTAATTCCGGATACCGATAAAATCGTTCGAATACCCGAAGTTGGCGCGCTACTTCCCGGAAACTCCGAAAACTTCCAAGATCGTAGGCCCGCAGTGAGGTCCAATTTAAAACTTTTGACCAATATAAACTCAATGGTTAAATGTGCAGAAGCATAATAAGTAAAGCGGAAGCATTTGATATCAATATATAAGTAAAGTGTGAGCAGAACTACAGTCTAGTTAAAAGTATCAGTTGTTAATCAAAAGTTAATACATTTTTCATAACTACCCGGCTCACCTACAAAATTCTCTCAAAACCCAAAATAAGTAAGTGCCCTAAAAACCCAGGTAACTCATCTCCGCCCTCCGGCTCGACATCTGGGTCGGCCGGGCCCCATCCGTAGTCTCCGATGACAAGCGCCTCTACTAACGCTAGCGCATCTTCTGGGATATCTGGGTCAAGGCCTAAGCACCAAAGATGGGTCAGATCTAAAAGATCTGGCAAGTCACAGTATACTAATAACACAGGATATATATATCAAATGAATAGAGACAGGTAAATATATTAGAGAAGAACAAGGTAAATGAACTAGGCGGTTGAGCATGATAATCATAAACAATCAGAATAATATAAAACATCTAATCTACTACAAAATGGCACATTCACACGAGCTGGAATACAGCGGGATATTATGTCGCGGCCCTCCCATACTGAACACAGTTGCGGCGGGGAATCTCACCAGTGCTGGGAATTACTAATCCCGCAAATCACTCAATCATCTCATCACACTCATCACTCAAGACCGGACACAGTATCACACCGTCCGTCTTAACCACACAGCTCATCATGATAGCTTCTCAACACTCATAATAGCTCCTACCGGGGATGATCAGTCCACAGGCTGAGCTTTAATCAACCGAGTGAATGTCTATGCCGACTCAAGAATAACTCTAAGGGTCTGTGTCTGTCTAGGCTTTGTCTTGCGTGAACAAATAACTCTAAGGGTCTGTGTCTGTCTAGGCTTTGTCTTGCGTGAACAAGGTCCTAACCAAGTCTCTAAGAGGTTTATACATCAAATCATTCTATGAATTATATTCCAAGTCCAAGCTCACTCGTTGGATCCATACCAATGCCCACCAATACATGGCCTGGTCTAAAACAGTCCAAACGAGGCAATATATCCATTCCTACTGATAAACAGCTCCTTCTAATCCATAAGGAGTTATAATCCCAATATAAACTACCTCTCCAATCTAATGGTTCACATAACCATACTTAGGCCCAATAAAGGCCCGCCTAGCCACAGACACGGGTCAGCATTCTCCAAATCATACTAACGGGTCACCTCTAAGATATCCTAGGTTCAGGTCCTCCATTTATATTTAATTAACAGTTAACAGCTATACTAAGGATATAAGAGTGACAGTAAATAATAGAAGTGAAACATGAACTTCAATAAGAGAATCAACGGGGAATAACAACAGTCCAATCCTAGGTAATGGACCACATTTAGGTTCAGATCCATCTCCGGTAATTTAATCTCTAAGAGAAGTCACTGATGCCATATGATACTGTCTTTGGTGCTATTGAGGTTGCGGGCATCATTGACAACTCTTAGGGGTCAAATCATCTTAGATTAAACAACCAAAACCCTAATCAGTGGTCCCCGCGAGTCAAGGTTGAGCCACACCATTGACTCGGGCTTAGAACATTGATAAATGTCCATTTGGATGGTCAATGGGCCCCACAACTGATCATAACTCCTAAATGTTGAAAACTAGAAAATCAGGGTTTCCCAGGGTGATGGGTCGACCTGGCACACTAGGGGTTGTCCCCCAGGTGGACCGGATGTGTAGTGTGCTCGGTTGACCTCCTGGCCTGGTGGGTCAACCGAGTGCACTAGAGAAATCTAGGTTAGGCCTCTTGGAAGACTTATTTCGTTTCTAATGGTTCCCAGCGTGTCCGGTCAACCTCCTGGCTTGGGTGATTGACTGCATACACCAAAAACCCTGGAAAGATTGATGTCCCAACTTTCAGACATTTTTACTGCAAATCCTAGGTATTAGGTCGTCCTGAACATAGGGTGCCTGAGTTTCAGGTGAAAAACCAACTTTCAGTCAATTCTTGCAAAACAGTGTGTACCGGGTCGACCTGGGCAGGGCCAGGTCGACCTGACTAACTGAAATGGATATCTGCAGGAAAAATTAACTGAGGGTCAGTTTTTCCCAAAATGCAGTGTGGCCGGTCGACCTGGGCATGGCCCGGTCGACCGGGTACATTGAAAATCTCAGGTCTGCAGAAAAACTAACTGGGAGCTGTTTTCTCCCAGTTGAAGTGTGGCCGGTCGACCGGGTACACGTAGAAACTGGAGAAACCCAGTTTTTGCAGATTTCACCATTTTCAATCCATTTTTCCTCCGAATTACTTCCAATCACTCCCAAACTCCGTCCAAACAAAATAAAACACAATTCCACTAAAATGTCGATCAATCCAACACCCATTTAGACCCATTGATCTTCCAAATGGGGGGTGAAACCCCCATCCATCAATGTCCAACCATCCAATCCAAAACAGCTAAGCTCCAGGTAAATTTCTAACATAATGAAATAACTGAACTAGAACTCAAATGAATCAATGCACAGAATATAAACCTAAGTTAAGAGTATAATATGCACTTGCCTTTGATGGAGTAGAAGGTTGTAGAGAAAGAGAAGAGAAGAGAGAAATCCCAAGCCCAATGCAATAAGGAAGAAGATAATGGCAGCTCCTAAGGAAAATCCTCTAGCACAACAGTAGCTTAAGAAAGGAAATGAGAGAGGAAGAAGAGAGAAAATGAGGGAGGAATAGTAGTAGGGTTTGCCTTGGGATTTGTGCTAATTTATAGATTTGGGGGAAGTGGCTAATGACAGGAATAACCTTTGGGGTTGCATAGGATTAGGGTTAGGGCTAGGGCTAGGGGCATTAGGGTCTTTAGGTGGAAAGTTCTAGAATATGCCTTTTGCAATAACCCCTCTATAGTTAATCCTAATCCCTAGCTAAGGCCTCCCCTACACTAATAAACCCTAGAATTACCCAAAACACCCTACTAACCAAATTACTAACTCAACTAAGATAGTCTAACTACAACTTAAGGAAAATCTATCTAATTACCCTGATCAACCCTTTATTAGCATAATTAGCTAGTAATTAGCAATAATTAGCAAATAATTAGTAACAATTAGTATTTAAAACACAATTAGAGGGCCCACAAAGGGTGGGGCCTCACATCAGGTTTGGCCAATACGTATATATTCTTCAATAAAAAGAGAATTCAAGTAGTCTTTTATTAGACAGATTTTCACCAATGTAAACTACTGAGTTGAGTTTGAAGGTTTAATTTGATGGATGACCATTAACATCATCATTTAGTGAGATTGAGTTTTGCGACTAGCCACGGATCAATGCCAATTTCTTTCTATCCCTTTACTTTCATGACGGTTGTTTCATTCAAATGGACCCAACATCCAAAGTTAAAGTTCGTGACTCATGAATCAAATAATGTTCGTCATTCATCTTAGGCGGACAAAGTTTAATTGCTTTATTATAAATATAATGGTGAAGTTTCAAAGAATTACAAGTTAGGATTATTGCTAATTCATTAGTGGTGTAATGTTTATTTGAACTACATATACTAAACAATTTATTTGAAAAAGGTCTAATGCCTATCTAAAATAAGTCTAATTAAGTCAAACGAGACTCATCAAACATGTTTTGATGGTCCATGTTATTGCTTTATAAAAAAATAAAAAAAAAGAAGTAGTGCATGAACTAGTAAAAAAGACTGCAACCAGCAGAACTTCGGCTACAACAATCTTACTAATAGCCCGATAATAAATAAAACCGAGTACATTACTTAAATTATGTAACTGCTGCTAGTGTGCTCAAGTATTTAATAATGTCTTCCATCTCCTAATCTCATGTCGCAATACTAATACGATGACAAAATAACTTATTTCCTGTCTTCTTTTAAAGTTGTAAAAGCGACTGACTTTTTTTATTGCACTAATCTGTAACTTAGATAAATGAGTGTCACTATTATGGTATAAAAAAATATTATATCGAATAATATAAAGAAAATCCTTTTTTTTTATTTTTGCCCTGGCCGGCTCTGGCCCGACCTTGACCCAGAGGATAGGGTAAAGCCCCGCTGAGGGCTTCCCGGGCCTTTGCTCGACCAGCCCTCATATACAAGATAGGGTTTTTCTTAGGGGTGTAAAAAAAATCCGAAAAATCGTCTAACCGAACCGAACAGAACCTCGGTTAATAACCGTATTTCACTGTTCGGTTACGGTTACGGTTAATGAAATCCAAAAACCGCACGGTTCGATTCGGTTACGGTTTTCCATAATAATTCATGGTTATAAATCGAACCGAACCGTATAATACGGTGCGGTTAACCGTACAATTTATAAATAAAAGAAAAAATAAGGAGACTAAATGAAATATTTCTTACCTTATTCAATTACTCTTTATGTGTCATTTTACCTTCAATTATTCACGCGAGGAAGACATTCCAAGATTATTAACCGTAACCGAACCGTTTAATAGGTTAACCGCCGTTCCGATTTTTATGGATACGGCTGTTACGGTTTTAAAAGACACCGGTAAACCGAATCGTTGCGTGCCTCGTTTTGCTACCTCTTACGGAGGAGACGGAGATCTCCTCGGCTTCCTGGCGGATGAATCTTACCATCTGTTGGATCTGCTTGGAGACATCTGCATCGTTCATCTCCTCCTCTCCTCCGATCTAATAGACATCTGCCCTTTGTTTTTTCTCTTTTCTTACCCTCTGTGCTCTCTAAAAGCCCTAAATTGAATCTTTTGTGATCGATCGCCTAATCCATTCATCCGTAGTATTTCTTCCATTTGCTATTTCTGTATGGCAAATTGGGTCGATCTTCCTTGGGATCTCTTGGAGAGAATTTCCAATCTCTCCATTATACACGATCGCATTCGAATGCTGTATGTCTGCAAATCATGGTCCTCAATCTTGAAGAAGAAAAATCGTGAGCTTCCATGGCTGATGATGCTTCCCAGCGACAAAGAAGAAGAAGATCCGGACGTTCGCGATTCCTTTAGTCTCTCCAACCAGAAGATCCACACCGTCCATCTCCCTGAGATTCGCGGCAAGCGCTGCTGTGGGTCTTTCCAGAATGGGTGGCTGATGATCATAGACGAAAAGTTGGATACCTTTCTCTTCCATCCCTTCCTTAAAAGAAGAAGAATTGACCTTCCTAACCATTCCACGTCCAAACATGAAAAATACGCATACATGGATATACTCAAGGCCGCCATTTCAGATGATGGCAAGGTGGTGGTGATAGCATACGGACTTGGATTTCTGGCCTTTTGCAGAGTTGGAGACGACGCATATACTAAGATTGATAATAACGCTAACGCTATTATAGAGGATGTGATATATCACAAGGGCAAGTTCTACCTCCTCAATAGAAGACAATCCATCTTCCTCCTCCACTTGGAAGACTTGGAAGAAGATTTGGAGCCCCACATTGAAAGACTTACTGTGAATTTGGAGGCCGATCGTAGACTGCCCTATACAATCTGTGGATATTTGGTACCGGATATATTAACTGATAGCATGTTTGTGATTGCTAGAGAGGTAGACGGTGATGGCGATGATGCCAACCAAGAACAAGCCAACCTTCCTCTCAAAACAACCCATCTTGACGTCTTTAGTGTCAATTTGAAAGATGGGTCACATGATAAAACTTTGAAACAGTTTAAGAAGGTGGAAAGCTTGGGCGATCGGGTACTGTTTGTAGGGCATAATTCTCCTATTGTTGTCATGGCTAGCCAATTCCCAGGCTTCAAAGGAAATCACATATATTTTGCAGACAATATTGAGGAGAGATATTACTATGGTCCACATGGATGCCGTGGTGGTTTCATCCGTCCACATGGATGCCGTGTTTTGGGTGTTTTCAGCCTTGAGGATGGGGCTGTTGAAGAGCTTTTTGCTGATAGATTTCATCCTACAATGTCGCCTCCTTTATGGATTGCAACCCCTCCCTATTCATCCTTGTGAGATTTTTTATTTTTGAGGAGAGAAGATATGCTTAGAAGTACTGCATTGAGGTTAGCAAGAGTCCCATGTGTTCTATGTTCAAGTGCAAACAGAGGAACAATGTTTTCTAACTTCTTTTTATATAGTTTCTCCCATTGTTTTCCACTTGCAATTGTATAATTGAGTATTTTTTTTATAGTTGTTGTGATTAATTTGTTATTGTTTTAAGCATTCATGTTGTGTTGGTTCATTATTATTATTATTACTAATTATTGACTCATATGACACTAGTTAAATGAATATCTAGGGTTTGGAGTTATGAAAATCATATTGTCACTCCTAGATAGATGGATGAGGCTTAAATGTGGATGCAAATATGCAGGTTCTAGAAAGACAAAATGTTTTTGTTTTGTGAGATCTCTTGATGGGTGGTTGCAATCTTATTGTGCTTTTCTTTCGATGCTTAAGCCTAATTGGTGTTCTTTCTTGTCAATGGTCTAGCCAGTCTTCGTACCTTATTGCTTGGGTTTTTCACTGCTCTATTATTTTAGTTTTTCAGTTTTGACTTGGTTTAGTGGTGAATGATGGGTTTCCAGAAGTATACAACTACATGTCCACAACATCTACATTTTATCAGTTCACATCCATGTAAATATCATTTCTACTGCTGCCACATCTTTCTTTTTTATTAGTTTTTCTGTCTTCTAATTTATTTCTCCAACATCATGGCTAGCGCATGATATTCATGTCATAGTAACTCTTGCCTCTCGTTTTTACAGTTGACCAGCTTCTTTTTATAGAGTAGATATTCCACACTTTGAGTTCTCTATTTCTTTTGGAAGATAAGAATGATATGATTGTTGGTTCCTTGTAGTAAACTGATATTTATTCCTTGTAGTCTCATAAAATAAGCATTCTTACAAATATTGGGTTATAAATGCTTGGCATGTGTAATATGTAACTTTGATAAGATGTATGAGAAAAGATGCGGAGCATCATAAAAAAAACGTTGTCACTTCTAATCCCAACGCGCCGCTTAAGTCAAGATGTGCTCAATCTTCTTGTTTTATTTTTTTTTTCAAGCTATGAAAAAATTCATGTCTTTCCTAGTGAAACTGCTTATTTGTAACTGGCCATTGTAGTTGAGGTGTAAGATGCCAAGCCCTTTTAAAGCCTAAGAAGCAAGGCGCGTGCTCTGACACTCGACTCATCCCTAATACAAGAAATGGTACCCCAACATCCCAACCTCATATATCCAGGGACTGTCTTGGTAAATCCATCCCCACCCACCATAACCATATTTTGAAGAAACATTTTTCTCCCAAATCCTACTCATCTTCACTTAAATCACTACAGACACTACTCCCATTTTGCTACGAAAGCCAAATTCTATTGCATTAAGCTTCCCAATCCCAAATCATGAAGGACTTGGCTTTTATAAAGACACTCCATTTCATCAGATACAATTTCATTTCCCTTACTTTTACCACCACCCTGCAAATAATCTCTACGGATTTGGTCTGGCCTTTTCAACATTGCTTGAGGTATCGAGTAAAGTTACATGTAGTAAATACACTGGAAGATTAAACTTTGTAGCTTTGGTTCTGGTAATTTGGCCCCCAAAAGTGAAGTATTGTATTTTTATTAATGTTGCTTCTTTTCAAGCTTTCCCCAAACAGGATCCCAGAATGTTTTCAGCCTTTTATTGGCCCCAATAGGCAATCCAAGGTATTGAGCTGGTGGCCTCCAAGTCTTGAAAGCCTATTAGCGAACAGCTAGATAAACTCTTGAAAACAGCCCACCCCCACCAGCACACTCTTAGATCTCAAAACCACTCATTTTTTCATGTTACTCCTGTTCTGTTGCACTAAATACAAAATTGTATCATCAACAAATTGAAGTTTTGAGAAGACTCTCAATCAAGATATACTTGTAGAACCCTTATGAGATTGAAACCCTTACTCTCTAATTAAGAGTCAAAAAATATATATGACTACTCTAATCATATATGGTACTCGGTTTTGAAATAGAGTCTCCTCAGCAATGCCCCATCATCTTCCAGGTGGCAACCTTTGATTGAAATTACTAAGACTTCTGGAGCCCATCAAATCTAAGGGAAGAAAATGTCTAACAATCTTTTTTTTTTTTTTTTTTTTTCTAATTCTTTGGAAATCATCCTGAAGACTTACTTTATATTTTTTGGAAGTCATCCCTAATATTTAGGGAAGAAAACAAATCTCCTTTGAGAAAGTGATACTTTCTAAGTTAATCCTAAAACCAAGAGAATGAATGGACTCCTCCAACGAATCAGATGAAGCCATTCTTAAGATTTTCTATTTTACTCAATCCAAATTCTGAAATCATGATCTAACCAAGTTAATATTCTTTCTACATAATATATGATCTGTACGACCTTTTCCTATTTTGGGACTCCCTGCCCTTGATACATTGAAACTACCATTATTACAGGTTTCCTTGAATCTGATCTCTATGCTGAAATTTTTGAAATTCTTACTGAGTCTGCCTTTCGAAATTCCAATTGATGTATACTTTTTTCACGAATCCGATTTTTTAGATCTAAGGACATGTGCTTTACTTAATGGCTATGGGTTGAGTGGGCCAGAGGTTGTGAGGGCAATAAGGAAGAAAACTGTGAGCAACAATATTGGAGGCTTATGCTACGAATTGTGATAGGTGTTCTCGGTGATTGCATTTTACTGAGATTTTTCTTAATTGGCAGACTGCGATTTTTTTATTTTTTTATTTTATGAAATGAAGTTTAACTTGATTAGTTTTTCCCCTCATTTGGCTATATTTGGGAACTAATTTTGCTTAGCTTAGGACATGCTGTCGGCCCATCGGAATAGTAGTCTAAGTGTACAGATACTGTTGGAGCAGCTACTCTACATCAATTTTGGTATCCGATCCTTCATTTCCTTCGAATCTTTGTATCCAGTGCTTCCTAATCCTGACACCCACAATGCCACATGATTGTAGTAGAGGCCGATGGAGAAGACAAGAAAACGAAGAGGAAGGGTATGCCTGTGCAAACAATGTAAGATTTTCAATAATCAAGAGGCAACTGTAAGTTATAACTAAGTAACTCGTCAATTTGGCAGCTAGGGAGGAACCATGACTCCAAGCGATGACACCAGATCTGATGGGAGTTCAGTTAATCCCTTTTTTCGACTAAATCATCAGTAAGATCATAAATGGAGGAAAAGATCTCCATATTAAGATTGTGATTCCTGAATGCTGCGAAAACTTGAAAGGTGATTTGTTGATTGGATGTGGACAGTAGAACGGACCAAATTAAAGCGACACAAGACAGGAGAGGAGCATCCAAGGCAAGGGCTTGGAAAAAGATGAAAAAGTCTTCTTAGGGAATCCTTTCCAATAGATAGATCATATGCAATAACTCTTCATGCGATTTCAACATATTTGACAAGGAGATCGAATGATTGAAGAGTATGCAGAATAATAATGAATTACTATACATCATAATGACGCATTCAAGTAATTTCCAACAATCCAAAATAAAATTTCCAAATAACCATAATTAGTTTTCTAAAACACTTATTTGCTTTGGTTATGATAATATGACACTTATTGGCTTTCCTTGGTTTGTGTCAACTGACAAAAAAAAAAAAAAAAGACTCATTGGCTTTTGTTTGTTGACTGGGATAGAACTGGTAATGAGTGTATTTAACTAAATCTACTAAAATTTAAAGGCCGTCTGACATGGTTCTGACGTGGGATAACTGGAATCCTTTGTGTGTACATGTGAGGTGTTTCAGTTTTAAGCATTTGGTCCTAGGAGAAGGGAAACACGTAAAGCCTAGGAATGAGTTACTCAAAGGAGCATGTCAGGTCATATATCGACATATATATCTTGAAATAAAGACTCGGATGAGTGGAGACATGGAGCTCACAAAAACAACCGATGGTATAATGCATAAACTTAGTGAAAGCAAATTTTTATATTTCACAAATCAAGCCACAATGTGGTTTTTCTTAAAGCCCTTCTTAAAAGCCAGTTTGTCTGCGTGGGATTAAATTCCTAGAAATATGAAGACATGTTTTCCCAAAAGTGGCTAAGATTGAGGAAACAAATGTGAAGATTTATAATTTTCCATCAAATAATCTCCCCTCAGATGGAAAATGAATTAAGGGGAGATGAGCCATTACCCAGTAAATCAAATCCTTGGAAATTTTAGGGTCTATCTACATTTCCACCTTATATCCTTCAATAGTAGACAGACTTCTTTAATAACCCCTTTGTTGGAACCCATTTTCTGTTGAATACCTAGTAATTCAATTCCATCCAAATAAATGGGGCCTTGGATTGTCCGTTGGGTATTAAAGTTGATACTGCATGCATTTTATAACATACTTTGACATCTAACCATAGAAGATTGGGATTGCAAGTGCACGTCCATTTACGTCAAAAAGAACATGTCCAGTTAACCTGGTTTTCTGGCATGCCCATCGTCATTTCTCATCACGATACCCTAGTGTTTATTGCCCTCGCATGAAATTTCACAAACCATGCAAGAAGTAGTGGCACTTCTCTTGAAATTGTCATCGTGACAAACTTAGCAGTAAGTCATTCCACTCATTTGAAATAGAACCATAAGTTTATTGCATCGAATGTGAGCTCAGTCACTGAATTTAATTTGCTGAGAGAACTGATTGTTCATCAAGTTTCTTTAGCTCTGAGGGATATATAATATCCAGGTCTTAAGAGTCTGCATAAGGCATTATGGTTTCTACCATATTTACTCTTACCTGCTTCTCGTCCTTTTTAGGACAATCCGGAGCAAAGTGTCCAGTTTCTTCACATGTCCAACACTCCTTGTTAGTAGTGTCTATGGTTTTTCTGTAATTAGGAACTCTTTTATTGGTAGAAGTATTTTTCTTCCAATATCTCCTTTCCTTAAATTTTTTATATCTTTTCTCCGGGCTTTTGAAAGTTTTTGACTTTCTGAATTTATATTCCTTTTTTTAATGTTGATAAAAGTCCACAAAAAACTACGGCCTTACTACATTCTTTATCAGAGATTAGAGTAAGCATTCAGAAACATAATGGCAGATCATAACAAACATATTATTACAAATGTAAGCAAAGTTTAGAATACAAATATATTACAAGATAGGCATCGCCCTTCCGGCTACTCCGGAGAGAGGCCTAGCCTTCCATACCTCACAAGCTTCCTATCTCCTATTTCCTTTAATCTTTCATTGGAGCTTCTTCTATAAGCTTCTGCCTTTTATAAGCCGCGGAACTCAAATTTTATAACATTACAATTTATTTACAGATAAGGATCCGAGTCACGGGACAGCCTCAAAAGTCGAGCCCGCAATTATCTTCCCTTTTAGAATCCCAACGGGTTCGGCGGATAAAATATAAATCGTACTTTGCTTTTGTCTGCTGACTATTGGGTTATGTGCTGCATGCATTGGATGCGTCGAATGCTGTGTTGGGCCTGTCGGTAGGCGAGCTATAGCTGCGATCCATATCTTCAGTCATTATCCTAAAATTCCTTATGAAAGGAATCACTCCTGAAAGATGAATATTTTAGAAAAATTCCTATCATAGGAGAATTCATTCTCCAACACTACAGAGAATGGAAAGCAAACTATGATGGAATCCATTATCTTAAGTATCTTGACATTAGGGTCAGGACTGTGTAGGCCTTGAATTCTACATTGGAATAGGCCATGAGAAATATATCTCAAGCCTTTATCTATTCTCATGTTTATCCAATCTTGATAAAAAATACTATATTTTTCATTTAGTTTTTTGACATCAACCAAATTTCCAAATTTGGTTATCTCGTATTCTCTTCCTTTGGGATTTTCTCCCTTTTTGAAGAGGTCTTCATATCTGACTGGCGGTAGTGTTTGGTTTTGCAAAGCATGTTCAAGGATTTGCCATTCCCTATCCCCAAAACATCCCCAGTTCATTTTTAGCTTCTCCTCAAAAATCTTGTTTTTGAGTCTCTTCCCAATACGCTTTATATGAAGCATATTAGAAGTTGGAGTTCTTAACGGTGGGTTAGGAGGTCTCAACTGTGCTTTGGTGCAACTTTCTTTTGTCTGAGAAAGGGCACAAATTCTGGCAAGAATATTATTATTCCTCTTGATTTGTTCAATGAGGTAATCAATTTTCTTGTCCTGTGCTTTAGTAGTATCTTCTACTCTTGATAGGTTGTTGTGTACATTAGCAACCTTATCATATATTTCTCTGATCATAATAACCTGGGAATCATGGTTATTGTGATTTTCTCTGCGCATATTATCAGTGGCAATTTTTATTGGGTCTATGCTTGATAATAAAGCTGAGCAAGTGTCCTCCATAAGTTTGATATTTCTATCAAAGTTTTGTAGGACTTCATCTTTCATATTTTCAGCCATTATCATTACTTCTTGTTGAGCTTTGTTAATGGCATCTGTTAGGGTGAGATGGATCGCAGAGAAGGATGGCATTTTTCTCCTCTACCAAGAGAAATGCGAATACATCCCAAATTTTCTTTTAAAAGAAGCAAACAACACAACAAAAGATGCAGAGAAGCAAGCCCTTTTTCTCACAGGGTTTGTCAAATACATAGAATTAGCATCCCAAAAGGATATGCAAATTCTACCTACAGAGGCACAAAGGATATTAAAAAAGGTAATAGGAGAATATCCTTGCACCCTGAGGACAATTGTCTTGACAAGAGATATGTTTGTCCTTATACAAATCCTAGAAGAAGTTCCATGTCTCTCATGGATCAATGCAGAGGATATGGCTGATCTTCCCAATCAAGCCTTTACAGAAGAGGAGATCCTGAAGCAGAGAGCTTTGAACATAAAGCTGATCCAGTACCATCTTGGAGAACACTCAGAAGATTGGTACACCCTATACATCTCCACCAACCTTGTCATGCAGACATCGGAGATCCAAGGAAGCGGTACGGTTGAAAAAATGAAGCAGAACCATACCCAAATTCGGATTGACCTGCCCAACTCATTAATCAAAGCTACTGCTCTCGGAATATCCGACCCACCCATATTCGGATTGGCAAACCGGGTCTCTCCAGACGGACCTGAAGATATGGATCGCAGCTATGACTCGCCTACCGACAGGTCCAACACAACATTCGACGCATCGAGCGCATGCAACACAAAACCCAATAATCAGCAGACAAAAGCAGAGTACGATTTATATTTTATCCGCCGAATCCCTTGGGATTCTAAAAGCGAAGATAATTGCGGACTTCACTTTTGAGGCAGTCCCCCGCACAGTCAGTCCGTGACTCGGATCCTTATCTGTAAATAAATTGTAATGTTATAAAGTTTGAGTTCCGCGGCCTATAAAAGGCAAAGGCTTATAGAAGAAGCTCCAACTAAAGATTGGAGGAAATAGGAGATAGGAAGCTTGTGAGGTATGGAAGGCTAGGCCTCTCTCCGGAGTAGCCGGAAAGGCAATGCCTATCTTGTAATATGTTTGTATTCTAAACTTTGCTTACATTTGTAATAATATGTTTGTTGTGATCTGCCATTATGTTTCTGCATGCTTACTCTAATTTCTAATAAAGAATGTAGTAAGGCCGTAGTGATAGTCGGATACCTATGAACCTAGAGGATTGTTTTGCCGTGAAGCCAAGGATGGGCGTTGTTGTTCGTTGTTTGCATAGGAGGCTAGAAGACGAGTCCTAAAGATACTGCATTATTGAACAGCGAAATACTGTTCCTCCCAGAGACTACAAGATAGTCTTAGAGAAAAGACTAAGATGACCGAAAGCATAGGTGGACCATAACCCACGTATTATTATACTTGTAGCAATGATTAGATATAAACTATTACTTAGATTTTGGCTAGTCCTAATGGTTACTCTATCTTAGTCTCATTTCTACCATATTTATTCTTTCAATCTTTTTATCCCTTTTGGGGCAATCTGGGGCAAAATGTCCAGTTTCTCCGCAAGTCCAACACTCTTTATTGTTGGTATCTCTTGTTTTCCTGTAATTAGGAACTCTTTTATTGGGAGAATTTTCTTTCTTCCAATATCTTTTTTGTTTGAAGTTTTTACTTCTTTTTTCTGGGTTTCTAAAAGTCTTAGCCCATGTTTGGCATCTCTATTTCATGCCTCTATTTCTCTAAATGTCTAAATCGGACAGAGGTTTGAACAATTAGAGTGTTTGGCACAAGATTTTAGGCTCTGTCCGCTTTAGACATTTAGAGGCAAATCCTCTAAAATCCAAATGCTTCAAAAGTGGGCAGATGAGAAATAGAGCTTTTGGGTCTTAAAATACAGAGGCAAGGTATTTAAAATAGATTCATGCGTTACCAAATGCGTTTTTTTTTATCCTAGCCTCTTTCTTTTTGCTCTTTTTTTAATGACTCTATTTTAGATGGATCTATAAATAAAAGAGTAGAGATGCCAAACAAGCCCTTAGACTTTCGAAACTTATATTTTTTTCTTCTTGGATAGAAGTCTGCATCGTTGCGATGCTTAAACTTCCTTTTATGTCTATGCTTATGCTTAGACCTGTGTTCTAAACATCCCCATTGGACAGGGATTTCTGTAGCTCTTTCGTCTTTGAACGAGATCTTGGAGAAAGCTTGTTTAATAAGTTTTTGTTCTTTATTGCTCCTTTTCCTTTGAGCAATATAATCCATGGTGAAGTTGATTCTTTCTCCTAAGGTGTTATTCTTTCATATAGTTTTTTGACATCAACCAAATTTCCAACTTTGGTTATCTCGTATTCTCTTCCTTTGGGATTTTCTCCCTTTTTGAAGAGGTCTTCATATCTGACTGGAGGTAGTGTTTGGTTTTGCAAAGCATGTTCAATGATTTGCCATTCCCTATCCCTAAAACATCCCTAGTTCATTTTCGGCTTCTCCTCAAAAATCTTGTTTTTGAGTCTCTTCCCAATACGCTTTATAGGAAGCATATTAGAAGTTGGAGTTCCTAATGGTGGGTTAGGAGGTTTCAACTGTGCTTTGGTGGAACTTTCTTTTGTCTGAGAAAGGTCACAAATTCTGGCAAGAATATTATTATTCCTCTTGAGTTGTTCAATGAGGTAATCAATTTTCTTGTCCTGTGCTTTTTATGTTTATTTTCTGAGCATCCCCATTGTATGGGAATATCATTATCCCTTTCATCTTTGAAAGAGATTTCTGAGAAGGCTGATTCAATTAGCCTTTGCTCTTTATTGCTCCTTTTCTTTTGAGCAATGTAATCCTGTGTGAAGTTGATCCTTTCTCCTAAGGTGTTATCGTTAAGATATCGGATTCCATCATATTTGCCTTTCCATCGGTAGCTTTGGAGAATGAATTCTCCTATGATGGGAATTTTTCTGAAGAATTCAGCCTTCAGACTATAATCTTCACATTTGTAGAATATAGTTTTGAAATTATTACTATATTCTTCTATGTATTTTAAGTTACATAGTTTTAGCTGGGCAAGCTTGAATTTAGCTTGGTCTTGTTCTTCATTAAGAGTTATAGTCTTTGTTTGTCCTATAAACTCTTTTGCTATGAGGAAAATGTAGCCGTCTACATTTCTCTTATCGGCATATTCTTCCTTGAACGTTTCAAGGGGGTTTTTATGCTCTGGGGTGGTTCCTTTCTAAAGGAACTTGATATAGCTTTGTACATTTCCTTCCAAGGAAAGTTCTGCATAGCTATGGCAGCTCCCTATATCCCATTTGGAATTCAGAGTAACCTTTTTTGTATGAGGAATTATTGTCCTCCTCTGAGAATTATATTTTGTATTCTTTGTAGGAATTCTTCCAGTGGGGTAGCTGCTACCTCTTGTACTGGAACTGGGTTATCGTAAGGTACTATTTTCATTATAGACATTATGGTTTGTTGAGATCTGCACTAGTAGCCCTCTCAATAGCTACTGATTTCTGGGAGAAAATTTGTTTTTCTCTATACATTTCTTCCATTTGTTGGATTAATCTGTCTGTTTTTTCTTTGGATTCTTGTGATGCTTCATATAGTAATATGAAAGCTTCTCCAAAGTTAACTGGGATTTGTTCATCTACCTTAGTTAAGGTATTTTCTATTAAATCTATTTTTAGATTTATTTCATTGGCTATTTCAGCTTGTGTTAGGCTAATTTTACCTAATACTTCAAATAGCCAGTCATTTTGTCAATAAGATAATTTCCTAGTGAGACTAAATGTATTAGTTCAGGATTTTTTTTCTGAGATTTGTGCTGCATGTTCGCATGGTAGATTTTCATGCCAGCATTCAGATCTGGGTCTATGTTCCCTTGTGAATGGGACATAGTTATTTTCTCTATTGTATCCGTATATCCATGTATATATACGGGTTATGATAGAGGACCTTTGTTCACTCATTTGGAATGATGGGGTTTTCTGGGAAGGCAGTTTTGCCTATCTGAGCTAGCTCTACAACACCCTGTTGTATAGCTGTCTGGTAAGTTATTTGGAAGTCTTTTAATTCAGTTAAGACTTCTATAAAATAACCATGGGGGCTTTTTCCATAAGTATTTTCAAAATGTTTCCATAGAAAATATTTATGGTAAGCATTTATACTTTTCATCCTGAAAAGTGTTTTGCTGAGTTTTTTTCTATTTTCTATATATATGGAGTATAGATCTGGGTTAGGAATTTTTATAAATTCTTCCAGGCTGTAGTTATTTATTCCAGATTTTATAATTTCTAGAATATCTAACATGTATTCTGAGGTCCACTGGTTGACAGGGAATCTATCTAGAAAATTCTGAATATCTATTAAATAATATTCAGGGTTAGAATATCTGGGCAGTGTAAATAACACAATTCTCCTGAGGTCCATTCTGAGTTCAGCTATAAACTGGACAAGTTTATAGTCAGATATGGCATTGGGTATTTGGTCATCCATATATGAGGTATGGTTTGACTGAGTTTGGGACCAAATTTCTTTGGTTCGCATATGTTACTGCTTCCTGGAAAGCAGCTTCATATTCTGGGATGAATTCCATGAATTCATTGTAAAATGTGTAGTAATCCCTTAGAAGGGTTTCTCCACCTTGAATTTTAGATCTGTATTTTATTACATATTTAATCCTAGTCATTGTGTTAATGAGGGATTCTCTGTGCTTGATGAAGATAAGATTTAGATATAGATTGTGTTAATGAGATATTTCCCTGAGGTTCTGGATATGCCAATCAAGGTTGTTGATGTAGATATCAGAATGTTTTTCCAAGTATATGATATATACTGGATTCTGGGTGGAGTCCGGGTTATCCGGAGGTTCTGGAGGGCTGGGATTATACATTTTTACACTGAGCTGTGCCAAGTTCGAATGGCTTTGATACCAACGTGAGTGGGTTGGTGAGATTTTGTGAAAATCTTTAAAACTTAAAACAGAGAATAGATAATAAAGAAGTAGAGTAACCATCAGGGTTAGCACAATCTTAAGTAATAGTCCATAGTATAAACAGAGCTTACTAAAATGAAATAACATGTGGGTTATGGTCCACCTATGCTTCCGGGGGTGAACAGTCAGTAACATGGTAGTAGGACTCATCTTCTAGCCACCTATAGTACTCGGACAGCAGGACAAAACGCCTCCACGGCTAGCAGCAACAGTCCACAGGGTCCATACCAAGGCAAAGGCTATCACTATGGCCTAACCACATTCTGAGAAATGCAGAGAAAGAAGTAGATAAACAGAAACATAATAGTAGAAAATAACAGACATTATTACAGACTAACAAGACTGTTTACAAAATACAAACTATTACAAAGAGAGGCCTGGCCCATCCTGCTGCTCCGGAAGAGGCCTTAGCAGGTCATA
This sequence comes from Cinnamomum chago, assembly GCA_038049695.1. Taxonomy (NCBI): domain Eukaryota; kingdom Viridiplantae; phylum Streptophyta; class Magnoliopsida; order Laurales; family Lauraceae; genus Cinnamomum; species Cinnamomum chago. Next base: position 19,469,795 of record CP142455.1, read on the forward strand.
CCTTAACAGAGCGGTATTTCCTTCTCCTCTCTCAATTCCTATTTTCCTACTTACAAACAACAAGTCCTTTATATAGGCATAAATGCCGGACTTCAAAAGAAATTAAACCAAAGAAAATTAAAAGATAGCACCCAGGTTCATTGGATGCTCTTAGCTAGGGGAAGACCTCTGGAGGAGCTCGTGGTTTTCTTCTGGGATGAAGAGGAATGGAATCCCGAGGATGGATTCGCCAAAATCTCTTTCTGTGAATATCTCTGTTTGAGATAGTTCTTCTGGGGTGATCCATGTGAGTGGTGGAGTTTCCTCGAGGATCCTTATGACTGAGAAGGCTTCTTGGCTGAGCACGAATGTTTGCAGAGTATAGGGATACTCTTTGACGACTCTTCGGAGTATCCTAGAGATTTCTGCCGGTAGAACAGATATATCTTTTTGGTTTTTTATTTCGATACATCTTACGAACCCTGTGCTGAAGAGTATTTTTTTCTCTTCTCTGAGAATACTGCTAGGGGAGTTATTCAGTATGAGTTCTGGGATGTACGTGCAGCTACCTGGGAGGAGATTTATTCCAATTTTTTCTTCTCCTTGGACAAGCTGTGTCATTATGGCAGCAGCGCTGGTTCAGATGCTGATAGTATCAGAGTCCACTGGGCATTCTTCAGTTGGCACCATTAAGGTTACTGAAAATCTGAGCCTCCTGTATTTAGGAGTTTGGAGTTCTCTAGTCATTTCTGAGTGGGTGATAATCCCTGTGCTGTTAATCCGATGTCTAGCATACTGGTTATCCCTGACCCTGATATCAGGTTATGTGCTATCCTTGTGGATGAGAGAATTCTTGATTTCAAGAAAAGCATAATAGGAATAGTACAATTGAAATTCCACCAAAATGTCGCCTATTTCAATGTTATCCCAGGATCTGTCCTACCATTAAGGTCAGCCAAGTACATAAAATTGATAATCGGTACCAAAGATATGAAAAATATCTAATTATTGAAGGCATTTTATCAGTTCAACACCAAAGCCGAGTAATGTTTACACATTACTCTCAGGATGAACTGCTAAACCATATCCAAAGAGGAAGAATGAACGAAGAAATCCTCTTTAGAACTTCCAGAAATATGGCCGATTACACTTTCCAACGCATACCCACTCAAGGTATTATCTAGATGCTAATTTAGCAATATGGAACTGCCCACAAATCCAACCAACAAAAAAGAAGTACAATCTCTTAGATTTTGTACATCAAGAGGAAAACAATGTTTCCTTAAAATTTGCTTAGCCCAGTCTGGCTTACCATGATGCAAACCAAGACTTGGAAGAAGACTCCAGAAGACCTGAACTTATCTTCCAAAGAACACCAGCCCATAAAAGCTATTCAGCCCGGACTAGTGGAACAACTCAAAGCAGTAATAAGCCTATTGTAAAATTACAAAGGTCTGCTTCTACTTCTAGTTGTACCCCATAAGTCTCTTCTGGGAGAATTTTGTCAAAGGAGCATTCCTAAAGAATTGAACAATTTTGGAGTCTGTTTCTATTAGGAATTTCTTTGGCCTGAGAAATATGGTGGATTTTTCTATCCCTAAAATTACTGCTAATAGCTCTTTCTCATGTGCTTGGTAGTTGCACTGGGCTGTGTTGAAGGTTTCTGATTTATAGCAGCATATCTTTCTTTTCCTTTCTTTGTCTTCTGGTTTTATAGTCATGTAGACTACTCCCCATTGTTTGTCTGAAGCATCACTTTTTAGGATGAATGAATCTTCAGTACTAGGTAGAGCTAAGGATGGAATAGTTTTTACTATTTCCCTTATTTCTTAAATAATCTCTTTATCCCTTTGAGTCCAGGAGAAAGGATTAGTTTCTTCTGTCTTTTTTAGTTTTGAAGACAGGCTACTTCAAAATTTGCTAAATCCTTTATGAAGTCATTAGCACAATTTAGGATCCCTAAATAGCTTTGGAGTTGTTTCCTGCTAGTTATGGGTAATGGAAATTCAAGGATTTTCTTTACAATATGGTCTTGCAAAGTCACTTCTCCTTGTTTTATATGTACTCCTAAGAAGTCTATTTCCTTCTTGCAGAGTTCATATGTGGTTTCTGAGATAACTATCCCATGTTTTGTGAATTCATTGAGGATAGCTTTGACATGTTTGAAGTGTTCCTTCTCAGTGTGAGAAGCAACAAGTAAGTCATCTATGTAGACCATACAATAGTCAAGATGGTCTCTGAAGATATCATCCATTCTTCATTGGAAGACCTGAGGGGCTATGCTTAGGCCAAAAGGCATAACAAGCCATTCATATTTTCCTCTGGGCACACTGAATGCTTTCCAAGGTATTGAGTCCTTGTGCATTCGTATTTGTCAGAATCCTGATTTACAGTCGAATTTGCTGAACCAGGTTCTTTTGTCTATAAGCTGGATAAGATTATTCTTATTAGGAATCTTATAGGCATCTGGAATGAGGTTGTTAGTTAAGGCTCTATAGTCAATGACCATTCTAGCCTTTTTCCTCTTTTTTGCTCTGCATGTTTGTATACAAAAAATGCAGGGCTGTTATGAGGACTATTTGAAGGCCTGATTAGGTTCTTTGCACGTAGCTCTTTAATCTGAGTATAGAATTCTTTTTTTCTCGAGTGCTGGCAGGGTATGTTTTGCCATAAATTGCTCTTTCTGGGTCTTTAAGGTCAAGTATGCCTAAATACTTATCCCTTTCCCATTGTGCTATTGGGTTTCTCCCTAGCACAGGTTCTGTAAGTTTTTGTAATGTTCTTTCTACATTACTTTTGGGTAATTCTTGTTTTGTTACTCCAAAGTGGAGCATACTTTAAAAGAATAGTAGGAAGTACTTATTGCTAGTGCTGCACATGTGTGGTTCGGATCGGTTTAACACTAAAACTAACAACCAAACCGACAGGTTCGGTTTTATAATTAATCGATCCGATCCGACCGATGGAGAGGTCTTAAACCGAACTGAACCGAACCAAACGGTTTGGTTCGGTTCGGTCGGTTAAACCATTGTTTTTATTTTATTTTTTTGAAAATTAGACATTGAAAATTTCAAAATGATGATACCCCACCCTTTGCATTTATTCCAATGTTTGGTGCAAACATAAAAATCCAACAATCCAGACTGGACTAAACGCATATAAAAAATAATTGTACTCCAAAAAAAGAGTTTTGACTAAACACAAGCATACAAAAAAATAATAATAATAATAATCAGCTTGCAGTGAAACATTCATTCCACATGATACCCTCGAAGGTAGTGTTGACTATTGAGTTTATGTGAAAATGAAGTTGTCGACTCTAACTATGAAAGTAGTAAAAAATGAAATCCTAAGGATAAAATAGTAAAAAAGCAATACTTAAGTTACCGCATACGGTCGGTTCGGTTTAAGCGGTTAACCGTGGGTTCAAACCAATAACCGACCAATGTAAGCGGTTTTTATGATTTTCAAATCGTTAACCGACCGATCCGCTATAAACCGATCCGAACCACCCGGTTCGGTCGGTTCGGTTCGGATTTACGGTGATATCGGATTTTTTGTGCAGTCCTACTTATTGTAGAGATTAAGCATTAGAATGATAAGCATATTTTTAAAATCGTCTCGATTGATATAATTAGCCAAAATATGCGGGCCCGGCACATGAGTCAATGACTTGAATGATGCTCATGTATTGGTCTGTCCTGATCTATTTTACTGGGCCAGCCATGGATCCAGAATGGTGCACCAGATGGTCCATGATATTGCGTTAGAGTGGGTGTGACGCTGACATCCATTCAAGCCATATAGCTGTTCAAATTTCAAAATTGGATTTATAGCAATGAGGTTTGAAGAATCTCTAATCCCAGAAATTAGGACTCATTTCAAACATTCACACTCCCTCGAAGCATCAGCACTACAACCGGAGATTGATCTCTAGTTGTTTCTATGGAAGAGAGGTGAATAATATATCAAAATTCGAAATTTTGGTTGCCACAAGTACACCTTCCATATGGGTAGGCCCAACATTTCAATGATTCCAATCCTTCATCCAGTTGGTCCCACCATTGATAAATATGTGCAAAACACAAATTAGCACTTGAAAGATTCATATGGTCAATGATAGGTCCATAAAATCGTGTTGAAGTATATTCTATAAACCACGGTATTCAAGGGCCAGGTCGGACCGGGCCCAGGCATGTCTAGGCCTGACTCAACTTTAAAAGTACAGGCCCATATTTGGCCTAGGCCCTACACGGACGGTAAGTTCCTGTCTTGAGCCTGGCCCAGCTCAATCATATCAAGCCCGGGCACGCCCATTTTGTCAATCAGGAAGGGCCGGGCCGGGCCAGACTTGGATCACTTGTTCGGGCTATCTATCGCTTGTTTTGGAACAAATAAGTCACTAAACTACAAGCATTACTTACCTGGAGTGCAGGTTAAAAATCACTTTAGTCAAGCTCGGATCAATTTCTGATTTTCCCAATTTCTAAATACAGGTGCCCCACGAGTAGTTAAACTCGATGGCCGAATCGAGTGCAAAGCATTTTGGGCCCGAGCTGGCCCAACCCAAGAACACCCCTAGTTACATTGGTGTGAGATATTCTACAGAGTCCATCTATCTAAAGGTGTATTCTTTTTGGTTTTTTGGCTAGGATGGGTGAGTGGTAGTAGTGTGGTAAAAACTTGATGGCTTTGGATTAAGTGGGCTGGTGATGATCGGAGCACCCATCACTGTACATGGACCGTGTAACGGGAGATCTTTCGATCGCCCCCAGTCCCATGCCCAAGTTAAGATATCCTGCATTATAGGCCCGTCTAATGGGAGATCTTTCAATCACCCCCGGTCCCATGCCCAACTTAAGATATCCTGCATTCTAGGCCCAATAAAGGGAGAAGAGGAAGAAGAAAAAAGGGGGGGAAAAGTACATGAGGAAGAAAAAATAAGTAACAAGAACCCTATGCAGTCGATCCTAGCATTATTGTATGTTCTAGTAATTGTTATTTGTGATTTTGATGGGCTAGATCTCCTAAATTTGTAACATTTCAACCTGTGTTGTACAATTAGCTTGTCAAATTCTGAACCATATGGATGCTAAATAGATGATATTTCGTGCTTGGCTGGGTTACTCATAAGGAAGTGACTCTTTTACGTGTGATATCAAGGTGCCAACACCACTGAACGACGAGTGTATTGGCACTGTAGTATTGCTGTTTACATTTGCTGTCATATCCTCTAATTTTGTTCTGGTTTTTTAACCCAGTGAGGAATGATGGAGATGGTAGTGTGAGGTTCATCATCAGCATGTCTACCAATTCTTCAAAGCAACCAAATACCAATGGACCCATCAAGGCCATCAAAGTAGTTATGTTATGTGGCACAGCAATGGAACACACCAAGCGATGATGATGGTGGTGATGATGATTGTCGATTGGGACAATGAAAGTCATTTCATTATCATAGACTAGTTCACACCAAAACAGTTTGCAGTCATGCCCATCCATCCAAAACGATGTCTAAAACATGAATATAAGTAATCGGGTCTCAATTTGGGTCAGGCTACAAGCACTTTATTCAGGTTCAAGATTGAATTTTCAATCTAAATTCAGGAACAGGTACAGGTTAGAGACCCAATCCAACAGTGTTTACAATTCTCTCTGCCAACACTCTCATACAGAGTTGAGTCAGGACCACAGATCCATCTCTGGGTCTTCAAGTTTAAAGAATCACTCCAGACCAGTAGTCCAACATGGCAGCAAAAAAATAAAAACTGATCCTGAAAAGCCAACTTTTCACAAAACATCAAGATGAAGTTGGAAATAAAAGGGAAGCTGCTTTCCCCAAATCTGAAATATCATTACAAGTACACATGAAATGGTTTGCACACACCAGCAAATGCAAATAGATGGCAGAAGCCTGCAAACAGAGAACTGAGGAAATGCAGCAATGTTTTACTCACAGCAACAAATCTAACTTTAGCTTGAAAAACTAGACTGCAAAACACCAGGCTTTCCACATTCTGAAAATATTACTCAAAGTATGCATGATTGATGATTCTATAGTATGGTATGTCTTTGCCCTTCTAATACATACAGGCCAGAAGATCACTTGAACCCATTCATAGACCCCAAACACCACCACTCCTAACACTGGAATGGACTGTAATTTAAACTAACGACCCATCATGATATTTACACCCCAGTGGCAATCTCAGGTATTAAATTGTATTGACTTTTACTCTTGTAAAAACCATGATGAAAGAAACATCAATGGCATGGACAATCCACGTTAAGCAGATGCTCACAAACTTCTTTGACCACCAGGCTTAGCCGATGACTTGGCCTTTGCGAGATCAACAAGATCTTTGAATAGGGCATCCTCCACTTTGGCCTGCTTGGATGGGGGTGATGAACCTTGCGCCTGATTAAGAGAGAGATTCTGGGTCCGACCTACTAATTCATCATAAGAAGCTTCTGACCCACTACCAGGGGATTTCTCACCAGGCAAAGCTTGCTGCTGCTCAAAGAACTCCTGCCTCTTACTGTACTTTGACGGTGGGGGTGGTAGGAAGCCTGAAGACTGGACCTCCCAAGGAGCTGATGGTAGCTGTCCGGAAGATTTTTTCATTTGCAAAGGTTCAGCATGATCAGGATTTGTTGAGAACTTCATGGAGGGGATCGATTCGTTTCCACGAGGTGGTGGGGACAATAGAGCCCCTGTAGGAGTTGATGTTGGATTGATGTGGGGATAAAGTGGGGCTGCAACAGGCGTCATATTGGACAGTCTGGGTGGTTTTTCAGATCTGTATAGATCACCACTGAGATAATCAGCCGTAGTATCTGTAGTAGCCTTATTTGATGGTGGTGTTGGAGGAATACGAGAAGTGGCAGCCATCCATTCATTTCTAGCATTGTTAGGCTTCCTGCTTTGGCTCTGTGCGTTTTCTCTCGAAGACCTGTAATGGACAGTAAAAGGTTAATTAATCAGCACTGATGGACAAATTCTGCAGGAATCACCCAGCTTGCCGCCAAGAAAGAGACATCTTCCTAAAGACTTGGATGATGGCAAGATGCTGGTTAGGCAACTCCCACTGGGGAAGCAGATCTTGGGTGCAGGTCCAAAAGAGCTAATACTGGTTTAAGTCTGAGTGTCCGACCTGACACAATTGCCTAATTATTATTATTATTATTATTATTATTATTATTATTATAAATGGAATTGTCTAATTATTACAGCAAAAACAGGAAAACAGATTGTGTTATTGCATTTGGTAAATCAGGTCGATAATGGCTAGTGGTGGTGACTGATTTACAAGATAGACATCTGCTTCACTAGTCAATAGGTGGTGGGAAAGATGGGCCTGCAACTTGGTGCACTGAGAGAAGTATGAAAGATGGAAACAGACACAAGTCCCAGAAGGGAATGATGACTCTACCCTTGTCCTTCTATTCAACCCACTTTCTTCCCCACTTGTTATTTTTATTATCATTTTACAAATAAAATTAAAATTTCTATCCAATATCAGACTGTTAGAACACATTCACATCAGATTATGGTGGCTTTACTTGGAAGGAAGGGTCACCTCTAGCCCTCTCAATCATGCATTTCATAGTTTTTATGCCCATTCAACAGTACCATCAATCCAGACTGAGGATTCTTACATTTATTTGCAAAATCCTCTATAATGAGGTCCATCACGACAAGTCTGGCTCACCTCACAGTGAGTTCCAAGGATACTAAGACAAAAAGAAGCTAGCAGAACATTTGAGATACTACCACAAGTCTGCAATGCCACAGTACGGACACGTTTTTGTAGCCCATTTCTGCTCAAGATCTTACTGCAGAAAATAAGAAATTGTCCGTTCAGTGTGGCAGGTTCCTGCAGAAAAGGCTCTCCCTATGGCTGTGTTTTCTTTGACAGAATTGATTTAGAGCTCCTATGCCCACCATAGGAAATCGGTTCTCTGGAAATCCCTGGCCTTGGTATAAGGACTCGTTTGTGAGAGAGGAATACATCCATGGCAGAGCCCCATTTCCGGAGTCCTAAAAGACATGGAAACAGTAAATCCATGGGAGGCAATTTTTTTCTCATGCTTACGGAAGCAATAAAAACTGTCCACGGATGGAATTCACCTCACCATAACACATCAGCAAAACTAGGTTACCTTCATCAAATGATGTGGGCCCCAATATAAGGTGTAACATACTAACACATCCACGGAACTTGTTTATCTTCACTAAGGGCCCGTTTGGTAATTTTACATATAAAATAAAGCGTAGTAAAGCATCAAATCAAGAGAGAATAAAATATAATGGGGTTATGATGGTATTTTGTTTTTAGTTGTTTGGTATGGAATGTTTTTGACTTTTTGTATGGAAAAGATGGAAGGAATTTTGAATTAAAGTGCTATTGATGTGACCCCATGTCTGAAAAATGAATGCTTTACTTGACTTTTACTCAAGGATCAAAATAGTGGTTGCAGCAGGCGTAGCGGTCAGTGACCAAAACGCTACATAGCGGGTGATAAGTAACAGTTGCAGTGATACGTAACGGTGTAGCGGTGTGAATTTTTTAAATGGTCAATATTTTTTGAATCTTGTATAGCAAACAATATTGTATTTCTTTAGTGATTTGAAACTATATAAGGGTAGAGATAACTTTAGGAAAGACTATTGAGGAGAATAATTAGGAAAAAAAGTGTTTAAAACTAAAATTACTTGGCTCTATTAGGTTTTAGACCGTAGCGCTGCTATTTTCAAAATAGCGTAGCGGCCTCGACCGCTACGGCCGATAATGCGGGCACTACGTTACGTAGCGGCCGCTATTTTGAACCATGCTTTTACTAATCTAGTAAAGTGACAAACGGACGTAGCTCCCGCTATTTTGAACCATGCTTTTACTAATCTAGTAAAGTGACAAACGGGCCCTAAATGGTAATCATAGTTCTCAATTCCATTCCGGTTTGACCTTTTAGTGTAACGTTTCGACATACCAGTCAATTATGGTATTCCGTCCCGAAAAAGACGCAATTGAAAATGAAAAAAATAAAAGAATACCTAAAACTAAATAGAATAGTTGAACACTAAAATAAAACTAAAAATGCATACTTACACCACTTAAATTAAACTACATTCTACAATTTATCATTTTTCGAGTTTTCACTATATATGAATGGAAGTATAAAACATGGCCGGAATGGGGCAGAATTGGGCCGGAATTTCAACCGGAATTGGGACCAGAAAGGACCGGGATTTGGGCCCGGAAACTTTTACGGGGGCATTCCATTCCACCCAAGGCCAATTCCGGAATGTTCTAGCCAGAATTGGCAGAAGAGAGCGAAATTGACAACTATGAAGGTAATAGTGCTTTAATTGATTACACACTCATACACAATTAACTAGTCACCTTCGTTTGTAAGCAGGGATATGCATGGGCCATGCTGCTAAAGTTAGTCCAGGTCCAAAGGGGGAACATAGGATGGGTTTCGATTGGGTCTAGATACACCAAGTCATTGTTGAGAAATTTAGGCCCAAATCCAACCAATGGACCTAAAAATTTCAGCCCAAATGCATCCCTTAATAATACTTAAAAACTTGGAAATGATTATCATCTAGAGATGTCAAAACTTGGTCCAAAAATATATATTAATAAAAAGTACTTGTCCATGTGATTTGGTTCACTCAAATGTTTGGTATGCTCTTGTTACCTCTATTTTTGGTCATCGTTATTTTTATAGATTTATTGATGATGCAACTAGAGTTACATGGGAGTATCATATGAAAACTAAAGATGAGGTCCTGCACATGTTTAAAACATATTACAAAATGACTAAAAGTCTAATCACAAATCACAAACTTCTGAGGCAAATGAAACAACAGAGGTGTTGCATGAACTATTGAAAGAGTACCCTAGGAGGAGGAAAGAAATCAGACCATTGTTCTCATTTGTGCCATCATCATCTGAAGCTCCGGATTCAAATCCTCAATCCTACTCAGTACCTCAACCTCAATCAGAATTCGTCTCACAATCAGGTACCACTTCTGATCTAGACCTTCCAATTGCTTAGCAAAAAGGAAAACGGTCTTGTGTCACTTTTCACCCCATCAAATCTTCATTTTTTATCACCACTTATCACCTGTCTTTCATGCCTTTGTCTCTAAAATGTCCTCCAAATGCATAGCTAAACATGTGTCAGAAGCGTTGACGCGCACCCTAACTCGAGGGAGGCAATGGGAGAGGAAATGGAGCCACTAGAAAGAAATAAAACTCACACATGGGAGTTGACTAATCTTTCAAAAGGGAACATCCTGTTGGGTGCAAGTGGGTATTCACCTTAAGTATAATCTTGATGACACTATTAATAGGTATAAAGCAATAGTTCTTGGTAAGGGTTTTACTCAGTCATATGATGTTGATTATTTTGAAACCTTTTCTCTAGCAGCAAAGCTGAACTCAATTCGAGTAATATAATCCCTAGTAGCAAGTTTTGACTGGCCATTATACCAACTGGATGTAAAGAATGCATTTCCCATGGAAACTTGAAGGAGGAAGTTTATATGGATCTCCCACCAGGATTCGTAGTAAAATATGGGAAGATAGAATTTGTTTCCTCAGAAAGTCTTTATAAGGACAAAAACAATCACCTCGGGTTTGGTTTGATAGATTCAATAAAGTTATGATTTAATATGGGTTTTAGAGATGTTCATGTTATGTAGACCACATTTTCCTTGTAAAAAGAAAAAAAAATGAAGGTAGTCATTCTAGTGGTGTATATTAATGACACTGTCATCCATCACATGAAACAATGATGATGAAATTGCCAAGCTAAAAGGTTTCTTGAAGAAGGAATTTGAGATCAAGGACCTAGGATTACTAAAATATTTCCTAGAAATTGAAGTAGCAAGATCAAAGAATGAAATCATCATCTCCCAATGAAATATATCCTTGAACTCCTCGGAAAAAGGGGAAAGTTAGGTGCAAAGCCAGCAGACACTCCAATAGAGCAACATCATGGCTTACATCTAGAAAGTGGAGAATTGCTTCAAGAATAGAGCATGTATCAAAGATTAGAGGGGAAGTTGATTTATTTAACCATTGCAACTACAAGACCCGATATGCCATTAGCTTGGTTAGTCAAATTCATGCATGCAACCGGAACAGAGCATCTAGCTGTAGTGCATAGATTCCCAAATATCTAAAAGGATCACCAAGTCAAGGAATTTTATACAAATCACATGGGCATGAAATGACAATTGACAGCTAGGAAGTGTCCAACACGCCAAAAATGGCATCCTGCTTATTTTTTTATACTTTATTTCCCGGACACGCCGGGTTGGGGGGGGGGGGGGGGGGGGGGGGGGGTGGAATGCTGGCTATTTTAGTTGGAGAAAAGTAATAAAATTATAATAAAGAAAAGAGAAGGGGGCAGTTTGTAAAAAAATCTATTTTAGTTGGAAGAAAAAAAGGAAGATAAGGCAGAGGCTAGGGCTTTAAATTAGAAAAAGAAAAAAAAAGGAAAGGGCCTAAATGCAATTTTGTTAACTTAAATAAAAGATAAGGCCATTCTTGCATTCTGTCTTAGACGATCAAGGATGTTGGGGTGCTTGAGGTTGCTAATCTCTCGCTTGATGAGCCAGAGTTGGAGATCGTGGTCTTTACAGATGATGTTGATCATGATCAAATTGATGGTGATGATGAGGCAATTGAAGTTGCATCAATTGAATAAACTTTAGACGGAAATTGACTTCTTTTTTGCTTTTTGTATTTTTGGAATGGAGGGGGAATTGATGATCCTCCCTTTTCTTTGTATGGATTTTATGGAACTATGGATATTTCATGTTTAATGATTATGAATTATTTTTCAATTTTGTATTGCTATTTGAAAATTTGATATTTTTGTTAGTTGGCACAGTGGTACACTTGTACTTGAATTTTTATTTATTTGATTGCTAAATTGATTATAAGGTTAAAATGATATTATCTTTTAGTTTTTTATTATTATTATTATTAAAAAATATTAACGTGTCCCCGATGTGTCCGTGTCCTACTTTTTTGAGAAATGTCGTGTTGGCGTGCCCGTGTCGTGTCCGTGTCCATGCTTCTTTGACTGACAGTAGCTTACACTGATGTTGACTGGGCTGGATCCATGGCAGATAGAAAGTTTACTACAGTGTACTGTTACCATGGTTGGAGGAAATCTTCTCTCCTGGAAGAGTACAAAAAGAAGGTTGTTACTTCCATGTCAAGTGCAGAAGCCGAGTATCGGGCTGTGGCCCATGGATGCTTTGAACTGCTATGGCTAAGAATATTGTTGGCGGAGTTGGATTTCAAGCAAGGTGGCTCTATAACCTTATATTTTGATAGTACATCAGCAGTCAGACTTTCCAAAAATCCAGTATACCATAAAAAAATATGGAAGTCGACTACCATTTCACCAGAGAAAATTTTGAAAAGAAGGATGCAGTGCTTGCATATGTTAATATTGATGATCAAGTTGCAGACTTTCTTACTAAAGCAATAATAGGCAAGATTACATTGAATAATGTTTTCTCCAAGCTGGGCATGGTGAATATATAAGCAGAGAATAGGACTTACTTGTGATTCATATAATATCAGGGACCTTGATGTGATTAGTATAAAACTGAGGGTTTATTTTTTTTTCTTTTTTTTGTAATTTGTAGTAGAGAATTAATATAACTGAGGTGGTTGCCAATCCCTAGGGTATTGACTTATCCCTTTTCTTTTCAAACTAATTGATACGGTCGCCCATGGTATCGACTAATCTCTTCTTCTCTTCTCAAACTTCTCTCCTCCATCTTCTTCATCAATTCTTTCATTTAACTACCATCAGACCAACAAGCACAAACCCTAAAAATTTACATCTATTCTTCTAACTATTGAGACCCCATTTAATCGGCCAGATGGATCCATTTTTTATTGAATGGGCCACTTGCTCCTGCATTAGATTTAGAGAAGTTGTTTTGGGCAAATGAAATCAACCACTCTATTTATAAAGTAGTCTCGTATATACGAATAGGAATGAGCTTATCTACATAAGCACATTGAGGCTTTAGTCATTTGACTAACTACTTGAGTCTAAGAAAATATATAGTACATGAAGAACTATCAAATAAAAATGATACGCTAGATATTATGGTACACTGATGGGTTTGTGATACTAAAAATGATATATAGAGTATGGTACACTATCATATCAATGACTCCTTTACAACAGGACTGAATGACTATTCTTCTATCATCAGCTGAGTTCTTGAAGCCCCTTTATGAAAGAATTGTTACAGTGGAGGGTACTTGTTCAATCATCAGCTGGGGCACATGCATTTATAAATGCATAACTAGTTAGGATAATTTTGTGTGGTAAGTGTCAATTGAAGTCAGTTTCAACGATCTTTGTTCAGACTATTCAATGCTTAAGAGTCTACATTCAATATGATTAGTAACGTTCCACAATGGATTCAATCTGCCTAAGAACCTAGTAGTGTTATTTGAAAGATCCTCGTTGGGTTGCTACTTGCTAGCGGATCGGACCAAGCTCAAGTCCTGCAAGGTAAGACCACAGTTCACAAACTCAGTGGGACATGATAAAACTCAGTCGTCTTATGAGCTTAGTAGAGTCATGACTTGATGAGAAACTCAGGAGTCATAAACTAGTTAGAAGTTGTTTAAATTTTTATGTTCTGTACATTTTCAGACCAAGTTTTGACATTCCTGGATTACCGACATTTTCAAGGTTTTACACTATCAGTAAGGGATGCATTTGGGCTGAAATTTTAGGTCCATGGTTGGATTTGTGCCTACGTATTTCTCAAAAAATTACTTCATGTACTTGGACCCGATCCAAACCAAACCTGAGTTCATCCTTCGGACACGGACTAACTCAGGCTGGTAGTTCTACCCATGCAAGACCCCACTTCCAAATGAATGTGACCCCTTCATTTGTCAAACAAGTTCTATGGATGTACTGTGTGATAAGTTAAAGTACTACCCCATTTGATGAAGGTAAACAAGTTCTATGGATTTGTTATTATTGTAATTGGGGCCATATCTTTTGATGAAGGTAAGCAAGTGTTGCAGTAGTAGGACGTACGATCTGTGGACAATTTTTAGCACTTTTGCAAGCATGAGATTTTTTTTTTTTTTTTTTTCCAATGCAGCTACATGGTTGCAATAAACGACAACACATTTGAACTATCAAGGAATCTACTGTTGCACTGAAGAATAACTCCGAGGAATTCAAGCCTATTTTGACACCATGGATTATTGTCTCCGTGGCTTTCAAGAACCACAAAAAAAAAAAAAAAAAAAAAAAAGAGGGCGCTGCAAGGATTCCACTAAGGCTGGATTCCTCTCCCCGACAAACGAGTCATCCAAATTTTATGTAATCAGTTAAAGCACAATTACCATTTAGTGAAGGCAAAAAAGTTATGGATTTGTCACACATTGTAATTGGGACCATATCATTTGATGAAGGTAAGCAAGTGTCGCGGATGTGCGATAGCGCAGATGTGAGATAGTAGGACATACCATCTGCGGACAAGTTTTAACACTTTTACAAGCATGAGATTTTTTTTTTCCAATGCAGCTACATGGTTGCAACAAACGACAACACATTCGAATTATCAAGGAATCTATTGTTGCACCAAAGAATAACTCCGAGGAAATCAAACCTATTTTGACACCATGGATTATTGTTTCCATGGCTTTCAAGAACCACAAAAAAATAATAAATAAAAATAAATAAATAAATAAAAAGAGGGCTGCCAGGATTCCACTAAGGCTGGATTCCTCTCCCCACACAAACAAGTCATACAAATTTTATGTAATCAGTTAAAGCATTATTACCATTTAGTGAAGGCAAACAAGTTCTATGGATTTGTTACACATTGTAATTGGGACCATATCATTTGATGAAGGTAAGCCAGTGTTGCGGATTTGAGATAGTAAGACATACCATCGGTGGACAATTTTTAGCACTTTTGCAAGCATGGGGTTTTTTTCCTAATGCAGCTACACGGTTGCAACAAATGACAACACATTCGAATTATCAAGGAATCTATTGTTGCACCAAACAATAAGAATTCAAGCGTATTTTGCCACCATAGATTAATGTTTCCATGGCTTTTAAGAACCATGAAAAATGGGGCTGTGAGGATTCCATTAAGGCTGGATTCCTCTCCCCGCACAAACGAGTCCTACAAATTTGCCTCTTTCAAGCGGTTCACATTATGGAATAAAAATGTTACATAGAAAATTGTTGATATATATACCAGGGTATGTAAGAAATCTGACAAAAGAGGAAAAGAGAAACACTAAAACCGTCTTACCTGTGAGCAAGCTGGGAAATATCATCATCTGATTCATCATCCGCATGGTTGACAATAATGAGAGGTGCAGCTGAAGTTTCTTCGGCCACTGAAGATCCTGTGGTAGGCATTCCTTTTACAATGTCATCATGTTTACGAAGCGCACGCTGCAAGTCGTCATTCAATGTTAGACCTTGACGAAGAAGTTCCTCATCTCTGCAAGTTAATTAACCAACAGTCAGGGTCAACCATTCAAATCTATGAATAACCATAAAAGATTTTTAAAATACACATACAATGTACTGTTAACAAGAAGCATGACACGCGTTTGGTAAGAACGGCACTGTCCAACAAGGTCAACGATTACTTCTTGCTTTACACCCTGCCCATAGGAAGAAGCACAATGAGCTCCTGAGAAATCTGGCAAATTCAGGTTTCATGAATATTTTCTTTTGCTCACAAATTTTTCACCATTTCATTATCCAATAAAAAATAAAATAAAATGATCTGTGTGTCTATGGAATGTAATTTCTCCTCAGTCAAATACAACATCGTTATATCAAAGTACACTAGAGAGATTTGACAAACCCTAAATGAAATGATTCACAGGTTAAGCAAAGTACTTTAGAAAGTATATATTTATCACATTTAAGATATCTATTTTTTAATAATATATATAGAACCATGGTTATAATGGCTTCTATACTGGAAGTTATTTTGGATTCACATAAATGTAATTAGAATGCTTACTATTATTAACATTCCTTTTATGGATGAAGTTTGAACTCTGAAATCAGAGTGAAAGATATATTAAAACAAAAAAAATCAAAGACGACCAGGGAGATTGTTGAAAATTTTGATGATACACAAAGCGAGGCCTCATCCCCTTTCTATAGACTCGTGAATACTTTATTACAATCCCAGATGGGGCGATTACAATCTACTAATTGTCATTCTCACAATTGCAAGACACAAGAATGGAACGAGACTTCTTGGAGAAACCGATTATATTATTCTAAGTCCTTTCCTTTGGGGATCCCTCCTCAATATATAACTATGACATGCCTTAATCAAGGCTCTAATCTAGGCAAGTATATCAATTACTATTCTAAGTTATGGAAACAATGACTAAATTAGAATATACACAACTATGTACAACTGTATCATTGACCCATGCAGTCCACGTGAGATATTATGAGCTGTATCTAGGCTGGATCCCTTCATGGGTCATGGGCCTATTTAACACACCCCCCCCCCCCCCCCCCCACAAAAAAAAAAAATTGATGCGAGAATCAACGAGCATCAATTTGCCAACCAAGAATTGATGGCGTGGTCGTGGAAGACCTTTAGTAAGAATATCAGCAATTTGCAGCTCGGTGGAGACATGCAAAAGGCTAATGACATCACGCTTAAACTCATCACGTATGAAGTGACAATCAACCTCGATGGGTTTAGTGCGTTCATGAAAAATTGGATTTTCAGTAATCCGAAATGCACTTGTAGTATCTGCATAGAGGGGGGTAACACCTTCTGCTGGATATCCAATGTCAGAGAGCAGACCTCGGAGCCAAAGAATTTCGGAGCATGCAGCAGACATGGCTCGGTACTATGCCTCGGTAGATGATTTTGAAACTTTTTCATGTTTCTAGCATTTTCAGGAGATCAGACTATCACCCAAAAACATGCATCATCCTGTTGTCGATCTGCAAGTATCCGAACAACCAGCCCAATCAGCATCTGAATAAGCTATGAGAGATCGAGGATTGTCAGATGGAAAAAACAACCCGCGAGTCGGTGTGCAAATAATGTATCAAATGATGTGGCGAACAGCAGCCATATGAAGGTGATGAGGAGCAGTCATGAACTAACTCATTAGTTTGACCGCATATGAGATATCAGGACGAGTGATCGTGAGGTAGATCAAGTTACCAACTAACTGGCAATATGCAATAGGATCTAGAAGAAGGTCACCATCCTCTTGACTGAGTTTGACATTCAGTTCGACCAGTGTATCTACTGGAGCTGAAGCAGTGAGGCCAATGAGATCAACAATGTATTTTGTGCTGATTAAGAACTATACCTTTAGTCGATTGATGAACTTCAAGACCGAGGAAATAGTTTAACAGGCCGAGATCCTTCATGTGAAATGTCTCATTAAGAGAAGCTTGGAGTTCCTCAATCATATGTGCATTTGAACCAGTGACAACTATGTCATCAACATAGACAAGTAGCACATTAATCCCGGACGGAGCATGATGTAAAAACATAGAAGGATCATACTGGCTCGGATGAAAATCCAAGCAGAGAAGAGCATTTTGAAATTTCTCAAACCATGCGCGCGGAGCTTGATTCAAACCATAGAGGGAGCGATGGAGTTTGGCAACCATACCCTTCTTGGACGAGTACCCCTGAGGCAAACGCATATAAACATCTTCTTTGAGATCACCATGAAGAAACGGATTTTTTACATCCATTTGATATAGAGGCCAAGACTGAGATGCAACAACAGCAAGAATTATGCGTACGGTGGTCATTTTGGTGACGGGAGCAAAATTTTCATCATAATCGATACCATATTCTTGCCGATTTCCAAGAGCGACAAGGCGCGCCTTATATCGATCTAATGTGCCATCTACTTGAGAGAAAAAATCCACTTACAGCCAATAGGTTTGACACCCACAAGAGACGGGACAATATCCCACGTATGATTTTGCTCTAAAGCATCCAGTTCATCTTGCATAGCCTATTCCAACATTGGTGCTGCACAACCTGAGAATAGGATTGTGGGATGGAAGAGGAAGACAAAGTGGCCATTAAGGAAGTATGTGAGAACCCATAGCGGTCTGGTGGTACCGAAATGCAAGTAGAGCGACGCAATGAAGGATGTCCACCTGGACCAATTGCCGGAGGTGGACCGAATGCGGGAGGAAGATCAGGAGGGGGATTCCCGGTAGGTGCTGCTTTATTCCGTCTGTGATACACAAAATTAGGATTAAATCGAACAATTAACGTGTTGTCAGAAAAACCAGGTAAAGACACCAAGGAGGAGTCGTCGAGAGGATCAATGTGTTATTGAAAAAAATATTGTTGTTAAAAAAAAGGACATTCCTAGAGGTACATATGCGACGAATGTCAGGATCATAGCAAATGAACCCTTTCTGGAAGGACGTATAACCTAAAAAAACACACTAAACTGATTGTGCAGTTAGTTTAGTTCTTTCAGAAGGAGGTAAATGCACAAAGCAAGCTGAGCCAAAAACATGAAGATCATCATAGGATGGAGATGTCTTGTACAATTGGTAATATGAGCTCTGATTTTCAAAAGAGGTTGATGGCATACGATTTATAAGATGAGCCGCAGTAGCCAGTGCCTCAACCCAAAAACGAGTAGGAACCTATGATTCAAGAAGAAGGGAACGAGTGATATCAAGGAGATGTCTATTTTTCCTTTCAGCGACTCCATTTTGCTATGGAGTATAAGGATCAGTTCTTTGAGAAATAATCCTTTGTTTTGCAAAAAAAAATTGTTGAAAATCAGAGAACACATATTCCCCACCCGAATTAGATTGCAAGATTTTAATGCAGGTGGAAAATTGATTTTCAATATAAGGCAAGATTTTTTAAAAACATTGAAAACATCAGATTTGGAATGCAAAGAGTAAATCCATGTGAACAAACTGAAATCATCAATAAAAGTCACAAAGTATTTATAGTGAGCGTGAGAAAGAGCTGGAACAATTCCCCATACATCGCTATGAACTAAATCAAAACACTGAGTGCTGTGTGAAGTGGAAATAGGAAATGGAAGAGTTTCTCTTTCCCATTTTACAAGTAGCACAATCAAAAGGCACACAAGATGATAAACCAATAGATTTATTTAATAAACCAGAATTTAACATAAGGGACAAAGCTTTGGAATTAAGGTGTCCAAGTCTATTATGACACAATTGGCAGTTATCTCTAATAGAAAAACAAAACACATCATTGTCAAATTTATTCCCAGAAATTTTAAAAAAATCCAGCGGAAACAAGCGTCCACACTTTGGCCCCATCGCGATCTCCTTCCCGGACATCTGGTCCTGCACAACACAACCAGAAGAAGAAAAAGAGATGTTACAATTTTTTTCAACAAGTTGCCCGACTAACAATAGGTTTGAAGTTAAATTGGGACAGGTAAACATTTTTCAATGGGATGGGACCAGGGATATCTCCGAGAGCAGTAATGGGAACATTGCCTCTGTTAGCAGTTTGTATTTGAAGATTGCCATTGTATCGTGTCACATTGGAGAGTGGGGCACGGAAATACGTCATATGATTAAACGCCCCGGAGTAGAGGAACCAAGCAGAAAATGGAGGTGATGTACCTGAGAGACCAAAAGCAGAGAGGGCATTGACAATCATCTGTTGAACCAATTCAGAAGTGAGAAAGGATGAGGGCCCAGGTTGTGAGGGTGCAGATGTAGTAGCAAGCATAAACGAAGAAGCAACATAAGCATGTGAAGTCCGATACTGTGGAGTCTGATACTGTGGTGGTGGACATTGTGGGCGACGGCAACATTCAGGGAAGATATGTCCCAACTTTTTACAGTAACTGTAGACCTTCTGTTTGCATTAAGTTGCAATGTGCCCAAATTTTTTACAACTGTAACATTGTGTTTCGCTCAAGTCGCGAGGTGGAAGTTGAGAAGTTTTATTAGCCGAGAACGTGATTGAATAGGTCTCAGTCTTTTGTTGCGCTATATGAGCTGAGGTCTCAATGCGCTATTCTTCGCGTAGGAGTTTTAGGGCTTGTTTGACAATTCTACTATTAGAGTCAAGGTAAAGCCCCCATTTCTCAAAAAAAAAAAAAAAAAAAAAGTCCCCTCAAAAGCACTTTAATCCAAATTTCCCACCATATTTTTAAAAAAAAAGTCAAAAAGTAACCTCATTTCTCCACTGAAAGACAAAAAAACTCCAAAATCAATACAAAAGGCCAAAAAGATTCCATAATAAACAACTAAAAATAAAATTACATCATAACCCACTTATATTTTATTCTTTCTTCAAAATAATCTCTACTCCACTCAACTCCATTAGTAAAGGCCCCCAAACAACCCCAAAAAGCATACATCCAAGGAAGGTAATGGCGTCCGATGCATCAGGGCAGATCGGACACTTTCATATTCACTGCGCAGTTTCATCAAAAACTGATCCCTTTGACTAGAGGCCTGAAGATCTTGAATTACTGTTAAAACATTATCAACCACATCCGCATATTTAATACTATCATATTCCGACCATATTGTACGGAATACCTAATAGTATTCTTGGATCGACAAGGTTCCTTGTGCATATTCAGCAATCGCACATTCAAGATGAAACTGACGCACAGAGTTATCTTGATGGTACACTTTCTTCAGATACCCCCACATATCTTTAGATGTTGGGTAAAGTTTGAGCTTCATTATCAGATGTGGCTCGACGGATCCTAGAATCCAGAATTTATTTTCGCATCTTTAGTATGCCACGAGGATATCTTCTTTTCATCTTCAGTGGATTTAGAGTCAGATCCAGAAATATAGCCCCACAATTCCTTAGCTTCAAGGTATATTTGGAACTGAAAGGACCAAGCGGGGTAATTCTTTCCAGTGAAATGGATCAAGGTAACTTCAGATTTTTTCCATCTCAAATTGATATTGGCCAAAAAACTGATTGAAACAGTGATAAAGACAGCAAACAATCCAGCAACAGTGAAGAGATGAAGTCTAAAAGTGTATAACAAACTTTTCTATGTGCAGTAGCCAAGAACCAAGATCTGACCAAGCAGTGAAGAGAAAAAAAATCAACACAGAACAATAATAGGCCCAAAACACCCCTAACAACCTTGGATTTGGCTGTAGATCCTCTACGTGGGCCCCACTGATGATGCTGGACACTGATCATATCACATAGCTAAGCACAGTAATCTGGCT
The DNA here is from genome assembly GCA_038049695.1 of Cinnamomum chago. Taxonomy (NCBI): domain Eukaryota; kingdom Viridiplantae; phylum Streptophyta; class Magnoliopsida; order Laurales; family Lauraceae; genus Cinnamomum; species Cinnamomum chago. The sequence continues at coordinate 19,491,047 of CP142455.1, forward strand.
TCTAATGGAAGAAGAATGATCCAATTCCACTGAGTATCCAAGATTCTGGACGGTCTAGATGAAAACAGTATGAAAATCTGAAAAATCTCGAGAATGAGAAAAAAACCAACCTGGAGGTGCTCAAAAATTCTAGAAAAATCACCAATAACCTTAGAAATTCCAGGCGACCATGTCTGTTGATGATCCGAGGTGGGCCACCAGGAAGATGAGAGACGTGTCTGGAATTTTGAAACAGATCCTTGATCTGTCGTTCTTCACAGGAGATACTGATATCTCTCTACTCTTATTGCCTTGATACTATGTAAGATCAAAAAACAAGATTTTCTTGAACTTAGCTCGGATACCATGTCACTCTCACAATTGCAAGACACAAGAATGGAACAAGACTTCTTGGAGAAACAAATTCTATTATTCTGAGTCCTTTCCTCTCGAGATCCCTCCTCAAATATAACTATTACATGCCTTAATCAAGGCTCTAATCTAGGCAAGTATATCAATTACTATTCTAAGTTATGGAAACAATGACTAAATTAGAATATACACGACTATGTACAACTGTATCATTGACCCAAGCAATCCACGTGAGATATTATGAGCTGTATCTAGGCTGGATCCCTTCATGGGTCGTGGGCCTGTTTAACACTAATGATAGGATTACAATCAATTAACACAACCTATTAAGATAATCCTCCTATCCAGGTACTCAACAATATGGATCAAAATAGAAATCACCGGCCAAGATTGCTCTGCCAGTGCTGGAGCCATATACTTGCCCCTTCTCAACTTCTTTCCTTTAAAATAGGATAGAAAATCTCATCCATACCTCAGTTTTTATGCTCTTTGCCCCTCCTCAGACTTTTTTTCCCCTGCTTATCGTTCTTCAACTTCTTCTTTTTTTTCCCTTTGGTTAATGAGTAGAACTTTCAAAATAGGTAAGGGCAAGTTTGTCCTTTAACTTGGATCAGAAAGACAACTCATCCACCAACTAGCTACCATAGGGTTCTTCTACTTAATCCTCCCCCCCCCCCCCCCCCCCCCCAGTTTGGCACTCATAATTAGAACATTTTGAATGCTTGCCCATCAAGTTGTGATCAAATTTTGAGTTTTTAAATTTTAATTCAACATCTGAAATAAATTAGATTTAATTATTTCTTAATTAAGAAATTTCATGTGGCTATAAATAGGAGTGCTTTAGGGTTTCCTATAGCAATTACATGCCCTAAAGGTTCCTTCAACATTAGCATTTCAAACCTTTTTGTATTGATCCCCACTTTATGACATCAAAGAAAATGATTTAATTTGATTTTTTTTATTTTTTATTTGTGACTAATATTGAATGTTGTCTGAAGTGTAGAGCAATACAAATTCATCATTTTATTCTTTTTTGGGATGTAATCTAACAACAAATTTATTGGATAAATTGCACACATGATTTCAAATTTTCAAAATTATGTTAACATGTTAATTTTTTTAATTCGTTCTCAAATATCATTTTTTTTTAATAACTATCATTGGCTATACCACTGATGGCAAGGGACTTTGGTGGGGTCTGTGAGTACACCCCAATCCTGGCTCCGCCACTGCACTCCGCTAAATACAATTTATCACCGCTCTCACCCATTATGGGCCACTATGGAGTGAGATTGACAACTACTTTCCATCATTTTTGAAAGAACATGGAAGGGCTTTTCTCTTCTCTTCTCTAAAACAACATTTCTACACAACTCTTCCCCCCCCTCAAGGGCTCTTCTCTAAGAATATCCTAGCAAACACCCCCTTTGGTATTAGTAGAGGTATTCTTTTCTCAACTCTCAACAAAAGTATATTTTTTGTTTCGATTAAAGGTAATTTAAGTATATTTTTTGTTTCGATTAAAGGTAATTTGTCATTTGGTTCGAACTTTTTCTTTATTTAACCATTACTTTATAATTTATAAATCTTGTGTTATGCATTACTTTAAAATGTATATACCCTGTGTCATGTACAGTTGTAGCAAATTGCTTCTTTGAATTATGAATTTAGAAATGCATAATAGTTTCTAACTTAGGATGGCTAACCAACATGAATACATATGGAAAAATAGATTCTATAATTAATAAGCGATACAGAACCTCTATGCACTGAAGGGGCTACACCTAGTTACTACAGGAAAAAAAGAACCAAATTCTAACATTTTTCAATATTCTGGATTTTTGGATATTTTTTCGAAGTTTTTTTTACCGCTTTTTCGACTCACCGCTATCCCGCTATATAGCATTTGGCAGCCGATTGCTACACCTATCGCAACCGCTATTTTGATCCTTGTTCAATATAATTAGAAAAACAGTAGTCTTCTCTTCAATAAAATAGTCTGCATGAATATTCTTTCAATGTTTTAGACAAAGTTCTCCATTTGAGGCCATCACCATTAGGGAAAAGATTAAGTTCTATTTCGTGTAATTTTATATTAACCTGGAACTTATAATAACAAAAAAAAAATCCAGAAAACTGGGACCAGAACCTATGGATTGTCAGAAATTTGCCTCACACAGGTACTATGACTGAAAAAAATGGTATACTCTCAGTGCCATGAATATTTTTGTTTTATATCACATTTCATCAGCATTCCCATTAAATACAACGTAAGTGGAGTGGGTGGATATTACAGTGAAGACTAATGCCTTCAAGAAACAAGAAAACTGGCACTCTTCTTTTCTTGTAGTATACTGTTTACAAAATGAAAAACAAAGCCATTCTATTTTTTTTTTTCCTGAATGTTCACAATTATTTCAATATTCAGTATTCACAATATGAACTGTAATACCATAACCAACCTGTTATTTTTCACATGAGAAGAAATGATGAGAAGCAAGTAACAGGAAAACTTCCTTATGCAAGCTAGGTGGAAGTACCATCTCCCTTGTTTCACCCTGGACTTGCTTTAACATAGCTAACATAGTCAGCCTTTGTTCTTGTTCACATGGATTAAAGAGGGGTTCCTCTTACATTAAGAAACATTAACTAATGAAGATTTGGCACTTGTGTTTCAGGCAGTGGGCTGCAACAGATGACATCTATCAAAAATCGACAGCTTCGGCCAACAAGCATGCATAATAAGACTAGATTTATATATAAAGTGAGACAGGCAACCAAAAAACTGTCATGTGCTTCAGCAGAAATGAATGCAGTTCAACCAACAGTGGTTTCTAATCAAGCTGCTAAGGCTTTTAAGATGTGAGATATACGGATACCCCTTAAGTGTATCTTATATACAACACATGAATAACTGATAAAAGAAACACACAAACTACAAATACAAATATAACCTCAGAAAAAATAACATCTTTAGCATTGACTTCTCATTTCTCCAAACCAGCAGTCGTCCCAAAAAAAAGAAGAAGAAGAATTAACAACTCACTTCGAAGTCTTATAAATGAAACTGGCATACTGGGTATGATTTTCACTATCCAACCAAAGAAAATACCTCAGAATTATGAGGATCCAAGGCACTAAGTATTTCCATTAAGACATCTGCAATTTGACGAGCATTTTGAATCTCCACCAAGCTGCATAACACACAAGTTTTAGAAGAAGATCAAAGCGTACCCAAGATCTCCCAGAGTTCTCCCATGCAGGAAACAATTAAAAAACAGTTAAAGAGCAAAATTAAATAAAAATTCAGGTGCAACCTATATAAACAAATTATTAGCAACAGATCAAAGAGTAGCTAACTTCGATACTAAAAACAAATATAACTCAAATAAAAAATTGATGAGCCACTAACTTCGGCCAGCACTAATGCAACAGCTCCATCTGAACTAGCAGTTAAGAGTGCTTGGCTGAGAACATAGTTTAACAGTGGATTGACCATGCTCAGCCAACTGATGGGTCAGTAGACCAGGAAACATGTCGGTTGAGCAGGTCAGTCAATAAATTACTTTTAACCTGGGTCTGGGGTTTCATTTGGGTCTAGGTCTGGGTCCAAAAATTCATATTAAATTTTCATACGGGCGACGGCCATGGATCTTGCACCCATGTCAAGTCTGAGTTAGTGTCCAATTCTCCCTCCAGTAATGCAAGTTCAGGTTCGGCAACACTACGGACCAAACTGAACCAAACTTGTTTTCATCATTAAATAAATATGATATTGGGAATTAGATACAAATGACAGACCATTTAGGTTCATTGACCAAGGCTTGATGGACGAATTTCACAAGCTTCCAAAGACTAAGAAATTGATGAAGAAAATGAGTTTCGATTACTTGTTGAAACATATCAATTGGTCGAGCCTTCATTAAGGGGAAAATAAAAGGAAATATTGTGAATGAAACATATCTGTTTTGTTTTCTTCTTCTGTTGTTCCCTTCCCTGCTTCTCCCCTCTCCCCCTCTCAAAGCAGGAAGAGAAGATATTTGCAAAAAGGATTTAAAATCCCAGATCAAGAAACAGAATACTGGATGTTATCCAAAACTTACCTGAGAACAGAATCATTAGATTGAAGAGATGCTTCAACAGCAGCCGCTTCAAAAGTTGAGGGATCAGGATGAACTATGGGCTGGGTTTGTGGCGGAGTAAATAATGGTACATTGTTTTCGGCACGGGGTGGAAACTCGACTCCAGCGAACTGTCAATTATGAATAAAATTCAACGCCTCAAGTGTTAAAGAACAATAATAGATTTATCAGTACTAAAATGTGCAATCAGTAACTCGTAAGGGAGTAAAAGTTGTGAAACAAGTGCATCAAAACGTGAGATATATAACTAGGCAACAACATGATAAAGAAATGTAAAAACAAAAAGAAGGAAAAAGGAAAGGAAAATAAATATAAAAATGAAAAGAACATGCTTTTATATTTATATATATATATATATATATCATATTTCGGCAATTATCAAGTCGATTACCAACTTGCATTAGAGAGCGTGGACACTATGGAAAATTGGAAGTACTCTTCCAAATAGATTGTGGTCTAAAGACTAAACATCTTCTATGGGGATCTCAGTAGGCCATTTACTGATCTGCTAGTTTCCATTGCTAATCCACCTGATGCTTCCCTTTGCATCTTTATACAGGGACAAAAAATGGCACAAATAACACAATGATTAGTTAGAAAACCGAACCTATTGTTGGACATATCAAAAAAAAATTTGAACTCCAAAAGTTAGGAGCTGGGTTGATATGCCATCCAGAAGTCATCATTATGGCCTCAAGATAGTACAAACTGCAAATACAGCCACAACATTTGCATTGGCAAATGCACAGTGAACTCAAATCCAAACATTTCCATATAAACAGGCTTCGCCTCCTATATGCCAAGGTTCAGGGTGCAAGCTTCTAGCACAGCCAGGGTACTAAGATGTGGTGAGGACGGTTAGCTTAGGTCTTAGTTCTAAGAAACAAAGGGCTAATTTAGCATAACAGATTTTCATTACCTATTATTATTTCTTCTCATATATCTGAATTTTATCTCAATTTCTGGAATTAACGGCACTTAAATAATCACTTTACCAAAGGTAATTGTGCAGGCAGCTTCAGATAATTAGTCACAACTCACAAAGGGAAAACCAAGGAAGCAATTACACATGTGATAATAAATAAAAGCTTGTACATACCTTCAGTTCATTATACGCAGCGTAGTACTGGGGATACTTTCCTCCGGGGCCCCCAAAAGCATCTTGCCAAGTATCTATAAGAATCAATATCTTTTCCCTCACATTCAAGTCTGGCTGTAGATTACAGATTTGTATAAAACACAGAAGATACAATATCCAAAAGCACACAAAGATTACACTTTATACAATTCCATTTCTAAAGTTAGAGAAACTAGCTAACCTTTTTCTTCACCACCTTCACCATTTCATGTAAGATATCACGTTCAATTATTTGGAGATGCACATTATCCCCACAATTTTTGCTGAGAGTCTCTAACACCTGATTGGCAATTCCAAGAACAAAAATATATAAACAACTTTAACAAAATATAATATCCAATATAACACATTCAAAGCATGATTTGCGAAGTATTAGTTGATCAGTTGAACACTCATATATGTAAGTATTCCCAAATAAGTCAGAGTGATGTAAATATTGGCCGCTACACCGATATATCGGGCGTGGCGGCCGATACCGCCACGCTACATTGTATTTATCGGCCGCTATGGAAAAACGCACCGTAGCGGCCGATAATTTTGTGTAGCGGCCGCTACGACCGCCACAAAGCGTAGCGGCCGCTACGTTTCCGTGACTTTATAAAGCCACTTGACAGCCGGCCCTAGCTCATTTCCAAGTGTTTCATTCCATTTCCATATGCTGTGTGTGCCTCCAAACCATCTCATTTTCAAGTTTCAACCACAAGAGCCAAATTTGAAGGAATCAAACACAAAGTGATTAACAACTACAAGTCTACAAGATCCAAGGCCCAAGCTTCCATTCCATTTCCACAAGGTATGTTTTTCTTTTTATTTTTTTCTAGTCTTTTGACTTTTGAGAATTGAGATCATCTATTCATCTCTTTCTAAGAGTCTAGGTATTATAAAAAGCTTCATTGTCTTGTAATATGATGAGATCCATGTTTCCCTTTCATCATGCACACATATTTTTATTTTTATTTTATTTTTCTCTACTATTTATTTTCGGATTTATTTATTTTTTTGAAAAAAAAAATTGAAAACTCATGGACAACCCATGAAACCACTTGGAAATTGCTTGTAAATGATAGATCTATATTTCCCATGGATCAATCCATCACATTTTCATTGTTTGTTGATTTTTCACTACTTTTTATTTTCGGATTTTTTTTTTTTTTTGAAAAAAAAAATTTAATACTCATGGACAACCCATGAAACCACTTGGAAATTGCTTGTAAATGATAGATCTATGTTTCCCATGGATCAATCCATCACATTTTCAATGTTTGTTGATTTTTCTCTAATTTTTATTTTCGGATTAATTTTTTTTTTGAAAAAAAAAATTGAATACTCATAGACAACCCATGAAACCACTTGGAAATTGTTTGTAAATGATAGATCTATGTTTCCCATGGATCAATCCATCACATTTTCATTGTTTGTTGATTTTTCTCTAATTTTTATTTTCGGATTGAATTTTTTTTTTTTGAAAAAAAATTTGAATACTCATGGACAAACCATGAAACCACTTGGAAAGCTTGTAAATGATAGATCTATGTTTCCCATGGATCAATCCATCACATTTTCAATGTTTGTTGATTTTTCTCTAATTTTTATTTTCGGATTTATTTTTTTTTTGAAAAAAAAAAATTGAATACTCATGGACAACCCATGAAACCACTTGGAAATTGCTTGTAAATGATAGATATATGTTTCCCATGGATCAATCCATCACATTTTCAATGTTTGTTGATTTTTCTCTAATTTTTATTTTCGGATTTTTTTTTTTTGAAAAAAAAAAATTGAATACTCATGGACAACCCATGAAACCACTTGGAAATTGCTTGTAAATGATAGATATATGTTTCCCATGGATCAATCCATCACATTTTCAATGTTTGTTGATTTTTCTCTAATTTTTATTTTCAGATTTATTTTTTTTTTGAAAAAAAAATAATTTTTAATATTTGAATACCAATCAAATGTCTTGAAAATGGTTCCTAGATTTGTGATATATGTTTCCTCTAACATGTTTCTTTGTTTTTTTTAATTTTTAACATACTACTTGTTCAGTTGTTCATATTTATAGTCAGCCAGGTATTCAGAGTTCAGACTATCTGTCTTTGTCAATTGATAAGTTAAAATGCCTCGTGATATTGATCCCGCATGGAGCTTTGGTGAGGCAGTTGATAATAATAGGTTGAAAATCAAATGCAAGTTTTGTGGGAAAGTCACCAATGGAGGCATTACAAGATTCAAGCACCATTTGGGCCACATTTCTGGCAATGTTGCTGGCTGTACCGAAGTACCAAGGGAAATCAGGGAAGAAATGAAAGCTTTGGTTGGCCAAAACAAATCTAGAAAAATAGAGATAAAAGAAAAGAAGCGGCAAGATGTTGATGCTGCCCGCTATGATGTATTCGGAGATGAATACTTTGATGAGGAGGAAGATAGACAGATGGAGGCTGCACGCCGAGAGTCTTTAATGAGTCAACAAGAAGAACATGAACGTCGTGCATTTGCTGGAAGCAGATATTATGATGCAGGGGGCTCATCTGCTTCTGTGCCAAGCAGGGGTAAGGGCATTGTGGGGTCCATGCGTAGGGCATTTAGCACCCGGGAACAGGATGTTGATGTAGAGTTGATCTCTACGGGAAGAGCAGTTCCTCCCCCTGTTGATCCTCTAGCACATAGAAAAGAGGGAGCTAAACAACCAAAAATATCTAGTGTTGTGAAAGGGGTAATGAAGGCTGCAAGAGATAGATTGGCCAAAGCTACAGCAAAATGGCTAATTCACAAGAACATACCACCTACAGCAGTAGATTCCCCATATTTCCAGACTATTCTTGATGTTGCCGCAGAAGCTGGGCGGGGTATACAGGCGCCCTCCGTATATGATGTGGGCACTAAATATCTTGAAGAAGAATATAAAGAAATAAAGGCTTGGGTGGAAAAGTTTAGGCCCATGTGGCAACAGAATGGTGTTACCATCATGTGTGACGGGTGGACCAGCGGCACCCAAACACAATTAATAAATTTTTTGGTGTATTCAGTCGCTGGGACCGTCTTTGTGAAGTCCATTGATGCATCTGAACATAGACAGACAGCCACATATATATATACTCTTATGGATAAAGTTGTAGAGAGTGTGGGAGAGGAGTATATTGTACAGATTGTTACAGATAATGGTGCCAATTTCAAGGCAGCAGGTTTGAGATTAATGGAGAAGAGGACCCATTTATTCTGGACCCCATGTGCAGCACACTGCATAGATCTCATCTTGGAAGAGATTGGAAGGAAGACAAAAGTGGCTTCATTGATCAAGGCATGTAGAGGAATTACAAGATTTATATATGATCATTCATGGGTGTTAAGCTTGATGAAAAGATATACAAATAACCATGCCTTGATGCGTCCAGGATTAACTAGGTTTGCAACCCATTTTCTGGCTATGGATAGCCTTGTAAAGTTTAGAACGGAGCTCATTCAGATGTTTGCATCAGAAGAATGGCTTCGTTCGAAATGGGGCAATGCAACTAGTGGTCCGGAGTTTGAAGTCCCAAACCTGATGAGGGACAATAAATTTTGGAAGAAAGTGAGGAAGATATTAAAGGTTTTTGAACCTTTAGTTAAAGTGTTGCGGCTTGTAGATGGTGATGACAAGCCGACAATGGGCTTTATATATGAAGCAATGGATCGGGCAAAGCAAAACATTATGGAAAATGTTAGATATCACGAGAAATATATAAAGATCATTGATGCCCGTTGGAACGATCAGTTGCACCATCCATTGCATGCTGCAGGTAATTAATATATATCTTTGTTCCTTGAAACTTTTTTGTTTTCCTAACTAATGTATTTATTATCTTGTTTGCTCACAGTACATTCTACATATTTATAATGTAGGTTATTTTTTGAATCCCGAATTCTATTACCGCAATGTCGAACTACACACCGAAGCAATAGATACGGACTTGCGGGTAGGATTACGGGAGGTGTTAAAGAAATTGTTAGGTCCAGATGATCAAATTGATGCCATACAAGAGGTGAGTGGGGGGGTTACTTAAGAGAATTTAATTATGTTGTAGGGGTTTACTGACTTATATCTAATTTTCACATTGTAGATATCTATATATACACAAAGGAGAGGAACCTTTGCTGACCCTCTTGTGATACGATTGATTGGAAGGATGCCACCTGGTATGACTATGAACAAAAGACATATCCACATTGTAGATAACTAGATATCTTTTGATACGATCTAATTTTCTTTATTTATTTTTTGCATTTCAGCTGATTGGTGGATGAATTTTGGAGAGAGTGCTCCACATCTAAGGAGTGCGGCTGTTCGCATCCTTAGTCAAACTACAACATCTTCCAACTGTGAAAGAAATTGGAGCACTTTCTCTTTGATCCACACGAAGGTCAGGAATCGGCTTACCATGCAGAAACTCAACAAGCTTGTATATTGTCATTACAATCTGAAGTTGAGAAACAGAATTAGAGAGAGAAGGGTAAGGGATAGTCCTGATTATTGTCCCATTGATTTGGATCACATATTTAGAGAGGACGATCCCTTACTCCCATTGCTAGCCGAGATAGAGGATCCACTGCTAGATTCAGATCTGGGGTTTCAGGCAACGGTTCAAGAGGTGATAGGTGAGGACATGGGTGAGGCACCTGCAGAAGGTCAGCCACCTCAGGGAGAAGGTACAAGTAGTAGGACTAGGAGGAGTGGGAAAGAACCTGCTTCTAAGAAAGCTAGTTCCACCACAGTCTCTTCAAGTAGCCATGGTGGAGGTCCTGGAGGAGATGGAGGAGGAGACAGTGGGACAGGTGGTACTAGTGAATACTATCAACATGATGAAGACGATGTCATTCCTGTAGAGGAAGTACAGGAGTTACCTCCATCTGGAAGATTTGATCCAAGCCGTGGTTATCAACGGCGCCGAAGAGATTCACCACCTGGGGCTGGAGGTAGTACTGGGCAAGGAAATATGGGTGGAGATTTTGGAGGACAACAAGCTGCATCATGGACTGATTCGTGGAACCCTGGTTACAGTGGACAAGGACCCTCACACTCACAGTATTTTGACTTTTTTCCATATGGTCAAGTACAACAAGGAGAAGAACAGTCTTCAACTTCGGGGTCCTACTCATATGGTGACTATGGTGAAACGCAATATGGTAGATATCCACCTGGACCAACTCCACCTCCTCAAAGTTCCTATGATGTGGGTGCGGCTGGCTTCTTTGGATTTGTGGATCCCAATACTCATCAATATCAAGTTCAATATGGTGCCAATAGAAATGATAACACTGATGGGGATGAGGATAACCATAGCCCCTTGAATCTTGGTAGACATTCCTTTTGGTGGTGATCAAGGTATTCCAAATTTCCTATTTCTTTCACTAACTCTCTACTCTCTGTCATTTCTAAATTGGTGTTGAATGTTGATTGTTGATCACTTCATAGTTCATTCACTTGATTGAATTTGAACCTTGAATGCTGAAGTATTGATATTTGATTATTCATTGTTCACTAATGACCTAACTCTTAAGTCTTCTTAATTCTTATGCCTTCATTTCATGTTCTAATTTTTTTTTAATGAGTTTTCCATTACTTTTTAAGTTAACATGACTAAGAAACATGAATACATGTGAAAAAACTAATCATTACTATTATTTTCTATTTATACAGCGATACAGGACCTCATATATTGAGGGCACCGCTACGCCCCCTTTTCATACTTACTTTTGCAAAAGAACCACATTTTCTTTCATTTTACAATTTTCTGGATTTTCTGGATTTTTTTAAGATTTTTTTGGCGATTTTTTAAAATCGCACCGCTACGCCGCTACGTATCCCCACTACGCTACGTATCGCCCGCTTCGTAGCGGTTTGGCGGCGGGCCGCTACGCCCGCCGCTACCGCTATTTTCATCCATCTGTCTAACATGTCTTAACTGTCTACAGAATGATTGGGTTCTTTAAATAGATGTACATTTGCAGGTCTATGTTACCCATTTCATTCTTTAAACAGGAAGCAGATATTCACCTAAGCCTCAACATTTCAGCTCCACCATCACAAAAAATAAATGCATAGGGAAGGTGAAAAAAATGTTTATCCAGTTTCCATAATACAGAATGCGGCATGCAGTGGTAGCATCTTCTAAAGATGTTGCAAAAGGGTTGCCTAAACATAAGCCATGCACGTGTGCACGAGTGTACATGCATGCATAAACAAACATTGTATCTGATCTCTCATATAAACAAGTACACAAAGACCAGCTTTACAGTTTCAGTAGTGAAGTGATAATTACTCACAAAGAGCGCCAGCAGTTGTACTTTAGGGTTCTTACTTCCTATCCTCTTCTTAAGTATTTTCAAGGCATCCTTTGCTTGCCTGCGCTCAAACAAAATCATATTAGAAAAAAAAAAGTCAATGAAAAGTACCTATGCAACTTGGAAACAGGCACAGGAGTCCTCGTCATACAGAAGAAATGTCAGGCAGCAGTATACTGGGTAACCTAACTTCTTGGCACTTTCATACAATGCATGAGTATGACAATATACAAGCATGAATGTTGTCCTTACTGAGAAGCATGCACTTCACAGTATTCAAAACTCAAATAGAAGTCCTGACACTTGCTGCATCTAAAGAATTCAAGAAAATAATCCAGTATAAGATTCTCAACATTCTTACAAAACTATCTACCTATAACCTGATTGTCCAGCAATCAACCTGTCAGGTCCCATTCAGGAATTTCTTCCCATACCGTTTTCTTGAAATAGATTGAAGCAAACCCATTTGGAGAGGGTTTGATCGAATGGATAAAAGTGCTGAGGCATGAAAACATAAAGTATCCTAGAGACTCATAAAGAGGTTAACAAACCTCACACGTAGAAAATTTCTTTGATTTATCCTACAGCATTACATCCATATATATATAGGACAATAAAAGCCCTAAAAATGATTTCTCAAAACAGGAAACTATAACCTAGCTTAATCAAACAGGAAACTATATTCTAATCATAGTTACCTAATTCGTTGAGGAGGGCCTTGAACTCAAAACTACTTGCACCAAACAATCCGCAGCTCATTCGCTGCAAATTCCAAAGCCTTGAAACCCCTGATCTGGGGAGTTCAGAGATGAAAGAGAGATGTTGCCTCAAAACCCCCTGATCCAGAGAGTTTGGAGATGAATGAGTTGTTCACTGCAATTTGGAAGCCTCAAAACCCTTGATCAGGAGAGTTTGAATATGGAAGAGAGACGTTGCCTCAAAAGCAAACCCTCCCCCCCTTTGTGTGTGTGTGTGTTTTTTTTTTTTGGGTAAAAGTGTCTTTGTTGTCTTTAGATATTTCCCAAAAGATCATTCCTACAAGGCACTTCTCATAGATCTTCCCAAATCAAGCTCATAACTTCATCATTGAGCCAATCTCTGAAATCCAATTGGCTCAGAATCATTTTTCCTTACATACTAACTCTGCCGAAATTTTCTTCAATCAGTTTTGGACTCACCTTTGGATTGTTCAAATTCTACTGTGTTTTCTTCACAGATCAAACTGGCAGTGGGCTTGGAGAGAAATTTGGACCAGGCTAAATATATAAGAATGCAACAATTTTGGGCAGTTCGGATTTTGGGATGTGGGGCCCATTAATGAATTTATAAGCTAGCCATAAAAATTATGTATTCTACTCTTAAACTTAACTTTCTCGGCAATGGGATGGAATCTATGGATGAGAAGTGAAGTGATGTAAAAGGGAGCCTGCCTTTGCTGCTTTTTTTCAGGATAGCCTGGCACTCCATAAGCATAGAACAGCTTGCAGTGTATGGATCCCCTGCCCTCTTTAGATCAAAAAACTAGAAGATTTGCCATCACTGCTCAAATAAGAGTAATCCTTCCTCCCATAGAGAGGTAATTAGGTTTCCAAGTAGATAATTTCGTCTCCATCATTTAAACCACCGGATTCCAAACCGATTTATTAGCTAGCCCTAAACACAGAGGAAGGCCTAAATATTTAACTAGGAAGGATTCCACTTTGCATCCTAGAACATCCGCAAACTGGCACATCGCTGAGTCCTCAACTCTTATCCCTATCAACTTGCTCTTGAAGAAATTAATCTTTACACCCGACACCGCTTCAAAACAACCTAGAATGGCTTTCACTTCTAATTTAGTCTTCAGAAGCTTCACAAAAGATGAGGGTGTCATCTGTGAATTGCAAAAGAGATACTGATGGAGCAGTAGCAGCCACTTTGAATCCCGTTATCAGTCCTGGATTCTCAGCGACCTTCACCATCATGCTCAACATCTCCGCTACAATCACAAAGAGGAAAGATGATAATGAATCTCCTTGCCTTAGCCGTCTTTGAGCTAGAAAGAAGCCTTTTGGGGTACCATGAATCATTATGGAGAAAGAAGCTGAAGCCACGCATTCCTTAATCCAATTTTTGCACTTCACATCAAACCCCATCCTATGTAGAAGGTATTGCAAAAAGCACCAGTCCACTATATCATATGCCTTTTCCAGATCAAGCTTGCAAAATAAGACCTGGTCTTCCTTCCTTATCCCTTGAGTGAACACACTCATTTTCTATAATAAGGACTTCCATCCAGAATCTGCATACCTTTAATGAAAGCTCCTTGTTCTTCTGAAATTATACATGTCAAAATCTTCTGAAGCCTCACTACCAAACCTTAGCTAGGATCTTGTATACACATCCAATCAAACTAATGGGCCTAAAGTTTTTTATATCGATTCCCCCTTCTTTTTCTGAATGAGAACTATGAAAGAGGCTCCCATACCCTCGGACAACTTCCCCCATCGTGAAATTCCTCCAAAAATTCAAGAATACCATCTTTCAATGTAACCCAAAACCTTTGGACCAATATCAGTGATTAACAGGATAGAGAAGTTACGAAGGGATTTCCTTTGGCAAAGGTGGTGTGATGAAAGGAAATTTCATCAAGTGGACTGGGCTTCGGTTTGTTCATCGAAGCTGGAAGGAGGCCTGGGTGTTAAATCCCTAAGATGTATGAATAAAGCATTGTTAGGGAAATGACTATGGAGGTTAGGGGATAAGTCGGAAGGCCTATAGAGGCAGTTGTTGATGACCAAGTACGGCAATCAAAGGGATGGTTGGGAGTCTAAGGGAGCTGCTTATAAATTCTCGCAGGTGTGGAGAGGTATAATATCTGTAAAGGAGAAGTTTATGCAGAACATTAAATATCAGGTACATTCGGGGGAGAAGATTCTTTTTTGGAAAGATATTTGGGTAGGTGATTTCCTGTTAGCATTTAAATTCCCAGATTTGTTCAATTGCGCTTTGGTGAAGGAAGCGAAGGTAAAAAGCTATTTTGAAAAATGTGCCAATAGGGAACAGGTGATTTGGTGCCCCATCTTCAGAAGAAATTTGAGGGACAATGAGGAAATGAAAATTTTCTCTCTACTAAACCTTTCAAGGGACGTTTATATTCCTGAAGAATGGGAGGATGCTAGGACTTGGAATGCCTGGAAGGATGGTTCATTCTCCGTCTCATCTTTTTATTCGGTCATATCTACAAGGGCAGTGATGAGATCTCAGGCAGCGAATATTGAGAAGTTCAAGGCTCCTCCTAGAATAGTGGTCTTTGGTTGGCTAGTTCTCCGAAGATGAATCCTTACTATGGATAATCTTAGACGCGGAGGGAAGATCATTGTCAATGTATACCCTATGTGTTTGGAAGATGAGGAAACAATAGATCACCTTCTCTTAAGGTGCAGAAGTGCTGCAAAGATTTGGAATGCTGTAATTAGCTGGTTTGGATGTAGTTGGGTTCTTCCGAAGCATGTTCTGGATCTTTTGAAGGCTTGGAAGTCTCCCATTGGGTCCTCTAAGGGGAGGAGATGTGGAAGCTTTCCTTTCTTGCAATGGTTTGGCATATCTGGAAGGAGAGGAATGCTAGATGTTTTGAAGGAGTAGCAACGAATGGAGAATCGCTATTCTGAAAGATTAAATTTTCAGTTGCTCAATGGGTGATAATAAATCCCATCTTCGGAGATTATTCTTTAGACCAAATTAAGTTCAATTGGAAGGATGTTGCCTTTCAGTAATTAGGTTATGAGGTTGGTTTTGGGGATATTTCTTTGTCATCTATTCGCCTGGTTCTTTTGGAGGGCCCTTTTCAGTCGCTTCCTAGATTTTGGGGTTGTTGTTGTTGTTTTGCTTGTCAGTATAAACCTGTTGTTCTGATAGCTCTTTTAATGAAAGTAACCATTCAAATAAAAAATAAATAAATAAATAAATAAAACCCTAGTTACACTCTATCCTTTGAAGCCGGAACTACCAAAGAGAGGATTCCAGATTAGGTATTACAAAGGAATCACTTCAAGTACTTGCATGTTCACGACAAAAATGCAATTAGAAATTGAGTTTGATGTCAGGCTCTTATGCAACCGGGTGGGGATGATGCAAGTCCAATGGACTGATTCAACCAAACTCGTAGCCCAAATTTTGGGCCCCAAAGATGGGATTTTTAGTATTTTTAATTGTTATTATATATTGGGTTGTGATCAGGATCATAGTTACCTGGTCCTCAATGTGATGAATTTGTAGTTTGTAATTCAAGACTCACTTCAATTCAAAAATTCGATTGGGTAGGTTTATTTGATTCATTTTTCTATTCATTTTGGTTCATAATTCTAGTTTGAAAAATTCGATGTACTAATGCAAATATATAATTGAATTTATAGGTTGACTCACATGACTTTTGACTCATATACCTTTGTACAAAGGAGTTTTATATTAGGTAACTTCCAAAGTCAGCTTCATTTATCCGGTCAAAGGTGATGGGAATGACCATTAATATGAAAATTACTATTAAATTGGTGTAACTTGGCAAGTATTAGATATATGTCCAAACAGTAAATGCAAATTGTGTCCAAGCGGCATGCTCATGGTATGGTATTATTTATGCGCTAAATTAATAACAATTCATAAGTGGGATCTGCATGTTCTAATTAATTTTTATTGAGTTGAAAAGATTACATTTAAATCCAAAATTGAATATAATTAACAACTACCATTAAAAAAAAAATAGTTAACAATTGATACTACTTATAAACCTAATCACAAATTGGGACCGAGAATTATGGATACCCTAGTAATTAATCCTGATTGCCTTAATTCATCTTTATGGAGCGAAATTCAAGGGAACCCTAGCAACTGGGTATTTATGGGTTTGGGGCCTTACATTAAGGCCCTCAAAGCCATCCCAAAATTTACACATTAGATAGATTTGAGTGGGTGCCAAATTTTTCTAATTGATTCAAGGGCCTAATAAATCAAATGAGTGAAATTTGGGTGAGCGCTGAATCATGTGGGATAGTGAAAGGGAAATCCATTGGGGTGCCATCAAGACCCGGAACTTTATCACCTGCAAGAGCAAAGATAGCCTGACAAACCTCCTCCTCTTCAAACTTTCTTTCTAGCCATTGAGCCTTTTCATCCCCTTTCTAGAAAACTCCAACTTATCCAAGGAAGGTCTTTCCCACACATCCTTAGAATAAAGGGAGATGGAATACTCCTCAATATGATTAATTATTTCCTCCTTACTTTCCAACCTTCTCTCTCCATCCACCGGAGAAACTATTCTATTTATCCTCTTTCTAAAAGAAGCTATCCTATGAAAGACCTTAGTGTTCTTGTCACCGTCTTTCAACCATTTACATCTTGATCTCTGTCTCCACATAATCTCTTCCTCCCTCAAATTTCTTCAAAATTTTTCTTTGAGGTTTGTTCTTGTTACTTCTTTCCTAAAAAGTCAACTGCCCAGATTTCTCTTTCCTCTCAAGGCTTTGAATCTCTTCTAACAAGTAAGCCTTCCGCTCCCACATCTCCAAAGTTCTTTTTAGCCCATTCTTTGATTTTCAGCATCAACAATTTAAGCTTAGTATCCAACCTATAACCCTCCCAACCCTCTACCTTCATTTCCTTCCACCAATCCATAATCTTTTATGGAAAACTCTTCCTCCAACCACATTAACACAAACCAAAATGGAATTGGGCACTATCTATCAGATTTAGAATCAAGCATGATAGGGCAATGATCAAAAGCAATTCTGGAAGGGCTAATTGACATACCTCTGGATATAGATCCATCCAGTCATTTGACACCAAAAACCTATCCAACCTCAACAAGATGGGCGGGTTCTGGTGGTTAGACCAAGTAAAGGATGCTCCTTTCAATGGAAAACCCACAAGTGTGAATTTATCCAATCTGAGAAAGACTTCATTTCTTTTGTAATTTTGCCTGTTCCTGATTTTTCACTAGAGAACCTAACTATATTCCAGCCTCCTCCAATACGCCACGACCCCATCCTCCTCTTATCACATCTAGCTCCTTCCAAAACTCCTTTCTTCTCTGGCTATCATTAGGGCCATAAACATATGTTATAAGCCATTTTGATTTATTGGACAAATCATCCACTAACACTGAAACAGAGAAAACATCACTCCAACTATTCAAAATTTTAACCGAGTGAGTCCTACAATAGCATAATCCCCCTGCTGATCCCACTACTTCGACTGACAGCCACCCACCCTATAAATCTGCTACCCCAAAAAAAATTCATAATTCTTTCAGTTACCTCTTTTAGTTTGGACTCTTGGATCAAAGTAATCTGCACCTTCCGTCTCCTTAGCATCTCTTTGACCACCATCCTGCAAAGGGCTCCCCCTAAACCCCTCACATTCCATGATATAATCTTCATTTAGAACTTGATAAATCCCCCTAAGCTTTCCTTCCTCCCTTCCCTGAGCTAGGTTTCTCCATTTGCTGGTTCTTGCTCCTCAATTCAGCATTGTTTTGCTCCTCCCTTCTTTGTGTGAGGTCTAACATCGTTGTTGATGTGAAGATCTACACCTCCAATGGTGAGATCGAGCCCTAAGACTCAAAAACCCTAAGATCCTTAGCAAAAGTACCAAAACTCACGTGTGAGAATAATTGAACTCTTATTAGAAATTATATCATAGCATTACAATGGCATATTACTCTATATATAGAGTAAGAAGATGGTTCTATACTAACCAAGACTTTCTAAAACAATAAACAACTAATCTTAATCAAGATTAGAATTTAGAAAATAATATACTAAGCCACTTGATTAAATTAGAAATATCTAAACTAAGATAGGGATCTCTAATTAGAGATCATGTGGACCCTATCAAGCGGGCCATCAGGGCTTGTGGGCCTTGGCCTTTGATCGGCCTGCATCTAACTCTCCCCGGCTTAGAAAAACTCGACTCCGACGAGTTGAAAGGTTGATAACATAGGAGAGAATCGGCCACAAGTTCAAAAAATGTCCACCTGGGTCGAAAATCAAGGGTACAAATTTCCGACTCTTCTTTTGATCTACATGGCATGGCATGGGAGCGTGACGCAATGTGGTTAGCCATCTGAAAGTAGTTCGGAAGCGTCGCTTCTTCTGTTGTCTGCATTTAGTGCGAGCTTGCGTTATTCCTATGAGAGACTGTAACTATAAAATCTGTCATTTCTGAGTGCAATCTTCAAGCTTCCATTGTTGATCCTTGAAGAGGAAGTCAATGTGAGGGACTACAATAACTTGATCTTCTTGTGAAACGACTGGAACAATCTAATTGATTCTGAAGACCCAATTGAATTTTCTGGAAGTGGCATGGCAATGAGCTCTACCGGATGTTCAATCTTTTTGCTAACCTATTTAGAGTCTTCAATAGTTGCTTGAT
This sequence comes from Cinnamomum chago, assembly GCA_038049695.1. NCBI lineage: Eukaryota > Viridiplantae > Streptophyta > Magnoliopsida > Laurales > Lauraceae > Cinnamomum > Cinnamomum chago. Next base: position 19,510,406 of record CP142455.1, read on the forward strand.
CTTGTACTTCCTCAACCCTTTGCAACGCGGTAGTGGCACGACCTTAATCAATGTTGTTTGTACCCACAAAATCATCTATGCCATGAACTTGAGCTTCAATGTCATCTTTGTTGTGCGAAGTCAGCTCTTTTGGTGCAATCATGATTACGTTTTCAAGTTCTTGCTCCTTTTGTGGAGCTTCTGTTGAAAGAGCAGACGACGACAAAGATGTTGATGTCATCGGCACGAGTCTACTCCATCTTCCATTCCTGAAAAGGGTATATGTGTTTGCCTCTGTATCATGATGCACTTTCCGATCAAAAAGCCATAAACGTCCAAGAAGGATATGAGCAATATTCATCTGGATCACATTACACCAAATCTGATCTTCATAGCCGCCAAGCTTGAAAGGTAACAAACATCTGTGAGTCACGGGAATGACATGACCATTAGACCATGTGACTTGGTATGACTTAGGAAGCTTCTCAATTGGCAAATGAAGCTTATCAATAACCTCTTGTGCGACAAAATTAATCGCACTACCATTGTCAATAACCACATTAAGAGCTTTGTCAACGACTATCACCCGCATGTGAAATTTCTTAGCATGTTTCCATTCTTCTTCCTCTTCTTCATTGGTATTGAGGAGTCTACAAATGACAAGAGTGGGGTTTTCTTCTCCTGTAAAAAATCTTTCCACAATATGAGCTCTTTGTCGACGTTGTTGCCTGCGAGACTTTCGAAGCATGCACTCAACGCGGATGGCTTCTAAGTATGCATTGTGACTGGTTTTGCAATAATTCATATTTTCCAAGATATCTGGTCGCAAGCCTTGGGCATAACGAGCTAAATCATATCTCTCATCTTCCTCCAATTCGCATATCTCATACAACTCTCAAAAGTGGCGGGTGTATTCATCAACCGTCCAATTTTCTTGCGTCAAGTTGGAGAAATTCCTCAAAATAGAATTCATTTTCAAAATACCAATTGCCATATTTGCGCTTATACTGAATTCTTTGAAGTGGGATGGGGCTCCCAAAAAGTTTCATATTGACTTGAATCAATGATTCAAATATACTGCACTTTTCTCTCTCTTTTTTTTTTGGCTTGGGTCAGGTCTGAACTTAGGGTAGACCCAGCTGTAACACACCAGCAGGTACTTGGGAGAGAAACTTCTGTTTTTTGGGTTTTTTTTTTTTTTTTTGAACTGGTGGGCTGGGCCGGTATGGGCCTGGACTCAGATCGGGCCCAAATGCAGGTGAGGCCCAGACTGCAGAAACTCAGCACGTAGTGGCCCTGTCTTGGTATTTGCACAGGAAGGAAAGATAAGAGGGTTTAGTCTCTGTACTTGAGTCGATATGGAGAAAAAAGAAGAGCGGAAGGTTGCTTGGAGAACGTTGAAGGGTGCTGATGGCGACGCTGCTGAAGAGAAACACCAGTGACGCCGCTGGACGTGCTGGGGCAGAGGCGCGTTCCTGCTGTTGCTCGAGAAGCAGTGACGATGATGGTGACGCCAGGTATGTTTCTTGAACGCAGTCTCTCCCTTCTGTCGTCTTTCTGCTTCCTTTCTATTTATTTTTTTTTTCTCTGCTGCTGTCTCTTCTCTACTCTGCTTTTTTTTTCCTCTGTTTCTTTTCCTCTCTGCTTTTTTTTTCTTCTGTCTTCTGCTCTTTCTTGTTTTCTGTGTTTTTTTTTTTTTTTGTTGCTGTTTGTTAGTGGGCTGGGTTTGGGCTTAGATTGGACCCAGACTCAAATCAGGCCCAAGCTGCAAAGACTCTTTTTAGATCATGCAGAAGAGGCACGTGGGAGAGGTCCCTGCTTCATCTTCAGATGACGTGCAGAGAAGAAATTAATGGAAGGGATATGCGCTGGAGAGTTGCTGCTTACTGTTTGGGTGAAACAGAAGGAGAGAATAAGGAAGACGACGTTTCGAGGTTTGCAGGCAGTGGTGGATGGGGTGCAACGTGATGGATGATGTATGGATGATGGTGGTAGATGATGGTGGATGATAATAGATAATGGATGATTGGTAATGCACGGAGATGGAGATTCACGGGTTACCTCGAATCGGCGATCCGAGATTGGATCTTCGCTTTGATACCAATTGATGTGAAGATCTACACCTCCAACAGTGAGATCGAGCCCTAAGACCCCAAGACTCAAAACCCTAATATCCTTAGGAAAAGTACCAAAACTCACGTATGAGAATAACTGAACTCTTTTAGAAATTATATCATAGCATTACGATGGCATATTACTCTATATATAGAGTAAGAAGATGGTTCTATACTAACCAAGACTTTCTAAAACAATAAACTACTAATCTTAATCAAGATTAGAATTTAGGAAATAATATACTAAGCAACTTGATTAAATTAGAAATATCCAAACTAAGATAGGGATCTCTAATTAGAGTTCATGTGGACCCTATCAAGCGTGCCATCAGGGCTTGCGGGCCTTGGCCTTTGATCGGCCTGCATCAGCATTCCTTTTATCTTGATCCAACAAGGGCGTGGGGGATGTCCCAAAAATTCCATCCACCTTTCTAGAAAATAGAAAGGGGAAGGATCTCCTTTCCGTGTTGCATTCTTTAGGACCTCTTCTACTTCCTTCTCTATCAAAAACTGCATCCATACAACTTGGTCATCCAGCATTTGAATCTTGTTTGGCATCTTCCCCAACATCTGTCTAACCAGTCTTCTACATGCCTTTGCACATTAATGCTGGTCTTCAAGAAGTAAACTAAGCTACAAAACAATGACTTCTTTTGTTCTTTGACCACCCAAGAGGCTACCCTCACTCCTTTCTCCCTGCCATCATCCACTATCCACCCTGCTGGTCTGAGCTTCTGTGCTTCCCCTTTGTCCTCCCTTCTATTAGTCAACCCCCTTTTAATGTCTGAGCTCAGACAAAACTTCCATATAGCTTTTATTATGTCCCTCTTCACTGAATCTGGCCTTACCTCCTGTGCTATCCGTTTCCCCAAGTGAGTGGGACCTTCCCACCACCTTCTCCATTGCCCTTTCAGCCTCTCTTTTCGTATCAAACAGAACAAATGCAATTCCTGCTTCCCTTCTCAGAAGGAACGAAGATATCAACAAGCCTCCCTTCCCTGCAAAACATCGCCTCTAACACCTTTGACCTTTGAGATCTTCTCTGGGAGATTGGATACAAAGATTGAGAGAGTTTTCGCGCTCAACCTTTGCAAACTGCAGAGGGAGTGGAGCTCTTGTTTGATACATTCACGAGGGAGTGTAACAAGTTTTCCATCTTTTATATATATATATATATATATATATATATATATATATATATATATCGGGAGATGCTCCTATAATTATGAGAGAATAAGCTGGGGGCAGTCACATTTAAGTTGTTGGCATTGGATATGGATGTGAGGGCCCCCACCTTATCTCTCATAGTAAGGTGAGAGAAGCCTCATAGAAGCACCTCCCATATATATATATATATATATATATTGCCCCTCATCCGATGGATTCCATTCTTGTCATACATCCTGGGACGTCCAAGTAGGACATCCCCAACAAGGATAAAAATAGCGGTAGCGGCAGGCATAGCGGCCCTCCGCCAAAACGCTACGTAGCGTAGCGGGGCTACGTAGTAGCGTAGCGGTGTGATTTGAAAAAATCATCAAAAAAATCTGAAAATTTTGTAGAAAATCTAAAATATTGGAAAATGAGAGAATATGTTCTTTTTTTGCAAAAGTAACTGAGGTAAGGGGGCGTAGCGGTCCCCTCATTGTATAAGGTCCTGTATATCTGTGAAACCTTGAGAAGAACTCTCCATATCCACTATAATTCAGCGAGATTGTGTGCTTTTTTGTGTTCTTGTAAACATAAAAGGGTAGCAGAGTTGTATAAAAATGTTATTTGGAGAGAAAAAGAAAAGAAATAAGCATCATTATACATTTTGAAATTTTTTGAAAAGTAGGAAAATTTCACACCCCATAGCGGGTGTAGCGGCTCCGTAGCGGCCGCTATGGATGTGAATAGCGCTAAATACCATTTAGCGTAGTGGTCGATATAGCGGCCGCTACGCTACTATTTTGATCCATGATCCCCAGCATATCAGCACAACATTGTACCACACTTTGTCCTTGTAGGCATCACACATAATAACGGTAACTTGAAACTTATTTTGTATTTACACTTCATCACCTACCAGTAACCATCAAACAATATAAGGTCAAGATGTACACCCTCAGCTCAGAGCTCTCACCATCAACTATTACTGTACAATAAGATTTTTTTTATTATTTTATGTACTCATTCCATTCCTATTATATTTTGTAACTCACATATCCATATTAGGATATATGTATCCCACAACAATGTCTTTAGCTTCTTGATATTTCTTTTTTATTCAACATTCAGCTGCATACACCCAAAAAAGTCTTAATGGCCAAATGCCCCTTTAAATCGAAATGACACTCAATAATAGCACGCATAACAATCCACTAGCTTGTCTCCATTTTGCTCATTCGCACTGATCTTAGCTTCTATATCCCACTCAAACCCTTCGTTTTGTTCTAAAATTTGCTCCTAGAAGTTGATGTTTGTGAAGCTTTGGAACCAAGTTATTTTCAATTTGAACAAACTCATAAACTCATCTTCCCTCTTCTTAATTGAGCAATCAGCAATCCATATAATATTTGGCAAAAAATTAGAAATTATTGAAAAATGAAAAAGAACTCCCCAGAGAGCATCCGACAATTCAAAGAAACTATCACTCATACAGAAAATCCAATTATATGGACAAAACTGCAAATTTATCTTCTAAACCCAGTTAGAGAGAGCACTGCAGAAACCATCACATGTACAGCATCAGATTTTGTAAGTAATACCATAAAGAGAATACAGAATTCCAAGTACTGGAAAATCCACTTCTCAGTAAGGTGAACCCAAGTTCAAACTAGCCCAAGACTCACGCCAAAGAATCAAAGAAAAACAACACAAAGCTTGGATGGAGTTTCAAAGGAAGAGTATGAACGTATTCTCCAGAAAATTAAAACATTCTAAAATATAAATACAGATGAAGGTATTTATTGTATCAAATGACTGATATAACCACTTCTAACTTCGCAAATTCAAATATGAAAAACATCCTAAATCAGAAGAGACAACTAACTACTTCACAGAAAATTACTTTTAATTTCAATAAACCGCACGGCTTACAGAACAATTCACTAATGAGATTGCTTTATTTGAATGTGTTAGCTCCAGCCAAATAACATAGTTTCTCTTGTAAGAATGGGTTCAAAGAAGCAACATCCATGAATCAGAAACACAAAGAAGTGTTTGGCAGAACCACAAAGGGGTGTTTGGTTACTTGAGATAGGGATGACTTGACCTGACTTTTCACTTTGGACAGGAGACCTGTGTCTGCTGAAAACCCCCAGCCCATCCCCTCACTTGCGCACATTTTGCACTGCTTGGAAGTCTTTTTTTTTTTTCTTTTTTCCAGAAGCTAAGCAAAATTTAGCCTAGTGCTAAACTTCTCAAAATCAACTTCCAGTTGTTCCACTGAGTCTAGCACTAGGCGTTTTAGAACCTAAGGCAGGGATTCACATTCCTCGCTGCCCAAAAGGTCCCAGGACAAAGAAAAAAACAGCCAGAGACTATGCTTAATACATTGCTTTTATTAAGCATAACATTTTCAATTTCTGACAAATCCTGCAATGTGCAAACAGCAAAAATCACCAACCCACAGTCGGCCATTGCAGAATTAACAGCAGGGTTGCTACAGAAGCACAAGTGGCAAGAAACAGACCTATAAAAATTTAAATTAAATCTTTGAGCAAGTAAAGCTAGGTTTTCTTCGATAAAGATTAAAGAGTGACATCAGCAATGAGATACCAGCAACTTTTGACACTTCTTTACCAGTGTTAAGTGGAGATATAAGATGCAAAGAAAAAGGTTAACAGCAAGAAGATTACCCTGGATCCACGTTAATAATATCACAGATCGCAATATTGATTGCCCAGTCTGGATCAGTCAGTGAGTCACTGGTTGCTCTTTCAACACATGCTGCGGCAGTAGCCATTCCTGTTGCTCCAACTAGCTCACCAAAAGAACAACAAAGTGATCATGAAAATACAATACCAAGTCCCAAATAACTTCATCCTCAGTTATCAATATCATGTGACATGTATCGAAAAGAACATTCAATTCCATGACCTTTAGTATTGCTGACGATCTAAAGAAAGAACCCATACCTAAAAACAAGAGACCAAATTACTTAAAGATGAGTGCCCATTTGACTGCCACCAAATCTCAAATGATAGAAAGACCAAGAAGGAAAGAAAATAAATAAAAAATCTCAAACGATAGTGATTTGCGACAAAATAGATGTTTATCAATATCCAACTATGCATTGGGTAATGGAGGAACCATAATCAAAGTTGTTGGGTTTCTATATTTCATCCTTTTCCGCCCTAAATCAATTTTTCAGCTGTCTAAGATTTCAGCTGGAAATGCCAGACGATTGGCTTAAGCAGAAGAGGATCAGCCAGCCTGAGATATTCAGGACACCCAAGCAACCCTGGAAAATGAGGAATTATCACTCTTGTATAATGAAGACTTCTTTTTTTTTTAACATGAGCAACATGACTTGAAACTGCAATTTTTTAAATGAGCAACTCATCAAACCCATAAATGGGAAGTGAAGGATCCGCATTCCAAACTATATAAGGAGAAAGTTAGACCATTGAACCAAGAAACAGCATAAAACAAAAGGAGCCTAAATTTCTAATTATTCTGATTCACTCATCTAACCCAATAAAGAGAGCTCGAGAGATTCACATTTCCAAAATTCAAAGCAAGCACTACCTTGATACACAATTGACAGAGAAATTACCCAGACATTAAAACAAAAATGAACACAAATACTTGCTTCCACTATTTTTGACTGGCTGTCATAGTCAAAATAAATCAAGGTGTTACAATCATCCACATACACAACAAGAAAAGAATGTCAAAATTCAAAATAGCGAGATCAAAGATAAATCAGATACCTAATTCACTTTATTTTGAATCGTTAAACAAACACGTCAAGAACAAGAAAATCAAATTCCATAGCATCTAAAACACCCCACAAAAAAAAATTGGACAAGAAATCCATTAAAATAGCACAACACAAACAAACCCAAGTCCCAGTTCGCACTAATTTTGACTCCCTTTACCATCATCATTCTGAGCCAGATCCATAGATAAGTTGCACCAATGTTGGGGTTGGCGACATGAATTTTGTTTCTCCATTCCAATCTATCTTGAGTCAAATCCTCAGATAAGTTGCACTTCTTCAAATTTATTTTTACTACCTCCATCCAAGAGCGTTAATGGGCCGGGTTGGACCGGGCCGATTTATATCCAAGCCCGTATCGAGCTTCAAACTCTAGGTCCTAGCCAGGCCCAAGCCCGACACAGGGCACGGCAGGCTTGTCTAAGACCTGCCCACCTAACCAATTGAGCTACTGCTTGAGACAATGTAAAAAAGAATCAGACCAGCCCACGTTAACATTATAAGCAGAAAAAATAATCAATTTTACATAGTCTCAAGCAGCATCTCAATTGGTTTTGTGTTGTGTCTTTGTGAGATGCCATGTGTTCAAATCCCAATGCACTCACTCTTTTACCATTATTTTTTAAGTCAAGACGGGCTGGGCTTGGGCTCTTTACCACTGAAACAAAGCCAGACACATATCGGCCCCAAATAAAAAAGTGAGCCCGGCATCATTAGTGAGACCTTTGGCCCAAGCCCGAGCCAAAGCGGGCTGGGCCGGGCTCAGGCTCAAGCCGGCGCGGTCCATGAATACACCTACCTCCATACACATCCTCTTTGGCCTATCCCTTTTCCTTGGTGGGCCATCAACCTACACAGCCAAACTTTTCATTACCGGCGTTGTTGTTGGCCTACGTTGGACATGCACAAACCATCTCAAACAGGTTTATCTAATTCTATCTCCTATTGATGCTACCCCTAAATGCTCTTGAAAGCACTCATTTCTAATTTTATCCTTCTTAGTTTTACCACACATCCACCTCAGCATTCTCATCTCTGCTACTTTCATTTTTGTGCAAATGTTGCTTCTTGATTGGCCGATATTCTGCTCCATAGGTTATAGCCGGTCTAGTTAATGTCCTGTAAACTTTTTCCTTCAATCTTATTGGCACGCCCTGCCCATAAAGCACACCAAGAGCAAGTCTCCACTTACAATCCCGCTTTTATCATATGTTCAACATCGTCATCAATCTCTCCATCCTTACTAATTATCAAGCCAAGGTAATAGAATGAATCTCTTTCTTGTATCTCCAATTCTCACAACAGTTTCGGCTCTTTGTATATGCCCGTTGAAATTGCAATCCATATATTCTGAATTTGTACGACTAATTTTAAAGCATTTTGATTCTAAAGCCTCCAGTCATCTCTTAAGTTTTGCATTCACATCATATCTTAATTCAGCCATCAACACTATATCATTTGCAAACAACATGCACCACTGATTTTAATATGGGTAGTTAATTCATCTATGATCAGTGAAAAGGAAAAACGCTTAAGGCCGACCCCTGATGCAAACCTATTGACACTAGAAACTCATATATCTCTCCACAAGTAGTTCTCAGTTTCGTTATCGCTCCTCCATACATGCTCTTAAGGCATTCCTTTTATTAAAAATTAAAATCCGCCAAACTAAATCTCTAGGTACCTTGTCATAAGCTTTTTCTAGATGGATGAAGACCATATACAGATTTTTCTTCTTTGCTCAATATTTTTCCATTAATTGCCCAAAGTGAGAAGATACCTTCCATGGTTGACCTCATGACATAAAACCAAATTGATTTTTAGATATTTTGGTCTTCTATTTTAGTCTTTGTTCCATTACTCCCTCGCATAGCTTCATAGTATCATTCATAAGTTTAATCCCACGATAGTTAATATAATTTTGATACCATTGTCCTTCACTGGAACCTTTTGGTCATTGCTATTAATACATTTGACTCTGACTCACCCTTTTTTTTAACTTGACTCTTGACTCCCTTTACCGGAACATATAAAGAAATATACCCAAATTGCCCATGAATTTAAAAATTGAACCCCTGCTAGAAATTTAACTGGTTTCCATATAGCTTAACTATCTGTAGGCAGAGAGGGAACCTAGAATTTTAAAGGTCGCTTGTTGTATGATATCAATGATTCCTTCTACTAAAGCATCTTCATTGTTTCAACTTCCAGCACTAACTTTCCATCCCTCAAAGCCACTAACTAGACTCTTACACACTCATGACTCGACCACTTGCCACACAGCTACCTCACTTTCTTGTTCCTAGCTAGTAGTTAAAATCTTAAATTATTCAATACTCTAATAGCAGTGCTTCTAAGCAGACCCAGTAATTGGAAAGGAAAAAAAAAAGGCCAAGACGATGAAAAGGTATCCAAACAGAAAATCCGAAAAGAACCCAGATCTCTAATCCCACAGGTTTCGACACCCACCAATCAAATCCATTGGAAAACCCATGAAAAAACTCGCAAATTCAAATCATCAACCATCACCAAAACGACCAAATGAACAATAAAACCACCAAAGCTATAGACTAAAAGAAAACCCATGTCTCTGCACAAACTCTCGTTTCGATTTCCATCACCCAAATACGAAACTTTGACAAAGAGACGTGAATACAAATCGAGGTGTGTTGAAATTTAAGGTGACAGAAACATATCGAAAACATGAAATCCGTATCTACAAAAAAAAAGGAGATGAGATTTTAGCAGAAGAGAAGGTTGGAAGGGGATCGAATACCTGTTGAAATGTGAAAAAAGGAGTTGGTTCTCTTCCTTTTTCGTCTCTCTCTCTCTCTCTCTTTCTCTCTCTCTCCGCTGATTTTTTTGCCTTCTCTCTTTTCTACTATGTTTTCTTCGCACGATAAGTAGACTTTCCCTGGTTGGTGCCGTGCAGCTGCATGACCTGTAGACTGTAGATAGGGATGCAAATGGGTCGGACCAGACCATGGTACATTCGGACCCGCATTCTGGGTCGCCGAGTGTGGGAGCAGATGGGGCCCGATTCGTCCAAATAGGGCTCGCCAGTTTGGACAAAACAGGGGATCCGAATCCTTTTTATCCGGTTCCGACTTCTCAAAAAAAAAAAAAAAATTTTCAAATAGAGATTATATCGCATTAATATAATTGAATAAAATAGCTTTAAATAATATTTTTTTAGATATAAAGTAACTGCCCTATCATTTAAACAAAATTTTATAAATTTTTTGTACCACCAAAAAAAGAATATGATTCTTCCCCAATATATGATTAAAGTTAAGAAGGCTCTCAAATATGAATATAACTCAAGCTATATAGGACTTTTAATACTTACATAAAATTTTATATTTGCACAAGCATCCGAAATTTTGGGCTGGAACAAACTTGGATCCGATTTCAACAAGGGTGGAACCAAGAAATTTGTCTTGGGGGCCACTATATAAGAGAATTTATTGGAGGGGCCATTATTTAAAAAAATATTGAAGTTCTCTATGACGTAATGGTGTTCTGCCCCTGGGCTCTAGATATAAATATTTGGGATCCTATAAGTATGGTTTTGGATTTGAATCCATATTTCTTTTGGATCTAAAAATAGGTTCAAATCCACTTTATTTGGACCCGAAACTTCTGCTATTTAGATAGTCAGATACCCATTGTAACCCTACCTGTAGATGGGGTCGCTCTATTATTGTATGTGTAAATGCTTTTGGCTTTTTTTTATCCCTGAGTTGGGTTACTAATCAAAAGTGATACCTTAAAGTGGAACACTCAGGGTTTGGACACCATGCAGGGGCGGACCTACCCGCCCCAGGTCAAATCTGAAATTGCATGATATTTAAATGGGCTTGAACCTCTCCCATGTATGTCTAGTAAATAGTTGCCCCACGTCTAAATATTGTGTTTGCCCCACGTCACAAAACCTTGGTGAAAACACTCATCTTCTCTTTGGACAGCTTCTTCCCACCGAGAGTATCATATTCACTTTGCACATATCTCTTTCTATGAAGAGTCTAAGATCCTCGCTCCGATTGAGTCCTAGTTGTCGGTTCTCTTGTAGTTAGTCTCTCTCTCTCACCAAATAACCCTAAATAAAGCAATCTTCATCTCTCTTCAAATGCAATATAATCCTAATTACTCTATACCTAAATTTGAACCATGAATTTTCAAATCCTAATTTCAAACTCTAAATCTTTAAATCCTAATTCAAACTTTAAGCCTTAAATCACCATATCTAATCATATCTATAAGTCCCAAGATGACCAAATCACCATTGGGCACACTTTAAACTTCAATTCATACATAAATCAGGCCTTATGACTCATATGTTTGGATAACTTGAGTTACATTTATGTGGTGATTTTTCTTCTTTGCCACGAGTCCATGATCATAGGGAATGATTTTTATAGCTAGGTAAGTGCAGGTAACCAAATTCCTTAAATCCAAATAAAACCCCTTCAGAAACCCAAATTGGGTACATTGGTGCTCATCCAAATCATCGTTGCAAGGTATCCAAACACCTAAGATTAAAGGAAATGTTATCTTCGGTTGTTTTGATGATGATGAATTGATGATCACTTGAATTTGAATTTAAAAGAGGGAGTGAGAAGGCACTTCAATTGGGCAGGGGATCTAAGCATGAAAAAAAAATTGTGTCTATTTAAATGCAATACATTTTTTGTATGGTTAATGTGAAAAAAAAGTTAGCAAAGTCAAGTAAAAATTTAGCCCCACCCAAGTAAAAATCTTGGGTTCGCCACTGACACTATGCATGCATGTAATACCATGGTACCAGCACCATTCAAACCATGAGCATGACTTTGGTACTTTTACTTTATTTATAAAGGAGATGTAGTGTATTTTAAAAAGATGGTTATACAATTTTGCATCGGCTAACGTGGTTGCGGATATATTATCTAAATTTGTTGTATCAATGTTAAGGGCCAGATTTTTCATGTAATTGAGTTGGGCATATTTGCTTCATGTAATTGAATTCCTAAAGATTTTAGAGGTCGCTTTCTTTTTACGTGTGAGATAGAAAAATAGGTATTACATATGTAAATAACTCATATAAACAACGCAAAAGCAGATATTACAGATGTGAAACACATTATTATGTTTGTAAAAATCACCACTTTCACATGAGTAAATGAGAACATCCAACGATTTTAGATGTATTTGAACTTTTTTTGTCGTTTTCAAAACTCTCTCAAAATCCATGGAGAATTTAGATAAGAAATTATATACCCCAATGTTTTACCATTAATGCAAGAATATTGAACGGTCACCGAAGTGCAAAATAGTAGATATGTTTTGTTAAGACATTTTTCACAAATTATTTAAAATATGGAGGAATTTACCCGAAAAATCACCTTAGAGGTCATGTGCACCAAAAATGTCCCCATAGTTTTTGTGAGACATAATCGATCTTCCAGCCAATTTTTTTTCCTTTTCAACTAGCGACGTCGTCGCTCATTTAAACCGTTGGGGACATCGCCCATTTAAGATGTCGGGTTTGGCATCATAATCTGTTGGGCGACGACATCATCGCTCAACTGAGACGGAAAAAAAAATCCTAAATAGTTCACTATACTGCACACACGGACTACATGCTACAAACAAATGAATTTTTACAACTCAAACCAATATACATCCACTATATGCTTCATTGCAAGCACAATTACAAAACAGGAAAAACAAGTTCAAAAGGCTTCATATTGAAACCATTGCCATCACTTCTCTCCAACACCTAACAAATTGTCTTCCAAAAATGTTATAACCATCACCATTCTGCAAAAATTCAAACTCTAACAATGATCCAACTATACCCTTATACATTGCAAAAAAAAAGAAGGGAGAATTGCTAATAACCACATGGGTTGTAAGAACTAGCCTAAAATAATCTGAAAACACTAACTATGGTGTCTGGTATTATTGGAGGCATCATTCGTTTTATTTTCCAATACTAAGAGTGCCAAAAACAAAGAATCATTTTGTTGATGGTTCCCTCCCTACACTATCATCTACTTCTTCTAATCATTCATCATGGAAAAGAAGCAATGACATATGGTTCGATCACGGCTTCTGACCACATTTCCTTTCGATCAACAAGGTGATCTACGGTACTACTATATTACTCAGAAGCCCAGTCAAGAAAGGGAAAAATGGAAGGACTGATTGTTGGGTTGATTTATTACAAAATATATATATATATGTATAGTGTATGAATATTAACAATTTTTAGATGTGATATTGGAAAGAGGTTGAAGGAAGTGGAAGAAACCCACACAAATCGTCATTTTGAAAAACAAACAATGGAAAAGATGACAAGAAGAATACCTCCACAAGATAAGATGTTCGAATCTATGATGCTTCAATCCAAAAGAGGTTGGAACACGACCTCTGGGACCATGTTGTAGACTATTGAGGAAGAAGGAGGCAGCGAATCGCCATAAATGGAGAAACGATGGGGAGAAAGAAAGGGAAAATAAGGTTTTGTGGGTTTTGTAAGGTTTAAACAAGCGATGATGTCATTGCCCAATGAAAACAAAAAATGAAAGTGGTCCTTAGGACCACTTCCGTATCATGTGACCTACTGAGGCATTTGCTGGTAGTGCCCATTTAATGTGATTTTCCAGCAGAATTCCTCTAAAATATGAAATTTGAGATGATTAGCTTTGAGTTCAATTAAACTGTTTGGATTATAAATATGGGGCTCACAAGGACAATAAAGAAATAAAAGGTCTTTAATGTGGCCTTCAAAAGAAAAAATACCAAAGATTTGTACTAGCTTCTTTTTGCAAGAGGGGGATGAATCACTTTCACATTTGTGCAGGTACCAAAATTTTTGGTGTTTAAATAGCCTTATTTACACGCCATTTTCATATCTCAATTACTCACCACATTAGTAAATCAATGCAAACAAATATGACAATACATAACCATTACACATGTAATTGCTTGTATAAGTAAATGAGCACAAACAAACAATCCTTCACCTCAAAGGTGGTTCAATATAAAAGAATCAAAGGCGAATATCTCTAACCATCAAATAACATCACCATTAATAAAAATCAAATCATGGAAATATGGGAGATTAATTCCAGTCATTGCCCTAGTAATTAAATCACAGACAAGCAAAGGCCACACTACATCACTACCTTTATATCCTTTACCTCTCACATCTTTAATAATCCTTGGTTAGAACTATTAGATCAGGAGTTATTATATACTTTATATTCCATGCTAGCAATTTTGCCTTTAAGAGCCCGTTTGAATAAATGAAGAGTGGAGTGAGATGAAGTGGATTTAACAAGTGGAGTGGAGTGAAGAGAAGTAAATTGAAGTTAAAGTAGAGTACTTTACTTCACTCCATTTTGATGTTTATTTTGAAGTTAAGGTTCGGAGTAGAATCCACTTTTACTCAAGGAAATTGAAGTATTTAGAGTTGAAGTGAAATGAAATACATATAACTCACAACATTACTTCATCTATTAGGCTAGACTCATCTAAGCGGGGTAGAGTTGAAATTTTAGACTGTTAGAGCCCATTTAACTATAATTTTTTGCCTATCCAAACAAGCCTTAAGGAGTCCTTTGACTATAGGTCGATTAGCCAGGGACATGGGCATATGACAAATAATATGTGAGTGTATTAAGAAAAAGACCCTTAGGAATTTTAAGATTTATTTCTTTTGAAATGAATGCCTAACAATCACCTGAAAATTCAATTCTCAAGAAAGGTCCCATATAAATCTCCACATTATATTTTTCGCAATCTCTCTTTGATAATAAAAAATAAAGCAATCTCTCTTTGATAATGAAAAATAAATAAAGAAAGAAATAAAGAAAGAAAAAGAGTTGATAGAGGGCACCAAAGGTAGATTCTGATAGCGGCATGTAACATTGCTAATGTCACGAAAGAGAAAAAAAAAAAAAGTGCTTGCTGAACTCAATGGTCCCACTTTTTTGTTTGTTCCGAGTCCAAAGAAAGTGAAAATGACAACCGAGCCCGTTTAACTTCAACCAAACACAAGGCTAATTAGAGACAAAAAAAAAAAAAAAAAAAAAAACATACACAAAGCTAATCTCCTTTTTCATGTGCTTGCATAGAGAACAACAAAAAGACGATCGTAGCTGGCTCCATAATTGTTGTTGGACATGGCGCCCCCACCGGACCCAATTGGGCGCTCATCAATTCTGTCGAGATAATTCAAAGGGGGTTGATTTAGTGGTCAGGATTATGGTTCCTCTCTCTTCTAGAGCTAGAGTTTTTGATATAGACCCCCGATTCCCCCTTTTTCAGGAATCGAAAGTTGAGTCCACTAATGTTACCACCTTAGGGTCACATGAGTGTTTATCCGGCTTTCCTCTGGGCCCGGAGGGATGTTCAGTCCAAAGGATTTGGAACCCTCCAATAGCCAAAACAAAACAAAAAAAAAAAAAAAAAAATCCACCGAGACAAATTGATGACAAGGAAAATAAATGGGGAAGTAGTGTCACTAGAATTTACCCACATCATGCAAAAGATGCGTACAATTTAGAGACCTCTCACGTGTAATGTTTGAAAGAAGTTGCCTAATGATTTTTTTTCCCTGGAAAAAAAAAAAAGGGTTCAGATTAAACTGGCTGTGTGGTCAACCCTAACTTGACCCATTTTATCAAGTATTAGATTTACTTGACCTAGACCAATCTGTATAGATTACGAGTTGAGTTTTGCAAGTCAAATTTGGGTTGGGCAAGCAGGTTCGGTCTGATTTTGTTGCCCCCACACGTAAGGAGATGCGAGCCAGCACAACAGATTGAGATAGGCACCGATTGAGCTTTGAATTAACTGCCGGTGTACCTCTTTTTGGATAATAGAAATCGACACCAATTGAATTATAGTGGTGTTTCATCTTTTCAAAATTGTCATTTGCCAATAAAATAAAAAACAACAATCTATACCAAAATGTGTAAAAAGTAATTTTATTTTTTATTGTGCTATCGAGGGTTTCCAACCCTCTGGCTTGACTAATCCGTATGGGCTCGGAGGGAAGTCAGGTTTTCGAACCTACAATCTCCATATGCAAACCGTGATTCTAAACAAACTGAGCTACCCCTATTTATTCATTAATACGTGTAAAAATAATATGATATTATTTCACTCCTTTAATTCAGAAAAGTCATACTTTTGTGAGAGCATCAACTCAAATTCACACGCCCTTCACATGCAAGACTCTTGGACTGGAAAAAAAAAAAGGACTATTAAATAATAGGTTATGAAAGTAGGATAAATTTTTTCCTACGAGTTATGGAGCCCATTAGGGCTACACATTTGATCAGTGTAGCTCTTTTTATACTCTTATTCCCTCACGATTCGACAGTATGCCAAAGTTTTTAATCATTATTAGTCCTATTCTTAAAAAAAAAAATTTATAAAAAGAATGCAAAACTTCAAAACTATTAAATCAAGGGCTATGATAACCTTTATCTAATGAGGCCGGTTTTTAAACCTTTCCATCCATCCTACTCAGGTGATAAGGAAAGGGTCCAAGTGGGCTCCATAAGCACCTATGCGGTGCAAATTGTTGTGATAAAACTAAAAAGTAAATAATGAACGGATTGTATTATTTAGAGGCGGTCAATTAGAGTTCAAATCTAAACAATGCTATGTATATTCTAGTATCAAAATATTAAACCACTAAATTATCTAAATGAGTTAAATGTATGTGGGTCGGCTCTAAAACAATCCATTTAAATATTTAAATGGGTTAGGTGGATTATGCTGGTTGACCCTAATCCGATCCATTTTATTGTGGGTCAAGTTCCAAACCCGTAATCGACCTGTATATATAGCGAGCCGGGTTGGGTCATCTCTGCCCATTGCCCCCTTTATAAATCCGACTGAGTTTTTTGTCATTCGTGACTCGGCCATGAACCGTTCCAATCCGAGTCGAATTTCGTATGAATTTGAACATAGTGGAAAGCATCCGTGTCTGCATCAAAATCCCAATCTTCCAATCTCTCTCTTGTTCTTTGAATTTTTCCAACGTTGGATTGAGAACAGCAGCATACTGTTTGATGAAATTACTGAATGACAAGAGATTAGAAGGACCATTTTGGATCAGTAGAGGTATTTTCTTATATGGGTGTGTATGATCACTGGCTTTTCCCTTTGATTTTGACAGTGTAATCGAATCCAACGTTGTGTTGAGAATACCAGCATTCTGTTTGATGAAATTACTTGAGCAGAATTAGATGAGAAGGAGCATTTTGGATTAGTAACATTACTTGCTTTTTATATGGGTGTGAATGCTGTGTCAGTTCTCAACCGTCTGATACAAACCACAAAAAATCACAAGAACAACAATACCCACAAGCCCAAACGGCTACCCAGCAATGACAGAGCCTTAACTGCTTCAATCCTCCACCACCTGAATTCTGACCACCTCAAGAAAGCTGTATCCATCCTGTTCTCCTCTCCCTCTCCCCTTCCCCCCTCACTTTATGCCCTCCTCTTCCGCGCATGCGCTTCCAAGCGCGCCCTCGTCGAGACCCGGAAGCTTGAATCCCACCTCCTCACCTCCTCTAGCCAGCCCTCTATCTTCCTGCTCAATCGCGCCATTGAGACCTATGCGAAATGTGGCAGTCTTTCCGATGCCCGTGAGCTGTTTGATGAAATGCCCCAGCGAGATGGTGGCACATGGAATGCCATGATTGCCTCGTATGCACAGGCTGGATGTGCTGAGGATGCGGTATCAGTGTTTTATCTCATGAATTCTTCAGGGGTTGTTGCCAATGAGATCACCTTTGCGAGTGTTTTGGGGTCATGCGCTGCGCTTTTTGCTCTTTTTCTTGCCAAGCAAATCCATGGGCTTGTGATAAAGTTTGGGTTATGTTGGAATGTGATTTTGGGGAGCTCAATAGTTGATGTTTATGGGAAATGCCGGGTCATGAGTGATGCGCGTAGAATGTTTGGGGAGATCTCCACGCCGAATGAAGTGTCTTGGAATGTTATTATAAGGCGATATCTTGAGATGGGCGAAGGAGAGGAGGCAGTTGTTTTGTTCTTCCAAATGATTAGGAAAAATGTTAGGTCATTGAATTTTACATTCTCTAATGCTCTCATCGCATGTGCCAGCATTGGTGCACTTGAGGAGGGGTGCCAGATTCATGGGATTGCGGTTAAGATTGCTTTTGAGGAAGATTATGTTGTTTCAACCTCACTTATTGATATGTATGTGAAATGTGGTGGTTTGGAGGATGCACATCGGCTTTTCGATCAACCTGGTTCAAGGAATGTGGTTTCTTGGACTTCAATTGTGTCAGGGTATGCAATTTGTGGCCGAATTGATGAAGCACAAAAGCTTTTCAATGATATGCCCGAACGTAATGTGGTTTCATGGAATGCAATGCTAGCAGGGTATACACGATTCTTTTTATGGGAAGAAGCTTTAAATTTCATTTTGTGGATGCGACGAGAAACCAGTGCTATTGACCAAGTAACTCTAGGATTGATTCTTAATGTATGTGCTGGAATTTCAAATCTCAGGTTGGGGAAACAGGTTCATGGGTTTGTCTATAGACACGGTTTTTTCTCTCGTGTTTTCATTGGCAATGCACTTCTCGACATGTATGGAAAATGTGGAAGCTTGAGAAGTGCAGATCATTGGTTCTTTGAAATGGGACATCGGCGAGATAGAATTTCTTGGAATGCTTTGATCAGTGGATATGCTCGTCACAGACAGAGTGAAGAGGCCTTGCAGATTTTCAGCGAGATGCAATGGGAGACAACTCCAAATGAGTTCACATTCAGCACTATCTTTGCAGCATGTGCAAACATCTTCACGCTCGATCAAGGAAAGGAGATCCATGGATACATGATCAGACATGGTTTTGAGACGGATATTGTCATCAAAGGTGCATTGGTTGACATGTACTCCAAATGCCGCTGTCTGGAGTATTCTATCAAGGTGTTCAAAGAGGAGGGCACAAGGGATGTTATTGTTTGGAATTCCATGATTTTAGGATGTTCTTATAATGGAAGGGGTAGTGATGCTCTTGAACTCTTTGATTTGATGGAGAAGGAAGGAATTGAGGCAGATAATGTCACTTTTATTGGTGTTTTGCTTGCTTGTATTTGTGAGGGGCTTGTGGATTTGGGTCAGAAGTATTTTGATATGATGAGTGATAAGTACTCGGTCATACCTCGGGTCGAGCATTATGAGTGCATGATTGAACTCTTCTGTAAGCATGGAGTAATGGATGGGCTTGAGGATTTTGTTCGTAAAATGCCATTTGAGCCAACTTTTCCTATGTGGATGCGGGTTTTTGATGCTTGCAGAGAACATGGGAATTCAAGGTTGGGAGAACGGGCCGCACAACGCCTTAATGAATTAAACCCTTCAAATCCAGTTTACTTTGAGATTCTTCCAGAAGTTGATATAACCCCATTGTAATCAAATCAATGTAGACATGGGAGAAATGTGTTAAGATGTTATGGTGTTTGGGATTTACTTGGATGCAACTCAAAGCATAAGTTGTTAAAATCTTTTCGAAAGACTGACATTAATCTGTTCAGCAATGAATTTGAGGTTGTGTGAAAATTGGAGAAAACATTCAATTGGATACTAGAATCAGAGGGTACAAAAAGGTTTTTGTTTGGATAGGCGAGGAAACTTTTCTTACAGTTCTTGGACCTATAAAAACGCCCAATTTTGGTGAAAACCTGTTCATTCCCTGAGAAACCTGGAATACCATTGTTTCTGGATTGAGAGAGGCTAGGCGGACTCTCCCCATGCCATTGCCAAGCTTCTATCACCACAGTCTGCAGGTACCCCTCTCTCTCTCTCTCTCTCTCTCTCTCTCTCTCTCTCTCTCTCTCAGAAATCCATGTTTCATATGGTTGATTGTTTGAACCTTGTCTTTCTTCAACAAAGGGCTATCACATGTGGCGGGATATATACATCAAGGGATATATACCTTTATTCCCTTTTTTTTTTAAATGCTAAATCCTCATTGTCATCCATTGATATGGAAAATATAACTTGATGTTTTAAGTTTAACGTTATGCCCATCCCGAGTCTTCCCACCAAAACCATCGTTCAGATCACATTATATAATTGCCCTGTGCATATTTGGTGACGTTAGCAATGAACACTGTTTTCAGAACCATTTGAGGCTTTCCTTGGGGCAGCACTAGCCAAGAACACGCTGCCCTTTGCCTCGAGGTTTAGCTTGCATTTAGGGAATATGTCTCACTCTCTGGGGCAAGCATATTTGAGGAATACAGCTTAGCTAAAGCATGTGCTTCAGTGGCTCTTCATATTGAGGGCCATTGATATGCCCCATTAGCACATCTCGCTTTTAAGAAAAAAGAGGGGCAGTTTGTAATTTTAAAAACTTGAAACTCTTTTTTTTATGTTTTAGTTAGACTATTCTGACTGGATTTAATTTAATTCAATCCCAACTCACTGCAGGGCTTCAAAACAGCCAAGCTGCTACTTCCCTCCCGACCCCCCCCCCCCCCCCCCCCCCCCCCCCCCCCCGGTTCTTCTAATATATTCTTTTTTTTTTTTTCATGTAATCATTTAGATTTTAAGGAAAAGTGTGCTCATGAGGTTAGCCTAGGCATTGAGGCTTGCGCCCTACTCTTTGTGCAATTGGAATGCCATGCCTCACACCTCAACGTTCTAAACATTGTTGATGAGTGTAATTATTTGTAGTATTTCTGAAGGGGCCACTGTTCTGTACCTACTTATTACTTATTATTTTCTATTTACCGTTAACTGAGCATAGTGAAGTCCTATTTTTCTGTTTAAAACCTCGTATAGATTATACACTAACGTTTGGCTTGGTGAAGAGCCTTTTTCTCCCCTTCTAAATGTTCATCTACCATATATCAAACTGGCTATGATTTACATTTGGTATTGGTTTTAATGTGTAAACTTAATGGATTCATGTATAGGATGATTTGTTTATGTTTGATCTAAATATGAAATTTGTACATTTTGTGTGATCTATGTTATCTTCTGATATGAAGTTTGCTCAAGATCTATGAATCTTGATAAAAAAAAAAGATATTCCTTTCCAGTTTTTCTTTCTGCATCTTCTGTAACATCAAACGAGCAATTCACATTCATTGACCAAACCATGACAGGTCTACTCCATGAATTCTTATCATATATTTTGTTTCCAGAACTAGCAGTGAGAGGACAGGTGTTTTTTAAATTGGGAGGACATATTCTCTAGAACTTGTAAGTCTGGGATTGTCCATTGGTTTGACTTTTTCATGTGATGTGAATTGCAATCAATTCATTGTGGGTGTATGCATGTTTTGTGACTTAACAAATATTTTTTTGTGTGGATACTTATGGTAATGCAATATTTTTTTTTTGGATAACATATGGTAATACAATATCAGCATATATTTGTCTATATGGTTAAAACTCACATGGAGAATAAATCATCCAACAGCATGCTGCATAGAACTTGAAGTATCCAACCCATGACCTCTCTCACATTCTTGGTCCTTACTGTTATACCATTTGTTAGGTTTCTATTTTGGATGTATTTTCTTATCATCACTGTAATTCCTTCATTTAACTAGTATATTCATTTTCTCTATTACTAGGAATGTTTTAGGATTGAAAAGTTGTCTTCGATGGTCAACCATGTCATTAGGCTGCTAAGCATCTGTCCTCTATAGAGGAGACCAATGTTCAAACTCATGTTAGAGATTCTCCAAAAAACAACAACAACAAAAGAAAAAAGAATCCAGTCATAAGGCCTTAGCAAACTTATGTTTGAAACATCTGATAAGGGTTAATGCCCTCTGTTGCGATAATAAAATAAAAGAAGAGAGTTGTGGCTTAGTCCCGTTTTGTATCTTTTTATGGCTTAATAAAATTTTATCATTATAAAAATAAAATAAAATAAAATAAAATAAAAGAAGAAAACATGTCCCCGGAGATTCAAACACACAACCCTGACTCTGATACCATGTTAGTAATAAGAAACACAATTAATAAAGCTCGAGTTGTTAGTGAACGGCATAACAATTTATATCAACACCCCCCTTCGAACGGGAAGTCATTCAAATTCGAAACCCTACAGACAGGCAGACAGAATATGAAGGTAGCGTGCCACCCAGGGGTTTCGAATTTGTGATCTCTAACTCTGATACCATGTTAATAACCAGTAACACCAAAAGCTTGAGCTTTTTGTGAACAACAGAACAATGCATATCAAAGGGGCTAAACGACTATACGTGGAAAGAAACACGTCCTCAGGGATTCGAACCCACGACCTTGGCTCTAATACCATGTTAGAAATTGGAAACACCAAAAGCTCGAGCTTTTAGTGAATGTCATAACAATTTATATCAACAGGAGCCCCATTATTCAAGACAGAGTAAGTCGGGTATGATGTGCATTCCTTCATCCAAGTTCACCATTTAGCGCCAAAACAAACCTCATGTATTATTTAGTTTTTACTAGGAGTATGCCATCATTTACTACAATTTCAATTTTAATCATTATGATGTCCCTTGTAACACCTGCTAGTCAGTTCATCTGCTTCACAGTTGATGGAAGGTACATGATCGTGAGCTCCAAGTGTAGAGCCGTGATGTAGTAATAAATTGGTGAGACCAGGTCGATCCACAGGGAGCAATGTTGATTAAGAAACTTTTCAACTTTTAACCTGTCCTAATTAAAATCTAAAACTAGCCTAAATAAGAAACTAATCACATTACATCAACTTTTGTAAAATAACTAAACGTAAAAAGTTTAATTACAATTCTTTCCAAAAATAAAATACCTATTCTACTAAAGGAAACCTAATCTAAGCAATCCTAGAATATCTAAAAACACGTTAGGATGGAAACACCTCTTCTAGATGAGAAATCCCAAGGGAGTAGTGTGGTTTTAGGGCTAAGCCTCCTTGAGGAACACAATGACGAGAAGGAGGATGGAGAGGATGGAGTGAAGAGAGGCTAGAGGGGGTTGCTTTCCATGAGAAGAAGGTGGGAAGAACATCCCATGTGATGTTTATATAGAGCATGGGATGCCTATATAGGGCATGTGTCTTCTCCTTAGGTCCTACTTTGTAGCATTCAATCACCTATGTTAGGTGATAGGTCCCATGTGATGTTGTTATAGGGCATGGGATGTCCTGTCTCTTCTCCTTACAATTTCTTTCTTTATCTCATTCCTTGGTTGTGGGACCCATTTCATCCATTTCCTACAAGCAAAAGTGAATTATAATTTAAAATAATAATTTTGAGTAAAAATCACAAATGCATGATAGTGGGTCCATAAATTAAAATGCACATCATTAAGCATGAATGCACTACAATAAAACCAAAATGCATAAAAACATGATTTTTTCTTAAATGAGACTATTTTGGATTAATAAGTCCCTAAAATGGTCTAAAATGTGTATGAAAATATGCATTTTTAAGGACTTATCAGGACATATGCTCAATTTGATTAGGCTCTTTTGGCTTCAAAGAATGCATGTTCCTTGGATTCCTTGCTTCTGCATGTGATGGCATTTATTTAATCACCTTTGGAATGTCTTTCCACGTTCTCGTCCATTTTCGTTTCATATCTTGTTTCAATTACTTCAATACGGCATCCTCCTCTCAGCAACCATTTCACGAGAAGCATTTGATTCTTTTCTCTAATTTTTAATTGGTATTTTCTCTCACCTTCCCCATGTCAAAAACCCCATTTTCCATTGGCATATTCAGTTATTCACTGTCTTTCATTTCACAATATGATCTTTTTTCGTCCCCTTTCCCATCTCATAGAAAGTCTCTTTGTATCTTTTTTCTACTTAGGGCTCATTTGGCAACATTTCTCATAGAGCATTTTCCATATACGTGGGATTGAAATGCATGAAATGCATTTGGTAGCCATTCCAAAAAACAAAGAAAAAAAAAAGAATGGAAAATCCGAGGAAACGTTCGCTCCCTGTAATAAAACTTCAAAACAATTATTTTTCTTTTTTCTTTTTTTCCTCAAGGAACAACGCCTTTGTTTTTGTTAAAAGTGAAAAACGGTTAGTGTCCATCATCTCCTCCTTTCTCCCTCCCATGTATCTTTGTCTCATCTTTTTGTTTTCCTTTTGCATGAGGTTAGTGAAACCGTTCAAAGGCATAATATATGGATTGCAACGTTAGTGGGCATATATAAAGAGCTGAAACTATTGTGAGAATTGAAGCAGGAGATACCACAAAGAGATTTGTTTTGTTACCTTGGCTCGATAATTAGTAAGAGTGGAGAGATTGATGGAGATCTCAAATATAGTATGGTTGAAGTAGAGACTAGCTTTTGGAGTGCTTTGTGATCAGTGTATGCCAACAAGATTGAAGGAAGAATTTTACATAACTGTGATTAAACTTGCTATGACTTATGGAGCATAATGTTGGCCAATCAAGAAGCAACATATGCACAAAATAGATATAGCAGAGATGAGAATATTTAGGTGGATGTGTGGTAAAGTTTGGAAGGATAAAATTAGAAATGAGCGCTTTTGAGAGCATTTAAGGGTAGCATCAATAGGGGGTGAATTAGATCAACTCGTTTGAGATGGTTTGGGCATGTCTAGTGCTGGCTGGCAACGACGCCAATAAGGAAAAAGCTGGCTATGAAGTTAATGGCCCACTAATGGGAAGGGGTAGGCTGAAGAGGACGTGGATGGAAGTAGTAAAAATAGATATGAAGACGTGCGACTTTTATAAGGATTTGGCTCATGATAGATCGGAATGGAGAAACAAAATTCATGTAACCAACCCCAACTTAGTTGGGAGAAGGGGATGATGATGATGATGAGGAGGTCAGTGAAACCAATCGAGATCTTACCGTCGGAATGGTAGTAGAGCTGGAGGATGGAGGGGTGGTGCTTGGTGAATTGGGCGCCCTTGTGGCCAAAGCGGAAGCCGAGCTTACAGTGGAGTCCAGAGTCGTCAAGCCAGAGGATGTGGTTTGGTTGGGGTAGGGGGGTGGGAGTCCTTGGTGTGAGCGAGGAATCTGAAGAAGGCTTCTCCCTGGACCATCGCTCTTCGAAGTGGTGGAGGTGCTTGGATGGGTGCCTGAATGGGTGGGTGCGGGGTTTGTTCTTGTTCTTGTTTTGCTTCTTCTTTTTCTATGCTTGCTGGTTATGGGAGAATTGGGTTTTCTATTGATTGGGAGTGGCTATGGGAAGAAGAGAGAGGTTTTGTTGTGTTTGGGGTTTCTTTTTTTTTTTTTTGGGGGGGGGGGGGGGGGTTGATGAGATAGGGGAGAGAAATGGATTTTGGGGGTTCCCGTTTGAGAAGGATTAGGGTTTTGGATGGGAGTTGTAGAGGAGGAGAAGAGGGATGGAATGGTGGAATGGTGGTTCTTGGGGTTTTTTTGAGGACGGAGAAGAAGAGGCACCAAGCCATGGAAGGGTTTTGGGCTGAATGTTTTCATTTGTTTCATTTATATGTTGGATTGTTACCAAACAAGTTTCTTGCTATCTTTTTCTCAGAATTGAATCACTTTGGGAATAATCACTTTTTAGAATTGAAACCTTTTCAAAGAGAAATAATGCCAAAAGACACTTAGGGCCCATTTGGCATCCGTCCCTAGGAGCATTTCAGCGTTTTTGCGAATTAAAAGAAGAGAAATAATGTTTAGTTAATTAAAAAAGTCTCCTCCTGCGGAATTTTCTCATGGAAATCCTTTCCCTAAGCACAAGAAAATCAGCACAATTGATTTTCGTTTTTTCATCTGGAAGGAGGAGGCGCAAGAAAAATTGGATCACGTCTCTACAAGAAGCCGAATGTATATATAAAAGGCCTTGTAATCAACTCACTTCACCCAACAAAACCATCGAAATGAATGGTGAAACATCATCCATCCCAACAGGGCCCTTCCCTCCCCTGGCCTTTGCCATCACCAGCACCATCCTTGTCCATTCCAGCCCAACACTGTTGGGGACGGTGATCAGATTGACGTTTGTGATGCTTTTGATGGTGATCTTCAGCCCAGTACTTGCCCCAGCAAACATAACGATTTTCCTGCTGGTTGTAGGAATAGTGTTGTAAGGGGGATTTGAGGGGGCGGTGGCGTCGGTAATGTTGTGGGTATACCAGTGTGTGACGGGGAAGCACCCGTCAGCAGGGGCAAGCTAGAGGAGACTATTCACATTCATCTTAAGCTCTGTTTGGGTTTCCGAATGTGATGGATTTGTGAGACTTATCATTTTTCGATTTCTGAAATGGGGATTTCAAAGAATTTGGGGGCATACAAATCTAATGTCTTTTTTCTACTTTCTGATTATGATTATTGTTAAAGTTATCAATAAAAAAATTATGGATAAACTTGACCCTTGTTCCATGACATCATTTCTCTAAATTGTTCATTCAATTGGGAGTATTCAATTGCAATTGGTTTTATTGGATACAATAATTTTTTTTGAAGCTTAATAAATCATCTAAATTCTATAATGAGAAGGACTACTTCTGTATAAAGATAAGGACTGTTGCATGAATGCAAACACAGCATGGATTCAAGAATCAATTTCATTATGTAAATATATTTCATCTATAGAAAATCAAAATTTCTTAATAGACCATAGTCCTAGTTCACTGCATAATATAATTGCTCAGATGATTCCTAAATTTGTATTTAGTTTAATGATTAAATTTAAATTATTCCAAAGTTCATGGGTGACAAGTATAATATTGAAAATTCTATGAGTCAGAAATAATTCATTTTTATTTTTTATTTATAAAATGGATGTATTGATATTTTCTTGGTCGAGTATAATTTAATAACATTGCTAAGCATGATCTTCTGATTGTGTCCCTTTGTAACAAATTCTAAAAGAATGTTGCCAAACAAGTACAACTTAGTCCATTCTCAGCATCGGAACATTCTCAGCATGACTCATTTTTCAGAATAGGCACATCCTCAACAATCAACATTGAAATGATGCAAAACAGGCCCTTACCTACCATACATGGAATTTGAATAACGACAAATAGTTATTGGTAGTTTTAATTTCTCACTGACCAGATCCAACATGGAAGAGGCCCATGAATTAACACCTAAAGTTAAGATACAAGATGTCTCTTACTAAGAGAAGATTGCACTGTTTTCCACATTCACTTGGAGTACAGACCGTCTTGAAGCATTGCTATATTCTGATCATATCCTTCTCAAAAATACTGTCCCATCCCGAAGTAGAGCTGAGAAATATATACTTCTGAACTACTGATTTGGAACCCTTAGACATATATAAAATGAATTACCAGCTTCCCTCTCAAAAGCCTTTTCCAGTTATCTTGTGAAGGAGTCCAGGGTCTTTCCTTCTTTCTCTAACACATTTTTGGCAATGAAAATACCATCTACTATTTGTGTTTCGTTATGGACTTTCCTTGGATCAATAAATCATGAGGTGCAATACATCCTTGAACCCCTCCACCAAATGTTTTGGATAATATTTTATGCACACAATTATACAGGTGGATGGGAAATCTTTGATCTCTTATGCCTTTTCACATTTTGGGATGAGTGCAATAGAAATCACCTTTAGACTTTAATTTGATCTACAATCATATTGGTCATGGCAATATGTCTCCATATCTATGCTTGTCTTCCCCTCCTCTTGATAGGTCTCCTCCAAAGATTCCTTATCTTTCTCTAATCAAATGAAATTGCAATTTTTTTAAGGTATTACATGATCATTTACGTAACTGAGATCTCGGTCTAAATTATCCACTTAATCTTTAAGCACCCAATCAAGATTGTAAGCCTTGACTCTATCGGAATGAATTGTTTTATCTCTATAGCTAGTCTTGAATCTTCATGCCGCCACAACATTTTTTGGTAGGTTCTGTTTCATGACTGATTAACTCCCATTGCTGTCCCACGAATCTTTTACTGCCATTACATCTGAGGGTGAACATGAAGACCTTTCCTACTAAAGCATCACCAATTTACCAATGTATTTGGCTTCATTTACCATCTTATTGTTTGGTATTGCGGCAGGTCAATTATGTGTTCTTTTCTAGCCAACTATTAGCATTGGCCTGCACTCAGTAGGGTCAGGACTTAAATATTCTGGTCACATAATATTTCTCATTGTTATCAGTGACTTTGTTCTCGTAGACATGGTACACATGATTGGTACTATTTATCCAGTGGATCCTACTAGCCTTTCTACAAATCACATTGATCAGACAATCCTAAGTCCTAACTTGAGTAATTTTAGCATAAGAAAAAAAGATCGTCAAGTGAAGTTTTTGATTCACAATCTTTTTAACCATCCATGTTTTTCTTCAAAACTCCAATTAAATGGTTGATTGCTGAGTGGTGTAGGTGAGGCCTGTTGGATGATCAGCTTGAATATCACGAAGCTCATGTACCATGTGTATGAAGATAGTCACCAACTATTTTTAAGTTGGAAAATGTGCAATAGTTTTTCCAATACTGACCGAGATTCAAAACTTTGGATTCTGAGGAGGAAGAGGCAAAAGAAAGGAGTAAAAAAAGAGTGAAGATAGTCACCAATGACTTTTAAGTGGGCAAATGTGCAATAGTTTTTCCCATACTTGTTGCCCTCTTTACTTCCTCATTTGCTTCTGGAATATATATATATATATATAGATATATTTTCCAATTTTATTTGCATATGGGTACTTTGTAATTATTTTTCTTTTCATTCTGCAGGCGGATTTCCTCGCTATTGTATCAGACAGTGGCACTTTCTCTTGAAAATTGAAATCCACCCACTGCTGAAAGGATTTAAAGTAGGGTGTGTTATTCTCCCAGTCCACGGTTATTTTAATTGAAGCACTGATATTTGGTTCTTTGAAATTTTTCATAGGCAAGATAGGATTTCATGGAATATTTTAATCACAGGATATGCTCATCAGTTCTAGTGAAAGATGGATTGAAGATCTTCAATCACATGAAATGTGAGGCAACTTCAAATGAGTTGGCACTCATCACCACATCCTCAGCTTGTGCAAATGTCTTGCAGCCAATCAAGATGTATCAACGAACACATATCTTCTTACCTTTTATTTGAGCCACTCATTGCCCAGAGTGAACATCAAAAACGCAGACTTCCTATCCAGATTGAAGCTGGCAACATTACAACTCCGGATAGAAAGATCATTTAGCCAAGGTGTGGTTATAGAGGGCCTGAAAATTTCTCTGAGATATCTGGTGACTTTGAAGGAAAACTTTTAAGCAGTCAGGGAAGTGAGATCAGTTATTTAAGTGTTTCATAATCTTTGGGCCTGGAGGACACTTTGAGTATTTCTTTTCTTTACTATAGTAGTCTCTGAGGTCTGGAATCTTTGTATTCTGTTTTATTTCTCCCTTCTATATTTGGGCTTTCACATTGAATGAAATTTATCCTTAGCCGAAAAGGATAGTAAATGTATGGGGGTTCATCAAGTGATTACCTATGATGAAATCACATTCTTATATTAATGGCTGGTTTGATCTATGGTGAAATCACGTTCTTATATTAATGTGATGTTTGAAGAATCAGTTATTGTTTTAGCATTTTCTCAGGGGCCGCTCCATTGTAATTATTTTCGAGACGGCATTCCGAGACAAGTCGGATACAACAATAATTAAGAGCTGGAAGGTGCAACCACACAATTGCAGATTCTTCACATGATTGGAGATTCTTTACATGATTGCAGGTTCATAACTCTCTCTCTCTCTCTCTCTCTCTCTCTCTCTCTCTCTCTCTCTCTCTCTCTCTCTCTCTCTCTCAGCACTATTCTAGATGATAATAAATAAATAAAAAATACGAGGGGTGGGAAGTGCATTTGCCGGATCGCCTAACTTGCCACATCAGGCAACTCATGGCATGTAAATACGAGGGGTGGTAACATAGTCATCTTAGAAAAAGAAAAAAAAAATCCCTTGGACTTCAATTTCTTGAAACATCTTCATTGGACAGTGACAGCCATAAGATCAAAGCTTCGAGAATTGAGATAGACATCAAAATAATCCTCACTGCGTAGTTTCACGAACGAGGCGAAAATATGCTTACAAGTAAAGGCATGAGATAATCATATCGGCTTATTTCCATGAATGACTGGCACAGATATAAAGCTCTCTATATTGCAAAATACATAATCAGAAGCAGAGAAAAGACCAAAGTGTTTGGAATGCACATACAGACGTTTAGATTGAAATTACAAAAACTTATCCATTATGCAACAATGGCTGTCAAATGTATACAAGAACATTGATCCAGAAGGTGGAATAATCAGGTAACTGCTGATTTCCAAAGGAGATAACAGCTATATCAGTTTCATTTTCTACTTGCATCTTCAATTCTTTTAAATTTAATGAACAGTCGAAAGAATCCAACAATCTCAGCAAGAAATATCAAAAGATGCAGGGTAACTAACTACAATCAAAATATTCCATCCTCCCCATCAGGAATTTGAAACTGACTATTCTTGGCTAGATACCCAACTTCACTCATTTGATCCGCTAGTTGAACTAGCATTTCATATATTTCTTCTGTTTGTTCATGTGATTTGTCCTCAGCTACAAATCCACACCTTGCATTCTTCACCTCTATCCAACTATAACCTGGTTCTTTCTTTAGACCTCTCTCCTTCATGAGTCCCCTCACTTGGCGGGCATCACTCCATCTACCTGCAGCAGCATAAATATTCGACAGCATGACATATCTTGCGGCATTCTCAGGCTCCAAGTCAAAAAGCGTCTCTGCAGCTAGCCTTGCTAGATCTAGGTTACCATGGATGCGGCAGGCACCCAAGAGAGAACCCCACATCCCAGCACTATTGTTAACAGAAGGTGCTGACTTTATCAACTCCATTGCTTGCTCAAGTTGATTCTTTCGCCCAAAAGCATCGATAAGGATTGCATAATGCTCTGATCTTGGACATATACCATATTCTCCCTCCATTGAATCCAGGAATTGGTGTCCCTCGGATATTAAACCTGCATGGCTGCAAGCAGATAGCACCCCAAGAAAGGTGACATGATTTGGCTCAACACCGGATTCTATCATCCTCTCAAAAACAAAGAGTGATTGTTTCCCTCTCCCATTTAGAGCAAACCCGGTAAGGAGCGAGTTCCAAGAAACAATGTCTCTTTCGGGCATCTGCTTGAACAATGCCACAGCTGAATTCATGTCACCGCATTTGGTATACATGTCCACCAAAGCATTATACAGATAAATATTGAAAGTTTCAGTTCCCATAATGTGATTCCTAGTGATGTGTCCATGGAGCTGTTTTCCACGTTCAACAAGGGCAAGGCTTGCACAGGCACTTAGCACACCAACAAATGTGAAAGCACTAGGCAGAATTCCTTCTTCCCTCATTTGCCCAAACAGTTTTAAAGCTCCATGTCCATCCCCATTCTGCGCATGCCCAGTTATCAATGCTGTCCATGAGACTGCATTTCGCACAGGCATCTTGTCAAACAGCAGACGAGCTTCCTCTAACCTGCATGCCTGAGCATAAGCAGCAACCATTGAGGTCCACGAAACAACATCCTTCACCGGCATCCGCTCAAAGAGCCAACGTGCTACATCAGCATCACCGCACTTCCCATAAGCATCAATCATCACATTGTACATGATCAAGTTCAGTTCAATGCCAATTGTGATGAAAACTGCATGGACCTGGCGCAGCAATTCTGCAGCGGCCATGCCAGCACAAGCACTCACCACCCCAACCACTGTGAACTTGTCGAGCAGAAGCTGACCCGATTGCCGCTGCATCAAACAAAAGGCACCCAGAGCTTCTCTGTGGTGCCCATGATGGGTGAGACCCGAAATCATGGAGTTGTAGCTTACTAGGTTTGGTTGGGGCATTTCATCAAACACGTTGCGGGCAGTCTCAAGCTGACCGATTTTAACGTACCCAGAAAGAAGGGTGTTGTAGGAGTGGGTGTTTTTGATGGGCAGGTCATGGAAGGCCTTTTGGGAGCTTTGGAGGGAATTGGATGTGGAGTAGATGTGAATGAGGCGATTGGCAAGGAAAGGGTAGAGATTGAGAGATGTCTTGATGAGGAGGGAGTGAAGGAGCTTTGCATTGGTGAGGTGTTTGGTTGCTATGCATCTTTCTAGTAAGGATGCGTAGTAGCGTATTGGGTCGATGCTATTGGTGCTGTTACACATTGATTGAAAGCATTTCAAAGATGTAAATGGGTCATATTAATGGTGTACGAACAGGGCTTTGATAGGGAAAAAATGTGCTAGGGATAATCAATTACTAGCATAAAAACTCGTGCTAATCACGGGTATACGTGAAGAGATATGATTCTATACATATTATTAAGAAAGGTGGAAGATGGGAGTATAGTAGGGAAAGTATATTAATGGAAAGTGGAGGGAGAGTACATTGACAATTGTAGAAACCGAAAATAACTTGTTAATAGTCATGGAAACAAAAACTAACTTCTAATCAAAATTAAAAAGTAAAGTAAAAATTAGATCCAAAACCTTCCAGCGTAATATATTATAATACTATATTGAAGCCTTTTCAATCTAATTCGGACCTTTGGTTGTGATTTTGATTGTAAGTTATTCCCTCTTCTCTTATCTCTTGTAACTTTCCACTTCTTATTCCATGCAATATTCCATCTCATGTAACCACCCATTTAACTACTCATCTCATGTGATGTGACTACCCACGGCTCTTGTAACTTTTGTATTTTTTCTTTTTCATTTTGCAAAAAGTGCCTTCCTTGTCGCAACTCTTGTTCCGGTTTCTACATATTTTTCCATTTTTTACCTCAATTCTCCTATTTTCTTTCTACTCTACCTGATCTCAATTGCAAAAATAGGTACGGTTATATTTTTTTCTATTTTATTTTCTTTCGAAATATTTACTGTTTTACAATGTATTGGGGCTGCCCTTTAAGTTAATAATTATTTTCCTAGTGCATGAATACTTGGTTTGCATAGTATGGAAGGACTCATGTCAGCAGAGGTTCATGTGCTAGTCATTTATTAACCCCAAGAGATAGTATAATTGGCTAGGACCACAGCTCATAAAATTGAAGGTTGCGGTTTCGAACTCGCACTCTCCCTGGAGCCTCTTGCCCAAGTAAAAGCTTGACGGGGGAGGCTAGGACTTAATGTACCTCACGTAATGCTCGTAAAAATATCATTCATTAATTTTTGCGTAAATTTTGAAAGGGTTAAATGAATTGTAATAATAAAAGAAAATGGGTATCTAATTAAGTTTTAGAGGCCTGCTTCCAAAATGTCAGTTTTGGGCTTTCCTGTTATCTTAAGGTGTCTGATTGGACTTTCAAAATGTGCATTTTGGTCTTTTCTATAGGTGCAATGGTACTAAGGTCATGTTTGGCAACCAAAATTTCAAGGAAAATATTATTGCTTTTCATAAAAAAAAGTCACAAAAGTCCGATGTTTGACTTGTGAGTCCTATGATTTGGACCCTCTAAAACCTCATTATGAGGATTTTCACCTCCACCCCTGCCTCCTGGGGATATGAAGATGAAATTGATGGGGTATAAAGTTCTCGAATCTACATATTCCTCACCTATCATCAAATGTGACCGAATCTTCGGTTTATAAATCCTTAGTGAGGAGGTAGTAATCTATGGGAATTCTTACCTGTTACCAAATGTGAATAAAGTGAATGGTTGAAATAACTGCTCTTCCAGAATTTTTACAATTAAAGGCAAGTAGGGGGGATTAAAAGAAAGAAAAAAAGTTAACAAAAACAAGAAGGAAGGATAAAAACCCTAAATCTGCTGGATTGGACTATTCATCTCCTATGAGATGGGCCTTATTATGGTGGCACAACCTATCAATGCTCCATTCTCTCCCTCAAATCAACTGAATTGACCATAATTCCCAGTTAAAAATTGAAAACCCCTCAAGAGTGTGTTTATTCTATCTGAAATAATTTTCAAATCAAAGGCCAAAAACAATTGGAGTTCCTTTTTTCTTTTTTTCATAATTAGGTCTAACCCAAATAAACCCAATCCGATTATCCATTCTATCCATCAGACCAGGCCTTGTTATGATTGTTCAATCTATCAAGGTCTTCTCCACTTAGGATTAATCATATTGAGCCCAATTTCCCATGAAAATTGAGAGCTCATCTAAAACTAGCAAATTATACCCATGCTTAGCACGGGTAATATAATTATAAATTATAGAAGCTTAAAATAATAAGGTAGCGTTTGGTGCTTAGCACGGATAATATAATTATAAATTATAGAAGCTTAAATAATAAAGTAGCGTTTGGTTAGCTGGAATGGTTTTAGACAGGAATGGAATGGAGAGCGGAATGAGTTTGGAATGGAATGAGGCAGGAATAATCATTTTCATTCCAGCATTTGGTACGCTGAGGAATCAACCCAGTAATAGAACTCTGGATTCATGTTATTGCGTTTGGTACACTGGAATGTTGTCCGGAATTTAATACAATTTATATAAAACTGACCAAAATACCGTTGTTAGAATTTTGGAATGGATTGGCCTTATTAATATTAATATTAATTATATTAATAATATTTGTATATATTATATTAATATTAATAATATTATTATATTAATAAATAATATAAATTTATATTATTATAATATTAAATATAAATTTATAATTATATTATTTATAAATATTATAATTATAAATAATTATATTATTATTATAAATATTAAAAATAATTATATTATAATATAATAATATAATATTAAATATTATTATAATATTATTAATAATATAAATTATTATTATATTATTAGGGGCATTTCGGTCTCAACCAAAAAACATAAGGCCCGTTTGGTAATTTACTTTTAAAATAAAGTGGAGTGAAGTGAAATGAAAAAAATGAATAAAATATAAGTGAGTTATGATGGTATTTTGTTTTTAGTTTTTTGTAATGAAATATTTTTGACTTTTTGTATGGAGAAATGAAGGTTTTTTGTCTGTTAGTGAGTAAATGTAGTTGCTTTTTACTTTTTTTTTAAAAGATGGAGGGAGTTTTAGTAAAAAGTGTTTTTGATAGGATGTTTAACTAGATTTAACTTCACTTGACTATATTAGTAAAATTACCAAACGGGCCCTTAGTGGAATGGTCATTCCTCTGCATCCTCAGTGGAATGGCCATTCTTCTACTTAAAGGAATGATGATTCCGGATGTAATGGTCATTCCGTCAATTTTGTGCGAACCAAACGCTATAATGATCATTCCGTTGAAATAACCATTCCATTCCAACCTTCATTACAGCGAACCAAATGCTACCTAATACTTTTGAATGAATTATATTGAGGATGAAAAATAAAATTGAAAGGTTTGAAACGCTAATACACCACTATCATTAATGGGGCCTACCAAAAAACCACTTTACCACTTTTCCTCCCATTAGAGTGGAGGAAAAGTTGCAAAATAATCCGAAAAGACCACTTTTCCTCCCTTCATAGTGGAGGAAAAGTTGCAGAATAAATATACCCTAACGTATATGGTGATGCCACATTTCCTCCCTTTAGAGCGGAGAAAAGGTTGCAAAATCAAGTATTCTGCCGAGCATGCTTTTGTATTTCATGGGAACTAAATGGAAGCTTAAATTAATGATACTTTTGAATGAATTTTATTGAGAATGAAAATAAAATTGAAAGGTTTGAAAGGCCAATTACAGTATTAACTGTTGTAATAATATATTCAAACAACCCATCAAAATATTTTTCTTCCTATAA
Organism: Cinnamomum chago; assembly: GCA_038049695.1. Classification (NCBI taxonomy): domain Eukaryota; kingdom Viridiplantae; phylum Streptophyta; class Magnoliopsida; order Laurales; family Lauraceae; genus Cinnamomum; species Cinnamomum chago. Next base: position 19,546,136 of record CP142455.1, read on the forward strand.
AGGGTAGACCAATTAAGAATAAAAACCATTAAACAACCCGACACTGCATTGCCATTTTAATGCGTAGAATCTACTACTATAAGATTCTTATGAAAGAGAGATCTTAATGTCAATGATCTTAGGGTCATGTTTAAACATTAGAAAAGAATAAATATATTATATGCATCAGAAAAAGAGGAAAAATAAGTTGACTTTCGTTAATATTATTTATGTATATAATATTCTTTCTACATAAAGTAACCAACATAAGCATATTAAAAATAAATCAATCACTTACAAGCTACCAATAAGAAAGTTTATCATCAAAGCCATCAAAACTACAATAAACCAGGCCATGAAACTGATAATTCAAAAAAGAAGTCCATATTAATGTCGGATTTCTTGTCTAAGACGGAGAAACCAAGGGAAGAAACGAAGAAGAAGAAAAAGAAAAAGAAAGGACAGGGAGAGGGAAGCGGTGCCTGAAGAGATGTTTGTAGAAAAATCCAGTGCTTGAGGAGTTAAGAATAATGAGAGAAATAAGGCATAAGGAGTATTAAAGAGTCATTAAAAAAGAGGGAGAGTTTTGGTATTAAAGAGTTTTTATAAGGAGGAGGTCGGATATGAATGAATTAAAGCGGTCAAAAAAACATTCACACGGTCAAGGTCAAATTGAGAATCATGACTGATTTCTCAATTGAAATCAGTTAAATAATAATAGGGCTATCACAAATTTGACCATTTACACTCAACATCCACTCACAATGGGCCGTATAGAGTGTTACATAAATTGACCATCCCTTGTCACCTCAGTATCAAAGTCTGTTTTGAGAATATTAAACCATATCTACATGAATCACTGATAATTCTTAGTGGTGGACCCAGGAAGTTCTCCCAGGGCCCACTATTTAAAAAATTTCTTAAGGATCTTCTGAAATTTTTGAAGGGGCCATTGCACCTGCCAGCATTTCCGCCCCTGATTATGCTTGCCTAACTTTTAAGAAAAAATTTGCTTTTGAAATGTCTTTCAGAAGTCAAGTGGAAAAAGTGGACTTTGCTTGACAGTTCATTTATGAAACAAATAAACAAATTAGCATTGGATGATTTTGTATTTTGGGTTCTATAATTGACAATGAATTTTGACCATAGATAGTTCACAATCACCTTTTTTGACCTAAGTCCAACAACATCCAATGAAACTATTTTGTCAAATAGAAACTTGGTTCCTTGTCACACAAAAATCTCAGTGTGGAATGAGTTGGATGCAAATGAGTTAGATCCTGCCCTGGAACCATAATGCAGCTGAACCTAAATCCATCTTGATGGATTAGATCTGGATGTGACATAGAATCTATGTGCTGTATTTGAATTTGGCATCAAATTAAAAATGGGCCCAATTCCAGATTTGAATCCAAAATGATGATTAAAGATGAGTAGACCCTCAAATGTCAAAATTATGCAGGCCCTTAAAACTCACATATAATTTTTAATACATGGATGTAATTGTCTTAGATTAGGATATTCAGGTTAGAACATATAAGGATGCAAAATAGGGTTTGGATATTCTGGATTAATTCTACATGCTTGGATTTGGATTAAGATCTGAGTTTCTCCCATATCCAAAAAATAGGTCTCATGCCCCCTTTGTTTAAAACTAGATACTTTAGATAGTTGGATACGCATTTGCAGCCCTAGGTCTAAGCATACGACTCTAAATTTATTTGAATTGTTTGGATATGCCAATATTGTCATAAGAAAATCTATGTGAAAAGACACCGCCCAAAAACCAAGAGAAGGGAACTCTTATTTTGGATACTTTTATATAAGTTGTCTCGCAGGTATTATCATATAAAAGAAGATTTGATTAATGAGTCATCCATATAAAGAAAATGTATTATTGGACAACTCTAATGTTCGACTAAAGGACCCACCCTTTTCGTGAAAGAAGAATATTTTGTGAACCATTAATTAAAATGAAAGAAAGGGATCAAAGGATGGAGCAGAGTTATTTTATCAAAGGCAACAAACATGAATGCTAAATATAAAGATGAAAACAGGTTGGTTTAAGGGCGCCGGAACCATACTTGACCCCAAACCATTTCTTAATGACAGTTCTAGTTCCAACACGGAGCTTGTTTTGTGAACTCTATACCTGATATGAGCACCTAAGCTGGTTTTGAAATGGGTTTAAAGTAAAGGGCTGGGATTTAGTTTCAAAGCTGGTTTTGACTTCTTTTTTATTTTTTTTTAAATTCTTAGTGCTTAAAATAAAAATATCATTAAATTTATAATAGTATATTAAGTCACTTTCAAAATTAAATATATAAATAACCAACCGAAGTTGTTTTTGAGCTACAATTTGCAACATTAAAACCTCGTATTTCAAGTTTCTTTCCATGGGTTGGAATTTGGAACCTTGTTAAGAATCCACAATTAGACATGTTTATCAATAGCAATCTAAATCAGGTCATAGAACTGAACTCGTTTCTAAATCAAAACCTAAAATAAGTTTCAATTCCCGTCTTTTTACGTATCAAAACCTCCAGATAATTAGAGAACTAGCACAAAGAACCCGTGCGCAGCACGATTTCTCTCTACACTGCAAAACAAATAATCATATATTAAATAAAAAATCTCTTTCCATAGGACAAGTTGGATAAAATAGAAATAGAAAAACTTGAGCAAAAATGGTACAGTTACGTAGGTACAACTGAAACATGAGTGATTTAATGAAAAAAATGAGTGGGTAGTTGCGTGAGTAGTCACATAACCGTCGTTGATCAAAATTATAACCAACTGTCGAATTTGAAGTCAAAACCTCCTAACTTAATATATTATAATTTAACATCATATGAGGAGAGTAATTTATTGACTATTTTAAATTTTGGGTGTCCTCTTATTACCTCCAGGTCCAATTGCACCCAAGATATTTGAGACTTGGAGAGGATCCACCAGCGTGTGGCTCTAAAAGTTCTAGATCGGTCGAGGTGTGGGGCCCACTCACATGAGCAGAACGTGCGCGCAACAGCTTCAGAGCGGTTGTACCTGTGCTCTTCTACATTATATGACAACGAGCCCGGTCACGGTCACATCAGAGCGGTTTGCATTGAACGGCCCAGATCAGCTCAGGTGGGCCCCACGCGATGGTAGGCTGGTAGCGTTGTCTCATCCTCTCATCCTTTTATGTAACGGACAGAGTCTTCCTTTTTGTCTCTGAGAATCCAAAGCGAAATTCGAACCTCCTCCCTCCCTTCCTTCTTTCTAGGGTTTTGTTCACATTCCTTCATTGCATGTGAGTTTTCTCAGCTAATTCTCTTCATTAACACAAAATCCCTGTTTGGTTGGTGGATTGAGGCTTTGGGGTTTCCCCCTTTTAGTATATTTTTTTTGGATTGTTTAGCTTCTTAGATTTCCTCTGTGTTTTTTTGGATAAAGGTTTTTGCTTTCCTTATTCAAAATGCAGCTTTTTCTACAATTTTGAAATCCCATGTAGATCTTCCTCAAAAATCCCAATCTGGGGTTTTGGGTTTTGTGATTTTGACTTGTCTGTCAGGTCTCAGATGGGACCAATGAGTAACATTTGGGGCCTTTGCTAGTTTGTCAGATCAGTTGTGTTCTATGTATGTTTTGGTTTTTGGGTGTGTTTTTTTTTTTTTTAAAGGGGCTTGGGTTGTTTTGGGACAGTGTTGGATTTAGAACTTGTGCTGTGGTTCAATAAGATTTGTGGGTGTCATTTGTATATTCTTAAATTGTATATTCTTAAATTTTAGTCTTTTTCTTCATTGATTTATGGGTTTGCATATTGATTGGATTGATTTGATGGTTTTAAGTAATGATTTGAAGCCTTTGGATCTGGTTCTTTTTTTTTTTTTTTTTTTTGACTTTGGTAGTGAAATCATGTTTCTCTTAGATCTGTTGTTTCTCTGGATCGTTGAAGTTAAACCTGCTGTTTTATGATTTGGTCCTCTTAAAAGGCTTTTCTATTTTGACTTTGTTTAATTTGCTCTGGGTGTGTTTGAAGTGGCAGCTCAGAGGAGTTTGTAAGTATGTAGGTGACCATGTTCAACCATGTTTAAGTAAATGATAGTAATAGTAATTACAAATTTACAGTCATATGGATGAACCAATTAGAGAGGTGCTGCTTGACTGGAGTTCCTTCACTGATGTTGGGCGGTTAAGTTTTGGAAGGATCATCCATCTCTTTTTATTTTTTTTTGTTATCAATTTTTAGAGCCTTTTCTAGCTTATGTCTTGTGTGGATTTCGCATCTCAGAGTTTGAATCCCCCTTTTTCTTTTTTTAGTTTGACAATATTCAGTTGCTCATCAAAGTAATGATAAGACTAGGTTGAGTATTTGAAACATTTGGTCCCATTGAAAAAAAACCTCCATTGCTTTTGACAGAAGAAAGAAAGTATTTTTAAAGCTAAATTAAGTTCTTTAAAGCTTGGAAAAGGAAATATTTTACTAACGCTTTATCTTAATATGTTTGGACGGGCACCCATCCAAGTTTTGAGTCCTTTGCCATTTGGGTAAGGAGTTCATTTCTCCTGATTTTGAGGGATTCTATTAGTACAAACAACCCCAAAAACCAGGATGAAAATTTCTTTGTTCCCAAAATGGCACTGAACCAAACACCGCAATGGTAATTTTGAAACCTTCATTTATCTCTAACAGCAATGGTATTTTTTTTGCAGTCTCATTTGTCTGTTCTTTTAGAAGCAACTTAATACTGACATTTTCCTACTATGACATTTCCAGTATTTTCTCCTTCTTTTCTTAATTGTTTGTATTTTTATATTTTGTTCTTTAGTTATTACTGCACCCTTTTGTTATTAGTACCGCTAAATTCATTTTTCATTTAACCCTTCTCTATTAATAAAAGAATATGATTTTTGCTAAGCTTCCTTTGATCCTATGCCAATGTTTAGCTTGCAACACCGGTTTTTTTATAGATTAAAAGCTTTTAAAAAGCTTTAATCAAGTGCTTGATTGAGTGTGAGTTTTTAATGAAGTTCATTTTGAGTTTAAGCCTCATTTGTATCGAATCTAGTTTCAACTTGGGAATCCTCATTACTTGATACTTGTCATTCCTTAAATTTATGGATCTAATGCTAGCCAATAAACATTAAGGGGCGTAAGCTACATGTGGTGAGTAGTTGGAGTCTGGACATAGACACCAATGCTCCCTTGGAAGATGCTAAATCTTTGAAGTTTGCTACTGAACCCTGTTTAGGTTGCTCGAACTGTGAAGCTTCAGAGCATTATGATTTAAGAGTATAAGACTATCTTTGCCCACAGTACCTATTTACATCAGTATAGAATAGTCATGGTCACTATTTTAAGGCCTGATGCGGCTTTAAATAGGGTTGAATGCGAAACTATAACTCATAAAGCCAATAAAAGCTTCAATGATAACAATTGTTTCTGACATCCTGACATCAAGTTACATTATGGTTCGATTAGGCCCTTGTGATAGAACTTGATTGGTGACTATCATGCCAAGATTGTACTCCCTCTCCCCCTCCCTCTCTCTTATATCATCGAACATTTGTGTTACTATTACAACATTGGTGGTTATCATTCTGCATCACCCTCATACCAAGTTAAATTCACTGGTCAAATGAATGGAAGTATTAATTTTGCCCGCTTTTCCTTTTTACCCTTTTTCTAATTTATTATCTTTGAATCAAACCAAGTAGTCGATTAAACCAACTATTGACCTATGGAGCAGAATGTTGGCTAATCAAGAAGCACCGTATGCACAAAATGGATGTAGCAAAGATAAGAATGTTGAGGTGGATGTGTGGTAAAACTAGGAAGGATATAATTAGAAATGAGCACTTTCGAGAGCCTTTAAGGGGTAGCAACATTGGGGATAAAGTTAAAAGAAACCTATTTGAGATAGTTTGAGCATGTCCAACGTAGGCCGGCAATAACTTCGGTAAAGAAAAGTTTGGCTATGGAGGTTGATAGCCCACCAAGGGGAAGGAGTAGGCCAAAGAGGATGTGCATGGAGGTAGTAAAAATAGATTTGAAGAAGTGTAATTTATCTGAAGATTTGGCTCAAGATAGATCAGCATGGAGAAAAAGAATTCGTGTATCCCAACATAGTTGGGACAAGGCTTTGATGATGATGAATCAAACCAAGCAGCCCACCATATCTGTTATTCAAAACAGTTTTTTAAAAACTGGATCAGACCGGCTGATCAGACCGGTTTTATCCAGAACCGTTATCTTCACATCTTTGGTTAAATAAAAACTGGGGCATTGGTAAAAAAGGGTCAAAACCTGCAGTCAAACTAGTTGTACCCATCATTAATTATTTCAAAATGTATATTATTTTTTACACCACAGTTGAGCTAGGATGGTTGAACTGTGGCGGACAGGACCATCCACTCCACTGATTTACTCTTCTGTTTGGTTCGTGAAAAATGTACCATTACTGTATGTGATAAATTAAGCTTATTCATTTCACTACTGAATTTTTATTAAAATTGTTGCAATGTATCTTGGGGCACATAAATACTGGTGGTTGTTTAGAAAACATGTCAGAATGACGTTTGAGACACTTAATGTTAGTGGGAATAGCTGTTATTTCTTATTGATAATGGGATACTTAGTTGTATTCTTCTGACAAGCAACACTTGCTATTGGGAGTGCTGTTCTATAGATCAGTCCAAGTTCAAAGATGTCGGGCATCCAGGCTAATGAGTCCAAATATCTAGAGCATACAGAGAAAGCTCTCAGAGAGGAAGGTGGTGATCTCGTTGAAGAACCAGAACATCTGGAGAAAAGTGTGGAAAATTCAATGCCATCATCCCAAGAGGAAGTATGATTCATTCTTGTGATTGTAACATTTGGATGGATTTATGATAGCTTACTTGCATAACTTGTGCAGTTTCTGGTATCACTGAAAGCAAACTTTTGACTGTTCTCATTTATTTGTATAGCCTTTGATTTGTAAGATCAGTAGTAACTGGTAACTTCCATTCTGTCATGTAGGAGGCAGTGCTCAAGAAAAAGTATGGAGGACTCTTACCTAAGAAACCACCACTTATATCCAAGGTAATTACTTTTGTAATTTCAAATCTGTGATGTCACTGTGAAAACGAAAAATCAGTAATGCGACCACATCATGCATTTTGACTGTGTATTGCCTAGGACTGATGCTCTTGTGATCAGAAATGACTAGTAATGACTACTGAATTTGAAATTTTAATTTCTCCGTCGCTTCAGGACCATGAACGTGCTTTCTTTGATTCTGCTGATTGGGCATTGGGAAAGGTATTTGCAATTTTAAGTTCATGTGTTTAGCATTTTTGTATAAGCTATGTCTGTTCAAGACTAACATTGAGTTTGATTAGCGTTATTTCTAATTTTTTAACGTAATGCTATTATAACAGCAAGGAGCACCTATAGGTAAGCCCAAAGGACCACTTGAGGCACTTCGGCCGAAGTTGCAGGTATGTGTTTAGATTTTAGTGTAAATACTTCTTTTTATTTTTCCCCCTCCGTGGTTCTAGTCACCACAATGGAATTTCTCCCTGTTGCATATGGTATTTTTTTAAAGGGAAATAATCAGGTGAGAACTGTTCTCACGGTTCAAAACGTGAGAACTATGGTTGGGGCCCACCTATCACCCAATCCAAACCTTGCAATGGATAGGGACCCCATTGTTAGTCACACACCCAGGGTTTGGCACCAATGTGAATGAATTGGACCGTTGGATCAATTATATACTCATATGAATGGACTGGGCTTGTCAGCCATGGATGAAGGGGTTAGGAGCATGGGATTAGGGCCAAACTTGATATTCGGGGTGGTCCCATATAGATCTTTCAATTTCCACCGGTTCCATCCCAAAATGGGACCCCCAATGAGCCCCACAAAAAAGTTCTCACGGAGTCTCCGTGAGAACAGTTCTCACTGGATCAAATCCCTTTTTTAAATGATCTCTTCTACAAACTGTGTTACTGTTTATTTAAATTGGGAGCAATATATAATTGAACCATTTTGTTTGAACCAGCATTCTATACCGTTGAAACCACCTTTTAGTAGTCTCCGTCATTCCTGGTGAGTTCTGAATGGATGGTCATGGGGTAACAAAAATCTGCCCTATTGAACAATCCTAAGGGACTGGATGCTGGACATTCTCCAACTGCGTATAGACTGACTGTTGGCTACACTCTTTTAGGTATCGATTTTCTAGCCAACAAATGGATGCCCAATCAGCAGGATCCGTCCATTGTGGTATTCACTAGTTGAATGGTCTGGGTCACAGGAAGGTGCGCATTCACGTGGGACATTGACTAGAAAACAATGCCACTAGTTTTGCTGAGCACGATGTGACTATTTAGGCTATTCGTGTTATCTTGGAGCTCATTTGACGTCGATACCATGTTAATTTTATATAGCTTGGTTCTGACACTTACACATGGTAGCAAGAGGAAGCACATTGTTTTGTCCCACCCAAATCTTTCCTTTAAAAAAAGAAGAAGAAAAGCCTGTTATATCCACAATGCTTGTTCGTGAACTTTTGCTCTGTGTATGGACTGCAGAAATCCATAGTCTGGTTTTGATGCCTCTCTTTCACTTTCTTTTTTATCTATAGCCTACACAACACCAGCAATTTCGTTCCAGGCGATCAGCTTATGCTCCTGCAGATGGTGAAGGTATGTTCCATTGTCATTTCAGTGTTCAGAGCTTCTTGCAGCCAGAATAGGCCTTGCAAAGGGCACAGAGTTTTGTTTGAGTTTGTTTTTTTTTTTTTTTTAATTTTTTTATTAAGAAGAATTATACTCTTTCCTGTAGATGGAGGCCATGCTACTTCTGAGCAGCCAAATAACGAGTAGTGGGTGGGTGAGATATTCAATCATGTAATAGCTGGGTGAGTTTTTCCTTTCACCACTGTGATGATTATTCTGACATTTGAATGTGAGGAGTCTTTTTCACTGCTTTGACTAATAAATACAATGGTTCTTGTATTTGCTATTACAATGATATAACAAGGAACCACTCTTAGATGGATTCCCAACTTCTGTTCATTACTTTTTATTTGCCATTTTTTTTTTTCCATTCTTTAAAAACAAAGGCTATTACAGAATGATTCAATACATCTTTTCACCATGTATGCACTCCAACTTGGATTGCCTATGTTGCCAAAACTATTCTAACTGGATGATCAAGCACCTGATTATGACTTATGGATGGCAAAATGAAAATTGCAATACTTTTAGTTCAGGTGCCGAAAGAATTCCTTTTTGACCACCAGACTTCCAAAGCTATTTAGGTGCACTCTCTGTGAGTAAGGATTTGCATTGTATGGTTTCATGATCGCCACATCATCACTCGACATGGTAGATCTGTCAAATCGTCCCTTAAAGCCTTCTCCTTTTATAACTGAAATAAGAAAAATGCATGAATCTTGTCTTCAAATGGAACTAAACATGGGAGTGCTGTCTACAATTTTATTTAACAATATGAGAAGTGCCCAAGTTCATGTCGACCTGGTAGGCTGGCACTCCCAAGTTCATATCGACCTGTCACTTACTCTTGGGCCCATTTGGGTCCTTGTAAACTGAGTGCATGTAATTAGGTTTTATGTGTGACAGTTCATGCATTTGGATAACTTCTGTTCCAATTGTCACCTTTTGTTTTTCCTGTCATTATCAGTTACGGGTAATTTGGTTCCAGTGCAACCGAGTTCCAAAAATCCAAATGGGTTGCTGAATATCTTCAATGTACAAATGACTTCCGTTGCGTATCTGCCTAGGTCGTCCAAAAATGGTCCTTGTGGTTGAAATATAGCTAAAATTCAACTCATTTAGATAATTCACATTCCAGTTTGTGCCTATCTATTGGACCATTAAACTGAACATAGTCAATAAAATAAAATTTAGATGGAATCCGATGGTTTCTTTGAGTGAAGTATGGATTTTTGGTTATGCCTTGCTCCTGATTTGTATGAGATGATTGATGTCCATGTGTCCACCATTATGGAGGATGAGGCACCCCTTTTGGTGCATGCACACCATTGTGTGTCTGATCCTTGGAAATCTAGACAGCTCATCTTGTGGGCTCTTCATGGGATGGGCCATCAAACTCATTAAACGATTCGAACAGTTGAAAATGTTAAGTAGCAATCTACAACTTTAGATTCTTCGGACAGGAAAGACCTTTTTGGGGCATAAGCAATCTGTGATGATTGTTGGTTGACATATTTGGATTCTTAAAAAAAGCACAAAATATTCAAATGATAATTCATGTAAAATATTAAGTCTGAAAACCAATTTATGGGGTCCATTTGAGTGCTTACTAATCAAATGGGCGGGGTTGCATTAGGAGAACCAGTGTGGATTGGAGGGTGATTGAAAAATTAGCTAAGCATCTATTTAAGGGCTCAAAGTTTCAATGGTCATATATCCACATGTATTGCTGTTAAATCTCGGGGCCCCTGAAGTTTTTATATGATTGCTTAGTGGGTAGATAATAGCAGCAATTACGGTTGCTTCGCTTTGATAGAGAGGAAGGTGTATATTTCCAAGGGAATTACTAGAGCTACCATCAATGTCTCAAAACTTCCAAAGGAAATCTCCAAGCTGAAACTAGAGGCGATTATATCATAGAAACAGGGGGGTTGGGGTTTTTACGGATTACTTCCCCTTTAACTTATTTTCTGAGTCAATAGCACAATGGCTTTCCACTCATACACCTCATGAAACCCAGCCTCCCTCACCTCTTCTTTTTGTCTATACTCTTCTTGTTCCATTTTCTGAGTTTTTAGTAGCAGCTGACCCCTTATAAGCTCTCTCTCTCTCTCTCTCTCTCTCTCTCTCTCTCTCTCTCTCTCTCTCTCTCTCTCTCATATTCAGGAAGTGCATTTTGGTCAGTAGAAAAACTCATTAGAACAGCAACAAATATGTGATTTTATCATTCAATGATTTTTCTATAAAAAAAAAAAAGATGGCATTTGGTCATCAGTCAATAAGACCAAGCAAACTGAAAGAATTTCTTGACAAATGCTGTAGAGAACATATGATATCATGGGATGAAGCCATGATATCATGGCTTTTACCTGTACCCATAATTCACAGACGGAAAAAATATTCAATTTTGTCCGAGGATACAATGATTCCTCCTAAAAAGAGTTGACATTTGGTCATCAGTCAATTAAGACGAACCAAACTGAAAAAAAAAAAAAAAAATGCTGAAATGCTGTAGAGAACATATGATATCATGGCTTTTATCAGTACCCAGAATTCAGAGACATGGAAAAGCGTAAGAAATATGCGATTTTTATCTTTGAGGATAAAATGATTCTTCCATAAAAAAGTTGTCATTAGTAAGACTGTCTCATTGATTCTTCCATAAAAAAAGTTGTCATTTGTAAGACTGTCAATGAGACCCAGCAGAAGATAGGAAGGCAGAAAGAAGAGAGAGAAAAAAAAAAGAAAAGAAAAGGAAAGGGGATAAGGGGGAACAGGATTTAAGGTTAAGAGGTTTTCCCATGAAATCATGGGATAAGGTAAGACTGCCAATGAAAAAAGGATCAGAGTCAAGCAACTCTGATGTCATTTTCATGAATTTTGCCGTTAATTTGTAGAAAACAAGTTTTATGGAGCAGTAATCTGTAAAAATCCCTTTTTAACCTTTCTTTTGCTAAGTTGGGCTATCAATTAGGAGTGATACTTTAAACTTGGAGTCCTAGGGATCGACCCTTGGCATATGAGTGATACTAAGGTGCCAAAACTACTAATCCATGAGTGTGTTGGCTGAGTAGTTTGTTATGGGGTAGGAGTGTTGGAAAATCATTTTGTTATAAACAGAATAAGACCTATTTATATATAAAAAATAACTAAATCTCAAGAACTTGTAATTTGGAAGTTTTTCCAAATTACAAATTTTTTTCTTCATTTTTTTAATTATGAAAATATGACACACTATATATGGTTGTGATCACTGGGCATAATTGGATTGAGTAGTTTCCATTTATTTAAGTAGTGAAGGATTTAGAAGTGAGAAATAAGTGGATTGGTACATTGGGCTTAGGCCCAAATGATGCATCATGATCTAGAAAAATACTTTTGGAGAGAACTATTTTCTATCCGACTATCAGGGCAAGATGATGGGGGCATTGATATATAAGATGGAGACTTCAATGAGATTGAATTCCCTTGTGGAAAGTTGGGTGGAGGTAGAATAATATCAGAAATGACGGTTTTTCGGATTTGGTCAACTCCCCCTTTGTTAAGTATTCATTTGAATGGCTCCTCCTACACCTGGTCAAACAATCAAATGACTCCTTCAATATTAAGGCTGCCTGTTGGGTTTACTGATCTCCTAGACGGGTCTAAATGACTCTCCCAAGGCCATCCTCGGATTAGTTCTTGAACTTCTTGAAGCTAACCCCAAGGGGTAACTCGGTTGGCTTAGGACTCCACAGTTTACACCGGGAGGTTATAGGTTCGAAACTGTACAACCACACTGGGTCTACAGGGAAGTTTACCCGGCTTTTCTCTGGGCCCGGAGGGATTAGTCCAACCCAAAGGGTTGAGAACCCTTCGATAAAAAAAAAAAAAAAAAAAAAAAGAACCTTCTTGAAGCGAAATACAAGGTTCTACACCTTTCTATTTTGAATTGATGTAGATAAAGGAGAAAGTTTTCAGATTTTAACTTTGATAGGCTGGTTCTGGTCGGATATTACTCATTAATGGGGTGGCCCATTTTATGTGCATTTTTTGTTGTCACTGAATAAATCTCCTACCGAATCCATAATTATGTATCTTATCTTGTTATTGCATTTATTTTTCGAAAATCCAGTAAGTATATTTTATTACTTCAAGCAATACTATTGGTAAAATCGGTTGAATAAGTGGTCTTGAAAGTGTTTCATATCTTCATTTTTTTGGTGAAAATTTGCATTTTATGGGGCTTTTGTCACTTGTGGCTTTTATAACATCCACACTCCTACGAAGATAAGAGCCTACGAGCAACTCTATCAGAACCTTTATTTCTCTAACTCACCTCCCAACAGTAGTAATTGGCAGATCACTTTTCCTCTAACAGAATGGTCAAAACCACGTGACATTTGAAGGTTGTGTTGGTATGCCAAATTTGACGTTGAAGTTGGTACCGGTAGCTATTTGGGATGGAACCCATGGTCTGTGAAAGTTCCACGGCTAGATTTATAGCCGTTATAGAATTATTTTCTTTTGGACTTTTTTGAATTTTAATGGCTAATTTTAAGTTGTGATAATTTGAGAAACTCTTGGAGCTTGGATATCTATAAATTATGAGTGTTTGAAGTCCTTTTTTTCCTCATTCAAACTATGGATTCTCAATTTTCTTAATTTCCTGATTATTCACAATATTTCGGTGGGGCGTCTAAATTCCCTACTAATGATGCCCAAAAGAAAAAGGCTGTTGGTCGAAGTGCCTGCTTGAGTATAGAAGAAGACCGTCTTCTCATCGGTTTGTGGTTGACTATAATATTATGTAACTTGATTTTACTTTTTCAATGAAAAATGGGTTTCAAGTTCAATTTGTGCATTTTTTTATTTTTTAATAATTTATTACTTTAATAACATTTAAATTGTACAAAATCTCAATAAATATAAGTAAAATATATGTAATAAAGTAGATGAGGGTTAAATGAAAAAAATAATAAAATAATAATTTGACATCTCTCTTGGAGTTGTCCAAGTGAGATGCCAAATTTATATATGCCTTTTTTTTTGCCACATTAGCCTTTATTTTGAAAAAAGACATCCATATTTGAAGTGTCTCTTGGAGATGCTCTTAAAAGGAAAGGAAAAAAGAAAAGGGTGATAAGAGTGAGTCCTATCGTGGAGACTTCTGTCTTAGAACGATCTCAAAAGATGCATCTAATGAAAATCAGCTGTACATTGTGACTTTGATATAGATGGCAAACTGTGAGGCCCCACCCTTAGTGGGCCCTCTAATTGCTATTTTATAGGCTAATTAATGCTAATTTATGCTAATTATTGTTAATTATTGCTAAATATGGCTAATTACTATCTAATTGGGCTAATTAGGGGTTAACTAGGGTGATTAGTTAGATTTTCCTAGGTTTTAGTTAGACTAGCTTGGTTTAGTTAGTATTGGGGTTAGTTGGGTGCTTGTGTTAATCCTAGGCTATTAGTGTGGGGTAGGCCCTAGTTAGTGGTTTTAATTAATTAGGAAGGGGTTTATGTTAATTGTGCATCCTCTAGAAGATTCCAACCCAAAGACCAATATAACCCTAACCCTAACCCTAATTGTATGAAACCCTAAGGGCTAATCCTGTCATTAACCACCCATCCCTAAGCTATAAGTAAGCTCTTATCCCAATGCAAACCCTAAGCAAAAAAACCAGCCCCCTTCCCAAGAACAATTCCATTACTGTTCATTCCAATTGCCCCTCTTCTTTCTCCCTCAATTCCTCCCTTCGTTGAGCTGAGATTTGCGACTGTTACTGTTGTGCTGGGAGATTATTTCAGAGAGCCACAGTTGCTGCTTCATCCTTCCTCTTCCTTTCTCATTTCATTCTTCCAAGCTGCTGCCGTGGTTCTGTGCTGGAACTCCTTCTCTGTAACTACTGCTGTTGCTGTGATTGTGCTGGAGAACCCTTGGAGCTACAGTAGTTGCTACATCATCTTCTTCCCCTCTCATTTCTTCACCTGAGCTAACTGGTTGTGCTGGGAGAATCACTACTGCTACTGCTGCAGTCACTACTCTTCATTTCTCTCTTCTTCCTCTCTCTTCTTCCCTCATTCCAGCCACTACTACTGTGCTGAATCTGTGCTGGGACCTCTTCCCAGTGACTGCTACTACTTCTCCTTCTTCTCCATTGAGCTGCTGTTGCTACTGTTGCTGATTCTGTGCTGGGAGGAATCTTTGGAGCTACTGCTGTAATTCTTCTTCTTCATCTCTGCTGAACTGGGAATTCCTCTCTTCATTTCTCTCATTTCCCCTATTACTGCTGGGACTGTGACTGTGTGCTGGACTTCTTCTTGGCAACAGTTGCTGTTACTTCATCTTTCTCCTTCCTTTCTCATTTCATTTTTCCAAGCCACTGCTGCTGTTGCTGTTATTGTGCTGGAGATTATCTCCTAGGAGCTGCAGCTGATGTGTCATCTTCTTCTTCTTCTTCTTCTTCTTCTTCATTTCAGCTGAAATTCTGGGATTTTCTCTTGCTCTGTTTCTCTCTACAAACCCTCTCTCAATTACTAAAAGGCAAGTGCACTTACTCCTAGCTTAGAACATGTGTTTAAATTCGTGATTTCAGTAGTTTCAGTTCATAAATGTTGTTAATTAAGTCTTAGATTTCACCTTGAGCTCTGTTGTTGTGTTTTGGATGAAATGGGCATTGATGGATGGGGGTTTCACCCCCATTTGGAAGATCAATGGGTCCAAGTGTGGTTAATTGATGGGCATTTGAGTTATTAAATGTTTAGAGATGGTTTGGTGAAGTTTGGAAAGGATTGGAGGTGATTTGGATGGAAAAAGAGCTAAAACGGAGAATCTGCAGAAACTGGGTTCCTCAGTTTCCACGTGTTCCCGGTCGACCGGCCTGCAGGTCCCGGTCGACCGGCAACACTGCAACTGGGAGATAGCTGTTCCCAGTTATTTCTGCAGGCCTGAGATTTCTAGTGTTCCCGGTCGACCGGCTTGCAGGCCCAGGTCGACCGAGAACACTGAAATTTGGGAAAAATCAGCTCCCAGTTAGTGTAACTCTGCAGAACTGTTTTTTTTAGTGTTCTGGTATGAGCTGGCCTTGTCCAGGTTGAACCGGAACACACAGTTTTGCAGGATTTAGCTGGAAGTTGGTTTTTCACCTGAAACTCAGACTCTTTACACCCGGATCGATCTAAATACTTAGGATTTGCATTAGAAGATGTTTAAAGCTGGGACATCAATCTTTCTAGGGATTTTGGTGTATGCGGTCAATCACCCAGGCCAGGGGGTTAACCGGACACGCTGGAAGCCTTTAGAAACGAATCAAGTCTTCCAGGAGGCCTGACTCAGGTTAGTCAGTGCACTCGGTTGATCCACCAGGCCAGGAGGTCAACCGAGCTCACTACACATCAGGTCCACCTGGGAAACTCTGATTTTCCAGTTTTCAACATTTAGGAGTTATGATCAGTTGTGGGGCCCATTGACCATCCAAATGAAGTATTTATCGATGTTCTAAGCCCGATTCAACGGTGTGGCTCAACCTTGACTCGCGGAGACCACTATTTAGGGTTTTGGTTATTAATCTAAGATGATTCGACCTCTAAGAGTTGTCAAAGATGCCCGTAACCACCTAAGCACCAAACACAGTATTTTATGGCATTAATGACTTCGTTTAGAGATCAAATCACCGGAGATAGACCGAACCTAATGTGGCCCATTACCTAGGATTGGACCGTTGTTTTTCCCTGTTGATTCTCTGGTTGGAATTCATACTTCACTTCTTTTATATGCTGTCATTCTTAGATCTTTAGAGTAGCTGTTAACTGTTATTAATGGAAATTGGAGGACCTAAACCTAGGATATCTTAGAGGTGACCCGATAGACTGATTTGGAGATCACTGACCCGTGTCTGTGTCTAGGCGGGCCCTTATTGGGCCTAAGTGTGGAGATGTGAACCCCTAGTTGGAAGAGGTAGTTTCTTTTGGGATTTTAAGTTATGGTGGATTAATGGAAACTGTTTATCAGTAGTAAATGGATTGTTGCCTCGTTTGGACAGATTTAGACCAGGCCATGTGCTGATGGGCCTTGGTATGGATCCAACGAGTGGACTTGGACCTTGAATGAAATCCATAGACTGAATGGATATATATAGACCTCTTAGAGGTGTGGATAGGACCTTGTTCACGCAAGGCAAAGCCTAGACAGACATAGACCCTTAGAGTTATTCGTGAGTCGGCATGAACATTCACTCGGTTGATTTAAGCTCAGCCTGTGGACTGATCATCCCCGGTAGGAGCTAGTTGAGTGTTGAGGAGCTATCATGATGAGCTGTGTGGTTAAGACGGATGGTGTGATACCATGTCCGGTCTTGAGTGATGAGTGTGATGAGATGATGAGTGATTTGCGGGATTGGTAATTCCCAGCACCGGTGAGATTTCCCCGCCGCAACTGTGTTCAGTATGGGAGGGCCACGGCATAATATCCCGCGGTATTCCAGCTCGTGTGAATGTGCCATTTTGTTGTAGTAGTTTAGATGTTTATATTTATCCTGATTCTCTATGATTATCATGCACAACTGCCTAGTTTTTTACCTTGTCATTCTTTAATTTATTTACTCGTCTCTATTCATTTGATATATATGCTCTATGTTAGTAGTATGCTGTGACTTGCCAGATCTTTTAGATCTGACCCTTCTTTGGTGCTTAGGCCTTGACCCAGAGATCCCTGAGGACGCACTAGCGCTAGTTGAGGCGCCGGTCGCTGGAGAGTTCTCGTGGGGCCCGGCCGACACGGATGTCGAGCCGGAGGGCGGAGACCATTTACCAGGGTTTTGAGAGTCCTCTTTATTTTGGGTTGAGAGGCAAATTTTGTAGTGAGTTGGGTAGAATTCAAATATGTATAAACTTTTGATTAACAACTGATACATTTTAATTAGACTGTAGTTCTGCTCACACTTTACATATATATATATATGATACCAAATTGCTTCCGCTTTATTTAAATGTTATGCTTCCGCAAGTTTTAACCATTGAGTATTATATTGGTCAAAAAGTTTTAAATTGGACCTCACTGCGGCCTACGATCTTGGAAGTTCTTGGATTTTCCGGGAAGTAGCGCGCCAACTTCGGGTATCCGAACGATTATATTGGTATCCGGAATTGGGGCGTTACACAAACAAAATAGGAAAATACTATTTCGACCTATCCCCATGCGATAAGGGTATAAAATGCCATCGAGCTAGGTCATTGATGTCTATTTTAGGACATTCATTGACGTCTTTGGTTGGATGATTAGAAATGGCGAAGGGAGTGGAGATGCCTTATCAACAATCCATTTTACTGGTGAGGCCAATGAACCCACCTACATGTCATGTGACCACTTCTTAATTGACGCAAAGATAAACATGACCAATAGATCAGGCAGGTCATGTTTGGCACTGTGAATCTCAGGAATGAGTTGCTTAGAGATCCTTGCTCTATCCTCTTGTGGGAATGAATGATCAAGTGATGATTGGAGTTGTAACTATCATTTGCCAAATGGGATACACCTCCACCAGTTGGAATTGGTTGGATTGGCTGATGGTTATCAATCCATTGCATTTGTATTTATCACCTCTCTTAAGATGTAGACAAATACCCAATTGATACCTTTCTCGGCCTTTTGGCTAAGACAAATACCCAATTGGGGTTGGGTGGATCATTCATGGCATATGTTGGACGAACATGGATGGATATATACATAATATACCCACACACATCTAATATATGGTTGACATCAACTCTTGAAATTTTGGGCAATGATCCAACATCTGGCCCCATTTTTTATTTATTCATTTATTTTTGAATTGTGTCAACTGCATGTTCAGATTTGAGGTCCTAAGATTTCATATTTGACCTGAATACCCGATTCCACAGCCATATAGGACTTAATTGCAAGTCCTAATTGGGGTTTGGGTAGGGTTGTAAATGGGTCCCCGATTCTCCGATTACCCGAAGGTTCCGACCCGTTAGGTTCCGGGTCTGGATCCTTATTCTGGTCCCGATAAGCAAATGGTTCCGGTTCCGGATCATTTTTTTGGAACCGATACCTAAACGGGTCCGGTTCCGGATCCACAGTGGCTCAGACCCGTGGACCCGAGATCCGACCCAATATACACTAACATAAGGTAACTTTCGTATATGAAAATAGAGTCTTTTTTACTTTTCTACTTTCTGAGTTTTTTTGTTAAAAGTGCATGTTATTGATAGACAAAAGTCACATTA
The DNA here is from genome assembly GCA_038049695.1 of Cinnamomum chago. NCBI lineage: Eukaryota > Viridiplantae > Streptophyta > Magnoliopsida > Laurales > Lauraceae > Cinnamomum > Cinnamomum chago. The sequence goes on from CP142455.1 coordinate 19,565,054, forward strand.
GTATTTACTGGTGATCCAATTGAAATATGGAAAAAGCATAAATTTTTTAAAAAGAAAAACACATGTATTAGTCTAGACTTGGAACCATACCCGGAACCGGAACCAAACCCGCCTCACAAATGGTTCCGGTTCCCATTAAAATTATCGGAACCGGTTTCCTGGATCCGATCCGGGTCCGGGTCCGGTTCCCCCTCTTACTAAACGGTTCCGGATCCGGGTCCACCCTGGACCCGGACCGGAACCGACCCGTTTACAACCCGAGGTTTGGGTCTCTTTATTAAAGTTAGGGTATGGGTCTAGGTCTTGAAACTTGGACCTAGTGGTCAACCCAACTTTAAGTCAAATCCAAAGCAATCCGACCCATTGCTGCATTTAAAAATAATTTACAATACCTTGTAACATTTGGAGAATTCAAAATTTTCCTATACAGGAATTCTCTAAATTCTATCAAAACAGACTTTAGGGCTGTTTATTTGGAGGATGTCTAAGAATTTGTCGAGGTATATTTGAATTATCCAAATGTTGTCCCTTGGTTGGAGTCATAAATGCCCCGAGTACCCTTGGCATTTTTTAAAGTTGGAATTTTGGGATGTCTATGGCCCAGAAGTGATCAATCCTATATTTCTAGAATCTCATTAGTCAAACAAAGTATTCCAACTTCCAAGTGTTGGGGGGTACAAAAACCTGATATTGCTAAATTTCCCAAGATATAAAATTCCTTCAAACAAACACCCCATGGGTTCCTTTACTGTGCATGTCAACTTGGGCCCTGCATGCATAAATTGGTTGGGGCATCATAAGGAGTCGGCTTGAATCGCTCATGGGAAAATTCATTGAAAACTTGACCACCCTCAGTTGATGATAGGTCCCTAAAGTTCACACAACATATTATTCTAGCCATTGATTTTTTAAGTCCCTTGCTTGGATTGCCATAATCATCTTATTTTGCAAAAATATTTGATAATGAGTCATAGTCCATTTCACATGTAAGAAAAAAAAAGGTAGGGTAGGCAATGTGCACTGCAATGAACCCTGGCTGCTGCTAGTATGGTGGTGGCATTTATAACTAATTTAGGCCTGATAGTTTGCATTATAACACATTGGATTTATGTTTTAAATGGTTGAAAATAAGACCAAAAGTGAATTTTAAAAAATGAGCACCAAATAACATTTCCCTTCATGGAAATAGAACTAAAAGAAGATTGGAAATGAATAACTAAGGGTGATGGCTAGTTATTTATTTCTCATCTTCCTTTGATTGTATTATCTTAAAAGAAAAGATTATTAGAATTTTCAAAAACGATAATCGAATAAAATTTCCCTTCATGGAAATAGGATTAAAATATGGGAAATAAATAACTCGTAAGGAGTCCGGAGCCCCTATTTCCTTAGAAACAAGGAGATATTGTTTCGTATCTCCTTATTCCAGGGTGATGGCTGGTTATTCATTTCTCATCTTCCTTTGATTGTATTACCATAAAAGAAAAGATTATTAGAGTCTCATATTTGAAAATTGACATATTATCTTCAACTTTTAACTACTCATGGCATAAACTATATATATATATATTTAATTTTTATGTATTTTACTAAAGAGAAAACTACAAAAAAAATGACTCTAGATGGCCACGAATCAAAAGAGATATTCATAGTTTTTATGCAATAGAACCGGTGTTCCCGCTAGAATATTCCTTCTTTTTTTTTTCATTTTTTCAACAAGTGACGACGTCGTTGCTTAATATAGAGAGTTAGCGACGACGTCGTCGTTAATTCGTCAAATCTGCATCTTCTCCGACCTTCATCATTTACGATTGCTGGTATTCTGTACCAAAATGAACCAAAACTCTATGTTACTGTTTTTTATACACATATATATGAGTGTAAGTCACGGATATGGAAGAGCAAAGGAGAGGCTCAAGAGGCAGCTAAGAAAGAATCCATCGATTGCTTGAACCTGTTGGAAGGAGAGCTCAAAGACAAGCCATTTTACGGTGGCAAGAGCTTAGGGTATGTGGATGTGGTGTTTGTTCCATTCGTCTGGTGGTTCTACACGTATGAGATTGATGACAATTTCAGCATAGAGAATGATTTTCCTAAGTTAATTGCTTTAGTGAAGAGATGCATGGAGAAGGAGAGTGTCTCCAAGGTCCTTCCAGACCCTCACAAGGTCTATGACTTTGTTGGCGATTTGAAGAAGAAATATGGAGTAGAGTTCTTGTAAATGGGGTTTATGTGGAAAAACGATGGGAGAAAGAAGGCATCAATGAGGGAAATACATGCTCAAAAGGACTATAGATTCAAAACCCCATTGATGCCTTCTTCCTCCCATCGTTTCCCCCCATAAACCTCATTGAGCCTCTCCCTTGCTTTTCCATATCCGTGACCCACAAAACCAGCAATCGCAGATGAAGAAGGTCGGAGAAGACGAATTAGCGACGATGTCGTCACACAATTAAATATTTAATACAAAAAACGGAAGTGGTCACAGGGAACCACTTCCGTGCAATATTGATTGGTGGCCTGTTTTTGGGTTAGAGGCCATCTATGGCCTTTTTTTGTAGTTTCCTCTTCAATAAAAACAAGATGGGCCCTATGTGTTTAACTAGACATTTCTAAAGACGTTGATAAGCGGAAATAGTATTTTGCTTTTAAGATCCTGATAAATGTGAGTTTGTATTGACAAAAGGGATTTCTATAGGCGTGTTTGACACTTAACTAGTTAAAGTGAAGTAAAGTGAATCTAGACAAGAAATGACAATGCGTCATATCCAAAGTACATAATTTCAAATTTTCTTCCGAAATTTTCAAAAAAAGTAAAAAACCAACTTCCTTTATCCACTAAAAGACAAAAAAACTCCACTTTCTATATAAAAAGTCAAAAAGATTCCATATCAAACAACTAAAAAAAAACAACACCATTATATTTTATTCTCTCTTGAGTTAATGCTTTATCTCACCCTACTTCAATTTTTCGTACACAATAAAAATAAAAAAAATAAAAAAAAAGATCGAAATAAATGTTGGCCTGTACTGACAAGGGATTGAGCTGCCCTATCCTGATAGCGGTGGGCTTGTACTGACAAGGGATGGAGCTGCCCTATCCTGTGATAAAGGTGGCTTGTACTGAAGCAATGAAAGATGCGCTTTCCTTCTTTTATAATGAAAACTTGGTGCTAGTCCTTAGCCGGGTCAAAAACGCCATCCATTCTAAAAAGCAAAAAAAATTCAAAATACTACGATTATCTTTTCACATGATGGTGATATATAATCATATTTAAACATCAACAGAACAAAAACATCAAACTCAACAAAATATTATCAAAATAAAAACGGTGACAATTGGTAAATATTAAATACCATTATTTTAACAGTTTTTAATCTTTTTTTTTTGTTTTAGCTAATTACGATATAAATCACTGCATTCCTATAACATTATAAAAGAATTCCCGAAATCTAGAAATATCTCAATATTTTCCTCGAAATAATATTGTTGTTGAGAACAACATCTGCTAAAGCATCAAATCAAATCAAAAGAAAGAATAAAATAAAGTGTAAAATAAAGTATAGTAAAGCATCAAATCAACAGAAAGTAAAATATAATGGGGTTATGATAGTATTTTATTTTTTTAGTTGTTTCGCGTAGCATCTTTTTGACTTTTTGTCTAGAAAAATAGAGTTTTTTTGTTTTTTAGTGGAGAAAGGAGGTTGCTTTTTTATTTTATTTTAAAAAAGATGGAGGAAATTTTGAATTCAAGTGTTATTGATGTGACATTTTGTATGGAAAATTGAAGCTTTACTTGACTTTTACTAATCTAACTAGTAAAGTGTCAAACGGACCCTATTTATGAGTTCTCAGTTGTAACTCAATTGGTCAAGGACGTGGGTGCGTAATGCATGAGTTCTACTCCTCCGTGGTTAAAAAAAAAAAACAAAGGAAAGAAAAAGTAAGAAAGTCCCAAAGAATCTACTAATATCCCAAATTACCAATGTAAAAGCTAACTCCTTTATATAAGATGGGTTCCATTTATAATTCATCTAAACTCTTTATATATATTAAAGTAAAGGGGGAGGTGGGCTGTGAGAGGTGCCAACTCAGCACCCAATTATTCTCCTTTAAGAAAAATCACTTAGAAAATAGTGAAGGAGGCTTTGCCTTTCAAGTAGGGCCTTGCTTGGCTCAATCTCCTAAAATCTCTCCCCTTCATCCCTGCATATATAAACCCATTTAAACAATTTGATGGTTTAACAGTTTGGTACTTTTCCATTCATTTTCTATTTATTTTGTTTTATAAATTCTATTTCTGGGTACATGCACATATTTCTTTCTCCTTGAAGTAGGCTTAGGGATGGCAATTTTGCCCCGCCCCGCCCCGCCCCGGCTTGCCCGCCCTGCCCCGCACGGGTTTTCCCCGCCCCGATCCTTAGGTGGGGCGGGGATGGGGAATAAAACTATGCCCCAAAGGCGGGGCGGGGCGGGGATGGGTTTGCTCTTTTCCCCGCCCCGTTGCCCCGCCCCGTGCCCCGCCCTGTTACCCCGCCCCGTTGCCCCGCCCTGTTACCCCGCCCCGTTGCCCCGCCCCATGCCCCGCCCCATTGATTAATAATCCTCTTAAATATATATTTTAGATTTTTTTTATAATAAATAAACATATTTATATGTAAATGTATAGATTGATTTTATGTTGTTATTAAGGGTTAAGTAGATTGATTGAAGACTTTTTTTAAAGTTAAACATATAATTAATTGAACCCTATACATTATAAAAGCATATAATATGATCACATTCCTTCTAATTCAAATTTAATGAAATTAAAGTTGTTAAAAAATCTATCTAAGCTTATTTGACTTTAATCATATATAATGTTAAATTGTGACATGATAAATCATATTAAATAAAACGAATATAATAGAATGATAGATCATGCTTTAAGCTTATTATAATATAGATGATTAGAGATAGCAAGGTAAATTATAATCGGTATGATTCTAATCATACTAATAACAATATAAATTATACTAATTTGATATAATATTACAAAATATATCATGCTATACGCTTATAATAACTTATATGATTAGAAATGGCAAGGTAAATTATAGTTAGTAACTTAATATGATTCTAATTATACTAACAATACTATAAATTATACTAATTTTAATTATATGTAATCAACCTTAGTATGATTAGAATCATTGTACTAATGATTTAACATTGCAAGTTAAGTGTCACATAAATAAGTAATTATTTACCTAAGCTAATATGATCCACATGCTTGGAAAGTCAAAGCGGCTGAGGTTGTTTGACACTACAATAACCATATCCACATATTGATAGGTCATTTCTCTTATCTTTGTTTTGAGGGTTTTTTTTTTTTTGAGTGATTTGCAACTTGCAAATAAATTGCAAACCCACGATTACCTCTTTATTAGTGAGTGGAGTTCAACACAAGAAATGAAGTGAAACCATATATTGATGGAGATCATGATATTTTAGAGAGAGATTGTCTTTTTTATAAAGAATGTCTCAAAGCATATATGATATTTTCAAGTGTATAAATATGTATGTGTGTATATATATGTATATGTATGTGTGTATATATATACATATACATATACATATACATATATATGTATATGTGTGTAACAATCTTGAATATATGAATATATTTTAAATAAGGTAAAACATTACAACAAAAGAAGTTTGGTCTAGTGGTAAGACAAACCTCTAGTTACTTTCCCACCCAAGTTTGAATCCCAACTCCTGCATATTTAAAATTTTTATAATTGCGGGGCGGGGCGGGGAACCCGTGGGTGTGGCGGGGCGGGGACGGGGCACAATTTTGTGCCCCGAAGGCGGGGCGGGGTCGGGGCGGGGTAAAAGAGGGGCGGGGCGGGGACGGGGGACCCCAATTCCGTCCCCGCCCCGCCCTGTTGCCATCCCTAAGTAGGCTCATGAATTGCTGAGTCCATCCTGCTACTCAATTTACAGTTCAACTTGAGCTGAGATAAAATGTGTTATGACATAATCCAGATCAGATCAAGTTCCAATCTACATAAAGTGTGCACAGGGGCGGGCCCTAAATGGGCCAGAGTGTAGTAACCCATGATGATCTCCACAAAATTTACCTACATAAAATAGAGATGGAACTTAGATGGATCCAATACTAACCGACCCAGAGCTGCAAACCCTGGTGTCATCCAAGTCAACCAGGGATCTCCATATTGTTGAAACCAATTCGTAATAATACATTGTCTGAAGAATGGGATGAGGCTAAGATGATGAATTGATGATGATGATGATGATGCTGATGATGATGCATTGTTTAGTTAGGGATGGTTTTGGGAAAGGATTAGTTAAATGTACACTGGTAATGTATAAGATAAATGAATAAACGATATAAGAAAACATGTAGTTTTTCACACAAATTTTGTTTGGACTTAAGAGTGGGAATCTGATCTTTTGAGTTTGGCAAAGCCACACGAGAACAGTATTTCAGACAATGTTATATATGTAGATAAGGAGGAGCTCACTTTCCAATGTAATTACCTATTTCCCTTTTATTCCTTTTTATACTTTTTTAGATTTTTCTTGGGTTTGATATTGAATTTATTTTTTGAAATGTTGTTATAGTTTAGTGGGAATTTATCTCTCATAGGAACATCTCCCATTATTTATTATTCACCTTTATGTTTGAAGCAGAATTCATTATTTATTATTTTGCATAAACATACTTATTTCATAAAATTTTAGTTTATAGATTCTTTTATATTACATTATCATGCATGGTATGACAATTATATACAACTATACTTGTGCACCCGTGTCTATATGATACTCTCTATTTCAATTAAATAATATATTTTCTCTTACTTTAATTCTAAATATATTCTCACTTTTGGGCTCGGGCTAAGCACGGGCCTTTGTTGCTAGACACACTATATTCTAGATCCTGCACAGCAGTTGTTACAAACGTATAACACTCATGGAACTCCATCATGGGCACCAAACAAAGATAATTTGGACCCATTTAAGACGAATCTCATCTCCTGTAGATCCATAAGTTTTAATTCAAAAGGAGAATGTCCCATTGCACGATTAATGACATGACAGAAACCGTGATTAACACCACCCCAGCTGCTACCTAGTCACATTTATATCATGTGATAGATTCGGTAGTGGGATCCACTCCCTTTGAATTGAAATTCATCTTGAAATATTTGAATTATCTCTATGTGGGCTCAAAATAGAGTTTCACTAATTCGTTACATGATTTCAAATAATAGTTGCACTCATCTCCATTGGCACCGATGTGACAGAAATCTATTAATGGATTAAATCAAAGATAAAAGAGCTTCTATTAGCACTGAGAAAACTTTTTTCCCCACCGCACACATTTTTTTTTCCCTAAACTACCCTCCCCCCTTCTCGCTCTCTCTCCACCTCTTCTCCCAGTCTCTGGCGGGAAGGGAGAACGGCAGGCAGCCCCCCGCCAATAGTGTGGTGGGGAGAGTAAAATTTCCGGTGCCAATAGAAGCTCTTCACATTCAACCTACCTATCCGTTAAAATGGGATTTACAATATTTGACATCCCGTTTTTATTAATAAATGGGCTGCATTTGTGTTATTTTCTATTGTTTCCATTTGATTTGGCTACTTAATCTAAACTCAACTAGAACTTGCTAAAAACTAGAACTAGTTTCTTACCAAAAAAACAAAAAACTAGAGCTTGCCAAGTGCCGACCCATCGATACCACTTTATTCAGGAAAAGGGTTGGAGTTGATGCTTTAATTTTTCAAGTTTAGTTGGAGTGGCCATTTTAAACTACATGAACAAATGAGTTGGTCAAGGTTGAATGCATAATTTTCTCCTGATTTGATTTGCATATTATGGGGCTCACCTTTGATCAGTGTAGTTTTTTTCACACTCTTATTCTCCAATGATTTGCAGTCATGTCTAATCTTATATTAAAAACAAAAGTAGATTTTTTTAGGGTTGAAAAAGTAAGGGCGTGTTTGTGCAATTCCGAAGTCCAATTTAGGAGTCAGACTCCTCTTTCCTGGATATAGAGGAAGACCCGAATAACAATCACTGCATTTCACAATAATTTATGCTACACCAAACACATTTAAACGTTTAAATAAAAATGTTATAAATGTGAGATTAGAAGGCTGACCTTGTGGATAAGGCATCCGCTCCCATAGCTCCCACCAGGTTGCGAACGGTCCCATAGCTCCCATCAAGTTTCGAACCCTGATGAAAGCCCTTTACTTGTCTTGGCCACTTGGCCACCAGAGGTAAAAAAAAAAAAAAAAAATCATAAATGTTCGAAAAATCTTTTAAAGTTTTATTTTACCTCCCTTCGAAATGCAAGATACCCCAAGTGAGAAGGGTATCTCATCTCACACAGCTGCCATGGGATTCATCCATCACTAATAAGAAAAGAAAAAGTTCCCTGGGCCTATTTCTTTATTAATTCTTTTATAAGGACTTACCATATTATTTTCTGTTGAGATGATGCGACATTTTGTTCCACGATTTTTATGAATGCCATGTTTTTCACAAGTATTTTAAAATTTAATGACTTAAAAAAAATTGAAATGACCCTTTTAATTTTGAGAATCTTGATCTCTTTTTATATTTTGGTGAAAGAGGATTAAGAAATTCTACCTCGCCTGAAAATCTCAAAAGTCTCTATATATTCTATAAATTCTTTTAGTAAAAAGAAAAAACCCCTCAATTTCAATGTTACAATGTTAGTCAAATTGACTCTGGTCCCGAACTTCACATCTAGTAACCTGTGCCACATCTTCTTATCTTCAATTCTCTGCTCCTCTTTGTTTGATGTGCATCTCTTTGTTTGATGTGCATTGATTGAACCCGTGCACACACGTCTTTTCTTCTTATCAAAACGCTAACCCTGCAGAGGGTATACCCTATCCCTGGAAGAACCTCCTTTTTACGGTAGCTTAGCACTTTACTAATAAAGGGAAAGTTAAGTAAAATTTCATTTTTTCATGTAAGATGTCATATAAAAATATTTTAATTTACAACTTCATCCATTATTAAAAAAATAAAAAAAATAATTTTTATCTACTAAAATATAAAAAAACCTCTAATTTTTCATTAAAAAAGAGTTAAAAAGATTTAATAAGAAAGAACTAAAAACAAATCACTATCATAAATTATGATGGCCATTACTATGGTTCTTCTCTTTTATGAAAGTAAAGGTCTTGGTATCTTTCTTTCTCTAGAAATTGAAGATTAAATTCATTAGTGCTATCACTTGTGGGCTACTGGAGTTTTACCCGGCTTCTCTGTGAAAGCAAATGAATGGGTCAAGGGTTGGTAACCTCCATTAGAAAGAAAGAAAAAAAAAAAAAAAAAAAAAATCTCTCCGTCTCTCTCTCTGCTGCGGCTTCGATTTTGCACATCAAATCAAATCCTCTTTTCCTTTTGCTTCCCACACTCTCCCACTCTGATCCATCCTCAATCACTCTCACAGAACTTCCATGGCCAGGCCTGTAAATCCATCAATAGAAACCATTACAAAATCCACACCCCCTCAAAACAAAATCTCTCTTTTTTTTTTTCCTGTTTCTGAACCAAATCTCATCCTCATACTAATTGGTCTAACTTCAGATGAATCAATTGTAGAACCAAGAGACCAAAATCAAGCATTTTACACATGAATGATCCAACAGTGAACCCAGATTCTATTCAACTGAAATTCCTCCCAAATCAACTAACGAAGTGGATGTCCAATCTGATCGATTTAAAAATCTCAAGTGGGCCACACCAATTGATTCAAATCCAACCCCACATTTGTTGTCGGATGAGACGGGTCTGGACTTGCTTCCATTTTTGGTTCTCTCTCTTCTACTGGACCCCACTGATAAGTGCTTCGGGCTTTAACCGACACGTGGCAGCACACCCGTCATCGGTTTTTGTCTGCTTCCCTTCTCTCTCACTCACTCTCTCTATGTAAATCCGCATGCGTTACGTCTGTGTAACTCGAATCAGCTAAAAATTCACACACTCGTTTTCTTGCTCTCTCGTTGTTCAAAGATCGTGAGCTTCATCAGAGATTCGAATCTGCAAGGTATCGTCGTCTTGTTCTTCTTCTCGATCTCTTGTTTAATCTTCTTCTTCTTCTTATTTTTGTTGATGATGTTTTGTTTTGTTTTGTTTGATTGTCTTTTGATTTGTTGAATACGGAAGCTTCTCGATGTTAGGGTTTTAGTTGCGATTTATAAGTATCGTCTCTTTCCTCTCAAAATCTCTTGTTTGATGTTCTTCTTGTTGTTGATGATGTTGTTTTGTTTTGATGTTCTGTGTTTGATTGAGTACGGAAGTTTCTTGATGTTATGGGTTTTAGTTGAGATTTCTTTGAGCGTGTTTTCTATCTTCGGTTTCTTTGATTTGTCGGAAGTTTTGAGTTGAAGACTTTCAGAGATTTGTCATTTATTTTTTCTCTAAGATTGGGTTGTTGCGGTAGTTTTGTGCGATTTCATGTCGTTTTCGAAATAAAGTTTCTTGCTTTTGTGATTTCTCCCATTGTGATTTTTGTTTTTCATTGAAAATGACGTGTTGATTTTGCATGTTTCTATTTTTTCTGTTTGGTTTGGGGAAAAGTTTCCTGCTTTGGAATTTGCTTCTGCCTCTTGAGTATGTCTTTGGTTTGGAACCTGCTTTCTGCTAAAATTGAGGGAGATGCTTTTATTTTGGAAAGTGGAAACAGCAGAAAGTGGTGACAGGGAGAAGCCGGAAATTATTTTTCCTTGGATGTGGTGGGGAAACTGGAAAGTGGGGGTGGAGAAAGCATTTTCCCTAGGGAATTGCGTTTTGCCACTGTTTGGTTGCATTTTTGTTGAAGAAAAGTGGGTTCCATTTGCAGGGGTTTTCTCTGCTTGAAAGAAAAAGCCACAATAAGAGGTAGGGAAAGCACAAGTGGAGTTTTCTCCATTTGAAAGAAAGAGCTACAGTGAGAGGTGGGGAAGGCACAATTGGAGTTTTTCTCCATTTGAAATAAAGAGCCATACTGAGAGGTGGGGAAAGCTCAAGTTCTCCTGCTGTAACAATTGGCTACTCTTTCCACCTCTAGTTTGATGTGGTCAGCACCAAATAAAGAGTGGTGTGAAAGGTTTCTCTATTGTGGGTTTTCTCTTTGGTTTCTTGTCATAGTAGGGAATCCACACTTTTACCTAATCCACATCTAAAAACCAACCAAGAGTATTTTTGTGCATGTCAGTTTTTGACAGCATGTTATTTCTAGAGTAATTTCATTTTATGTGGAAAATGAAGAATCCATGTTCTACGAATCTACAGTTTCTGCAGTGATCTTATTTTATATGGAAAATGGAAACTGCTGAAATTATAGCCATGAGCTCTGCCAAAACATCCATAAACCTTTCCATTTGGGTGTGCACCCCTTTCCTTGGCCTTTTTTCCCTCCTGTTTTTTTTTTTTTCCTTTTTTTTTTTTGCCAATTTTTTCTGTGTTCAAAATTTGATGTCTTTGAATGTGAGATCTTTTAGTTGTTTTATGTAGGAAGGATTTGGGAAAGTTAGGAGTAAGATGCTTGGAGAAAAATTGGGGACAGTGGACCTGGACATCTGTTTTCAGAGTCTTGTGGTTGCTGTTGGAGGAGGTCAGATGGGAGGGTTGACAACAGTGGATTGGAAGGACCTTCCAATGGAGCTTCTCTTGCGCATTGTTTCACTAGTTGATGATCGTATGGTTATCATGGCTTCTGGGGTGTGCACTGGATGGAGAGATGCCATTTGCTTAGGCCTCACCCATCTTTCTCTCTCATGGTAAAATCTTTTCCTGCCCTGCTTCATGGTTTATTCATGGTTTTTTTTTTTTTTGAATTATGCAACTGTGGGTCTTCAACCATATATCTCATGGTTTTAAATCGACATGAATCAAGTGTTTTTGTTTGAATCCAGTTGTTAAATTATATGTGACAAGATTTAATTTTTAGCTTTCTTGTTGTCTTTGTTAAGTGATGTGGAATTTTAGATTGTTGATTAATGGTATTGAATGTATCCTAGGGCCTTGATTTTGTATCTGGGAGTTTATGCTTCAATAATTAAGACCTTTGATAACGGTAAATGCGAATACCCAGTTTATAGGTAAATGCGAATTCCCAAAATCTGGGAGTTTTTCTCTTCTCTTCTCTTGGGTGTAAGCTTGTCAGTATAGTTCTCTTGTACTGCTAGTTTTTAATGAAAGTCACCATTCAAAAAAAAAAAAAAAAACCCAGTTTGTAGGGTCTTGCTAGTCTTAACTTTCCAGCATTTCTTTATTAATTATGGACTGCATTCCCATCTTAATCTCTATTCAATAGCCATTGATTGAAGCCTTTGTGCACAATGTTCCTGTTTTGGCATTTTTTGCAGCATGATTTACCCAGAGTGATACACATCAGCCCAGTGGTTTTGACCATTGCAGCACTGGGCTTCTCAGTTCAGTAGTCGTCGTCATCATCATCATCAGTTTGGGAGTATGATATGAATATCATAGGCTTTAGTGACCATGTATTTTCTCTTCAAATTATGGTGGACTTTGATATGTTTTGTGAGAGCTGTCTGATGTGGTGGCACTTGTTTCTTTGTGTACATTGCTGAGGTTTTGCTTGAGCTGTTGTTTAAATGGCTCCTGTCCTAGGTTTTTGTTTTGGGTCTGTGTATTTTCTCTTGATAGTCCATGCGAATGATCTCAATGGTTATCCCTTCTACAGAGGATTTTGCTATTTGAGGTTTCTTTGGTGTGCAAACGCGTTTCATGACATCAAGTCACAGTTGGTTAGAGCGGGAATGCAATATTTGTGTGAGATCAAATTTGAGGGCTTTATTTGTTTTTTTGAAGGATTACTGGTACAAAATCAGGATAATGGAGAATGTCCCATTATTTCCCTTCTCTGTTCACATTCTTTGTTATATTTTTTGGAACAATCATGCTACTGTTATGTGGATCTGATGTTTGTAGATGTGGTCTCAAATCATTACTTCTTTTTTTTTATTGGGAGAAAAAAAGAGGGTTTTTTTCTGTTACTGATGTAGCTGATAATTAAGTACATCTGTTATGGCCATGGTGACATAGTAGTGGATGTTCTTTTAAAAGACTAAGGGGGCCTTGCATATTCATTCCACACTTGCACCATATTTTTTGTCTTTTGATTAGGTAAGATCTCTTGGGGTTCTAGGTTGCCTGAAGGTAACCATTGGCGGCATAGACATTGACAACCCATATCCAACTGTGTATAATTTGTGTTCATCTCCCTGTGAACGTCTTCATCAGAACCTTGCATTTTGAATGAAATTTGAAGGCTTGGGCCATAAGGAGTGAGACCTAACATGTTCTACTTCTTTTCCTCTTCCTTTCTTTTAAGTGTCTACCCACCTTGTCTCAAGTGTAATTCAAAGTGCTTAGGAAATTGGATCCTTTTTCCGATGTACATCACCTTTTAGTTACATAAAATACCTCATCATCAAAGTTTCATCCCATGAATCTAGTGCTAGTTCTGTGAGTTCTGCATTGCCACTCAACCCTATTTAATATCATGTCCCTATTTAATGTCATGTCCTTAATACTGCATAATCTATCATTTCCTTACTACTCATGAAAGGTGTTTATTGGTCTATCCCTTCAAATTCCTTAAACTTGTAACTGTTTGATATAACATATAGGATCTTGTTTATCCTCTTCAGACATGTCCAAATCACTTCAAGTGAGATTCCTGGATCCTTCATCATTCCTCTCAGACCCCTCTTTTTCTGAAGTGAAGCTTTTTTGTTTTTGTTTTACTGTTCCTTATCTTGTCAATAGCTATGTGTCCATTGTTCTGTCTGGATGAACACCTTTTAGACTCCCTTTAATAAAAAATCAGACTATTCTACTTTACATCCATTTAGGTGCTTGTTACACTCGTCATTATCACTACAAACTTTTTTCTTATTACAATAAATTTTATTGCTCCAAAGAAAAAACTGGATGGAAGAAGCTCAGCCGGCCAAAAAACAACAACCAGGCAACTAAAGCAAATACAAATACTATAAACTTTCTTCCAAGTGGTCTATTTGCATTTTTCTTGGTTATGGAATGAACACGAAGGTTTTTTTTTTTTTTTGATCCTCAAGCATATTGATTTTGCATCTCCTCCATGTCACTTTTCTTGAATATATCCCCTTCTATCTTCTTCCTGTTGCCTTTCTATCTCCTGACCTTCATTTCTCCTATTCCCCTGATTCGTTCTCTGATCTATTCCTTATGATCAGTCTCCATTCTTCACTCGCTGCACCTCCACTTTGTGTCTATCATCATCGAGCTTGTGAACTAGTCACAGTGCCGCCTAAGTCCTAACTTGTTGGCTGCCCCTGCTCCCTGGGTTGATGAGACACCTTGGAGGTATCCTCACTGCACTGACAAACCCATTAATTGTAATGGTTATGTTGTTTTCCCCATTTTACTCTAGCTTATAAACAGTTCCTTGCCGCTTTTCTTTTCTTTTTTCTTTTGAACGAACGCGGGGGGGGGGGGGGGGGGGGGAGACAACGAATCCTCAACCTTGTCTCACTAGTAAATTGTAACTTGCAGCCTTGTGCAAGACTCATACCTGGGATCTTGTCCCTCTTCTTGATGGCGTGTATGTTACTGGGATTATAGAATCAAGACTTAATTTGATGGAAGTATTTTTCGCTGCAAGGCTTGCTTAGTTGTGAAAGTCTATAAAAAAGAATATGGCTTCAGTGGCCAAAATGACCAACGTTTGCACTCTCATTTTTGTTGCTGCTGGTTGTCATTGACCATTGTATCAAATGGATGTCAAGAATATCTTCTTAAATAGCCTTATAACATTAGTGATTTATATAGCCTTGACTCCTGGACTTCCTCATCTTACACACTATGTTTGTCTGCATCTATGGACTCAAAAAAGCTCCACGTGCTTGGTTTGAAGTTTGAACGCTTTAACAATGTTGTTCTCAGTATTGGCTTTTCTCAGAGTTTTAATTACTCCTCACTGTTTTTCTTTTATACTGACTAATGTTGTGTGCTTATTCTTCTCTATGTTGATGATATGCTTATCACAAGTGATGATGAAGAAGGAATCCAGTCTCTCAATACCTTATGCAGCTCGCAGTTTGATATGAAGGATCTTAGTCGTCTGTGATACGTCTTGGGTATAGAAGTTGTCTACTCTTCAGAGTTATCTTCTTTCTCAGATGAAGTATCTTGGAGACCTCCTTCAAAGAGCATGACTTAGCAACTCCAAAACTATTTGTACTCCACTTGAGACCAATTAAAAGCTCTCGATTTCTGAGGCACTCCTTTCTTTCACCCCACCCACTATCAACAAGTTGTTGAAAGTCTTGTCTACCCGACTTTCACTCAGCTCTATAGTCTTTTCGGTCCAAGGGCCTTAGTTTACTGGTTTTAGGGTTTTTGTTTTGGTTTTCCTGCTTTGCTGTCTTTTGCTTTCAGTACTTATCTCTTGTATTGTCTGCTTTATTTAATGAAAGTAATCATTCAAAGAAAAAAAAAAGTGTCTCTGGCTGTCTGCCCCTACTTTTTATATATTGGGTTGCTATCCTTCGCATTTTGCGCTAATCTCAAGGTACCATGGCTTGAGCGCTTCTTTTCTACGGTTATTGCTCTCTTCAATATACTGCCTACTCCGATTTTGATTGGGCATGATGTATTGACACATGCAGATCTACTATGGATTTCTGTGACTTGACTTAGCTCCACTTTGATCTCCTGGAAAATAAGCAATTAGTTGTTTCTCATTGTTCTGCTGAGACATGAATATTACCTTAGCTCGTAGCTATAATTGGGATTATTTGCCTTCATTGGATGCTTGCTAATATGGGTATCTTCT
Organism: Cinnamomum chago; assembly: GCA_038049695.1. Classification (NCBI taxonomy): domain Eukaryota; kingdom Viridiplantae; phylum Streptophyta; class Magnoliopsida; order Laurales; family Lauraceae; genus Cinnamomum; species Cinnamomum chago. The sequence continues at coordinate 19,580,936 of CP142455.1, forward strand.
TACCTGCTGTAACAACTTTATACTATGATGGTGCGAGTGCTCTCGAGACTGCTCACAATGATGACTTCCTTTTGAGTGCACCAAGCATATAAAGACCAACTGTTACTTTGTTCACAATCATCGTGGCAAGCACACTATTCTTTTTCATGCTATCTCCCTACATCCTCCTGTTGATCTGCTGACCAGGCCCCTCTTCCCACTCCTAGTTTTCTGCAGCTGCTATTCAAGCTCTCAATGCTCCCTGCTCCCCATTGATTGTGGGCTTAAGAGGAGGGGAGGTTGTGAAGAGACTTAATTTCATATGGTCCTCAGTATGCCATAATCTCTAGTGTATTACTGATAGTTTCTCATGTACTGTACATTTTCTTACACTCAAGTAGTTAGTCACACCACATTATACTAATGTAGATGAGCTCATTAGTCATTACTAATAGTGCATTTAAAGCTCCTTACAAATAGAGTGGTTGAGAGCATTAACACAACACAAAAACTTCTCCAAATCTCTTGTTCTCTGTGTTATTTCTCATCCACGAGAATAACAAATGATGAGGGCTTTGATGCCATATTATGATTCAAAGAGGAAAGAAAAGACGTGTCATGAATCGTGTATTTGAATCAGTCAGTTTCTTTATAGAAGTGAATTACAATGATAAAGGGAAAACTACATCTCCATGATTATATGATGATGAGATTGCTAAAATTGCAATAATGATCTCAATTAAAGTTGTCTTTACTTTGTATGTTTGGTATTTTATTATATTTATCTTTAACTTCCTCATAATCATTCTTTCATTGTTATCATTGCATCTTACATGGTCAAGGTCTCTAATTTTTTTTTTCTCTAATCTTTAGAAGCTTATAGATATGCTTTTCTGCCTTAGTTTTGAAATGAATATTATGGCTTTGTACTTCATTCATGTAAATTGTTATATGCTCTGTACCTGTCTTACGGCTTTCTCTTTCTTAGCATTACTCTTTTCAACTTGTACGTCTTGAAGTCCAGAAACAACATGCATTGCTGAACCTGTGATGGCATTGCTGAACCAGGACAGGATGTAGTGGTAACTGGTAAGGCGTACTCTCTGGGAGAGGTCCAAGGATTGAGTCTGTAACGGCCAGTTTTATTTAATGTTATTAAAAAAAAATCTACTGTCTCACACTGCCAGAGTACATTTTATTTTCTAACACAAACTTTGGTATTGATATTCCATGTAACTTCCTCATGACAGCTTTACTATTTGTGCCTTTTTCTTTCTTGGATGTAAGCGTTAAAGTTTAGTAATTAATATAACTTCTGTTCCGTGTCCATTCAGGTGTAAGGACGACTTGAATAAGCTTGTGCTATCACTTGCTCCCAAGTTCACTAAGTTGCAGGTTCTAACCTTGCGCCAAAGTAAGCCACAGCTTGAGGATGATGCTGTAATGGCTGTTGCAAACAACTGTCATTGCCTGCATGACTTGGACCTTAGCCAAAGCCGTAAGCTCAGTGACCTGTCATTGTATGCTTTAGCCCATGGCTGTCCCGGCCTGACTAAACTCAACATTAGCGGGTGCTCATCCTTCAGTGATGCTGCCCTTGCATATCTGACCAGTGTTTGTAGGAACTTGAAAAGCTTGAATCTTTGTGGGTGTGTTAAGACTGCAACAGAAATAGCTTTGCAGGTACTGGAATAACTAGAAATTTGGTTTATTTACCCTAAAAAGATCTTTCTCGTAATATCTGTTCTATTTTTTCTTGCTCCAGGCTATTGCCCATAATTGCAGCCAGTTGCAGTCCTTGAATTTGGGTTGGTGTGAGGGTGTCAGTGATAAAGGAGTTGTTAGTTTAGCATTTGGATGTCCAGATTTAAGAATTCTGGACTTGTGTGGCTGTGTACTTATAACAGGTATGTGTTATTATGACTACTATTCATCTTTTGAATGTTCACCTTTTGAATTATTACTCTTTGAGAAATAGTGTGTGGGATATGATTCTAGCTTCTGGATTGTATTCATTGGAACTTGAATACGAACTAAATGTGGACTGGGTATGTATGCTTCAAACCTACTGCAGTTTTACACTTCTACCTACGTTAATATTTGTCCGCTGGGGCTGTTTCAATTCTCTTGAACATAGAAGCTACCAAGAACGCATCTTATTTATATTAAGATCATACCTTGTTCGCATTTCTATGCTAATTCTTGTTATTTGGGCATCCTAAACACATGTTTGGTGCCTTCCATTCTTCTGTGGATCTCATAAAATAAAGCTTCATTTTTACAGATCTATTTAAGGACCGATGACTGCTATAAATCATCTTAAAGAAAAGAGATGCTACAAAATACAGTGAATGTGTTAAATCCTGCTAGGGAGGCCTAGATGTGGAATATGGGGTGGGCAATTTGTTTCTTTATTTTCCCGACAATGGGAGCATTTTTTTTTTTTTTTTGTGGGGCTAAATTAATATCTTAATTGGAAGAAAGGTAAAACAGTAATCTCTTAACTAGTATTTACTAATGAGTCTGTTAAACCAGTACTTCTACAATACTGACTGCAGACTTGATTCCCAGTAGTTAATATTTTTCAAATTATTGCTAATCTTAGTGATTTGTTCTATATAACTCTAGTATTATTGTGGAGGTATTATGTTAATTGGTTGCCTCCCTTTTCTTGCTCCCTTCTACAGATGCAAGCGTGATTGCATTGTCAAACGGATGCCATCATCTGAGATCTCTTGATCTATATTACTGCCAGAACATAACGGACAGGTCAATGTATTCTCTGGCCAATAGCAGGGTAAAAGGTAAGCATGACCTCTGGGAGTCTCCGATCCTCGACCATGGTGTAGAAGGCCTCATCAGCCTCAATATCAGCCAGTGTACTGCCCTCACCCCATCTGCAGTTCAAGCTGTTTGTGATTCATTCCCGGCTCTCCATACTTGCCCTGGGAGGCATTCTCTCATAATCAGTGGATGCCTCAACCTTACATCTGTGCATTGCGTGTGTGCTGTTCAAGCACATCGTCTAGGGAGGGGGGATATATCTCACCTGGCTCACTAATCAAGCATCTTTGTAAAATCATCGAGTTCGGTGCACCCTAATCTGGTCAGGATTGGTGGTATGTTGCTGTTTTGAAACTTGTAGGATCAGGTGTATAGAATATGGTTTTTTTTTTTTATTGGCCTGTGGTGATTGTAATTTTGAGGGGCTGACTGGTCGACCTGGATGGTAAATTGAATTGGAAAATGTGGTGTGCGCTTAGCCCTTCACCGAGAGGGTATGAGCTCATAGCCTGTTGCTAGCAATTGAAAAAATATTTAATAATTTAATAGCATAAGCTTGGGTGTACCAGTGTTTACATTAGATCGTCACTACTGATTTTTGCCTGGCAGGTCAGTAAAAAAAAAGAATAAAAAAAAAAAAACAACGATCGACATGGATGAGGATTAATCCTATGAATATCCAAGCATCGTCTTTGATTTGATGGTAACTCAAAATTTCGCTGCATTATGAAGAATATTAACTGTTTGATCAAAAGCATTGAAAGGGAAAATCAAATGGTGGGAGTGCGATCCAATGGCGGATGCCTTTTAACAATTTGCGACACTAAATTGTTAACTGTCATTGAAGAATGGATTTTAGTTGTTACTAATTGAAAGGTGATAATTTATTACTAATTTTAGGAAGTCTCAATTCAAGAGTAAAAGCATTATGATAAGAGAGAAAACATGCCAACATTGGATTTGGTTTTGGCACCATTCAGGAGAGGTATTTTAAACTTGGAAGACCCCAAGGATCGATCCCAGTGCATGTGTGTGTGGTATTTTAAAGTTGGAAGACCCAAAGATCAATCCCAGGGCATGTGTGTGATACTAGGTGTCAACATTACTCAACCATTATTGTGAGCTTGTTGGAAGAATTATTTGATCACACTCTGATATTGGGTGTTGGAAGAATTATTTGATCCTACTCTGATATTGGGTCTACACATCCAAAAGAATCCATCCACCTGTGTTCAAGAGGTGGTGGTTATTTTGTGGTCCGTTTCTTAAGCTTTGGAGGGATTTTGTCGTCTTAATCTCGGTTTTTGTTCTTTGATTATCAGTGAACTTATTGGCTGAGCATATATCTGGTCACGTCTTTAAACACACTAATCTTTTCTTCCATGATTTGCAAATGAAAGGTTTGATTTTCAAATGTGCAGTTCTAATCATTGAAAAAGAACAAAGAAATGGGCCACTCTCTTCTACAGATGTAATTGCAGTTGCACACCATTCAGATAAATATATGAATTAATTGACAACTGGGATTTTATCCAAATACATGCGATGATCAATAAATTTGCAAATATCCTTAGTTCTGCGCCATTTTTGTGGATTGTATCACTGTTCCAAAGCATTCGGAACTCGTGATTGAGATCCATCTAAAGATTCTGGAACAGGATTAGAATGCAATGTATACCCCTAAGCAGATTATAATTATCAGCAGCAGCCACTGGTTGAAGCATCAGTTTCCGGAGGCTTCTGTTTAAAAATGTTCTTCTTTACCCCTGAGGAGCCCTCTGCCAAGAGACTAGGCGTATCCAATATCTGCATTACCATTCATGCGTGAGATAGTTATCTATTACTTGTTACAAGCAGACAAGGAATCAAATTGTCAAACACTAATAAAATCCCCATGCAGGAATAGAATCTGAAGTGCTTTAATGGCCTGTGTGTCGGTTGGATGGTGCAACTATGACAGATGCTCACATGGCTTCTAAGCTTTGTGCAGCTTGCACTGCAACTGTGACTGATTAACACTGCGCAAATAGAGAGAAGACGATCTAAAGCCGGCCATGATGGTAACAGGGTGCAATTGTGACCAATGCTTAAATGCTTAACACGACTTCTAAACTTATGCAGTGTAAAGTTGAATGATACATCCAACATGTAATGGTAAACACCACACACATAGCAAGGAAAAAGAGGGGGAGGGGCGTCGTTGGAAATCATGCAGGCTCTGATGGTTATGCTGCATAACTATGATGCTTACTGTTAAACTCGCTTTGTTCCTTCTCCCATTACTATTCCAACTAAAAGAGGCTTTTCTCATTACACGGCTTCTCCACCCCAAACAACATAGTGCCTTATACACCCTATCCTCTTCTTGATTGCACTTTATCCAAATGAAAACAAACACTTCTCATCTCCCAACTTGCATCTAGGAAAAAAAATCACCAACAAACGGGATGAAACCAATAGAAATTAGCAACTACTTCGAAGCTCCCAAGTTAATCTTTGATGGATGCGTGGGGACATGCCACATATCCATGTCAAACACATCACCGCGTCCAAACAATTTCAGGGATTCTTCTAGTGCCAATTTAAGAATTGTTCTTGTAAGTGTGTGTGCGCGTCTCTCTCTCTCTCTCTCACTCACTATATATATATATATATATATATATATAGGTACTCCTATGAGAGCATCTCTCACCTTACCATGAAAGATGAGGTGGGGGCCCTCACGTTCATATCCAATGCCAACAACTTAAATGTGAGCCCCCCACTCCTATCTCTCATATAAGGTGAGAAGAGATCTCTCATAGGGGCCAGCTCTCCTAAACTCAAGCTTAGGATAAGGTAAGCTCAAGTGTGTAGTGGGGCCCACCTAGGGACTAACATGGGGATGGGGGTCGGGGATTTCAAGGACTCCGTTGAATCTCTCTCTGCAAAAAATCAGCCCCAACTGTGATTTCTATCATTTCCATATGAGCTCAAAAGTTTAATGGTCAATAGTCCATTCGGATTGATACATAGTCGATCCAATGGTCCAATAAATTCGGATTTGATCGAAAGTTTGTGGACATGTGCAATTTAAAGGGGTCATGTGTTTGGTCCATTTGGATGGACTAAAGGTGGGCCCCACAAGCATGAACTTACGAGATTAAGCTTAGGAGAGCCTTGCTCATATATATATATATATATATATATATATATGAGATATCTCTCACCTTATATGAGAGATAGGAGTGAGGGCCCTTACATTTAAGCTGTTGGCATTGGATATGGATGTGAGGGCCCCCACCTCATGTCTCATAGTAAGGTGAGAGATGTTCTCATAGGAGCACCTCCCTATATATATATATATATATATCACACCACATACAGACGCGCTTGTTTCTTCATATGTGACCCACAAGTTTAATGCCTTTATATCAAAAGAAAAAAAATGATCATCAATACAATGGCCGAGTCCATTCAGATGGGCCCACTTTGATTCCCTTGCCCGCCGTAAGACGAAGAGCACTGTGCTCACAGGAAGATTTGCCTATATAAATTTGATAACATTACTGCCCATTTCTTACATTAGATTGTAAGTCTGCGATTTGATTATTACTTAGATTGTTTAGATAAGATCTGTATGTTATTTTTATAAGTGCTACTTCTCATATTATTTTTATGATTTATTTTTTTATAAGGTAATATGTATTAAAGAAGAAGATTACACCAACATATAAAGAGAAAAGAAAGCAGGGTATAAGAGCCTAATACCCGACGGCCAAAACCAAAAGATCCAGAAATTACATGATCAAAGCATCCAAAGGAGAAACTCTAGAAATTCCTTGCTAAGCTAGAACATATGCAAAAGACAATTAGCCGAACGACCCATGTGCTAGAAGATAACATGCAAAGAAGATACCAAGCCTTAGCCTCATTAAAGTGAAAATGCAGCCCTATAAGTTCCCTTTTCCATCTACAAAGCCCACACTATGCAATTTGACGAATCACTCTCCGCTAAGAATCCATGAAAGGAGAGGGAAAATCCGAAGAGCTTCAAGAATAACCAAAATTCTACCTCATTTGACTTTTGATACCTACATGCTTAGAGAATATATAAAGAATTTCCTCTCTACAATTATGTAAAACGCCGCCAATACCTGCTGGCCCGGGTTGCCTCTAGCTACACCATCCACATTAAACTTTCCAAGATACAGTCCTTTCTACCCTTCCAAATTGACCAAAGAACTGAAAAGGGAATAATCCTCCATAATATCAAACCACCACCATGAATAGGTGTGTGTGCTCATGTTTGGCAATTCACTAGTAAAGTTAAAAGTGAAGTAAAGCTTCCATTATCCAGACAATAAAAGACAATCATATCAAAAGTACACAAATTCAAAATTCACTCATTTAAAAAAAAAAAAAGTAAAAAAGAAACCTCTTTCCTCCATTAAAGAACAAAAAATATCTTCTTTTTTACACAAAAAGTCCAAAAGATTCCCTATCAAACAACTAAAAACAAAAGACCATCATAACCCCCTATATTTTGTTCTCTCTTGATTTGCTTCACCTCACTTTAATTCAATTCACCATACATCCAAACATGCCCAAGAACAAGTGTCAGAAAAGGATTACACAGGGATTCCCCTCCTCGGACTATCCACCATAGAAATTTTATCTGCCGCTGCCAAACAACAAAAACTTCCACCCTAGAAGAGCCAAGCTCATCACTCCATTTCATAAGATTAAGTCTTTTCTTATGTCTTTTGCCCCTCCAATAAGTTTTTGTTCCTTATTTGATCCAATCCATCAGCCACCTTCTATAGCATTTTGAACAATGACATATTGCACAGCCGCAAATTGGTAAGAGTTGCTTTAATTATAGTGATTCTACAAACTCTCAAAACCACCACTGCCCCAACCCAAATAGAAAGATATTGATTTATCCAAGAAAAAGCTTTTTCCCAAAATTCTCAATTATTAGGTCCAGAAAAGCTATTGATCTCGGATTGGCGCCAATAGGAAGCACAAGATATTGAAATGGAGGTCTTTGATTTTGTAATGCAACTTGTCTGTGAATGGCTACACAACATTTTCCTTACACCCAACCCCCGGACAAATTAACTTTCGAACTTGAGACCAACTGGAAGCATCTTAGAATTCTCTTCAACATAACAATCTCTTCCCAACTAGAAGAGCTGAAAAGAAAAGTATCATCTGCAAACTGAAGATGAGTAACTGCTTCACCATTACATGCTACATCAAAACCCTTGATAAGATCCAACTCTGTAGCCTTAGACAGGAGAGCTCCCAATGCTTCCACAACCAAGGAAAAAAGAATTTTACAAAAAAAAAAAAAAAAACTAAGGTAAAAAGATATGGAGACAGGATCACCTTGTCTAAGTCCTCTAGAAGCCTAAAACAAATGAGAAGGAGAACCATTCACCAAATCAGAGAAAGAAGTAGCAGAAGATATTCATCCAACTCCTCCATCTATATTCAGAACCAAATCTTCCCAACATATAGTCAACAAACTTCTAGTCAAACATGGTCAGAAGCCTTTTCCAAAACAATTTTGAAGATAACTCCTTTGTAGGCTTGGTTCCTAGAGTTAATAAGTTCATTAGCAATCAAAATCCCATGAAGAATCTTTCATGATGTACAAAGAGCCCTTGACTAGGGCTAATAATATAAGGGAGGACCTTAGTCTGTTAGCTTAAGTCTAAAGATAACAACTTATAGGCACAACCCACCAAGTTAATGGACCTAAAATCTTTCCACTCAACTGGGTTTGAAATCTTCTGAATAATAGTTAAGGCAGCATTGAGGTCTTTATTCTACCGGCCTTTACCATGAAACTCTGACAACATGTCACAAAAATCCTTCCTAAAAAAATGCCAACCAGCTCTAATAAAATTGACATTTTCCATATTAAAAATAAGCACTTACATAGAATTATTTAAATATCATGCTTCGCACTAGAATCTTATTTTTTGTGATTTTCCATATTGAACACCTCATAGCAATACTCAATTCTGACATATGTGCCCTACTCATGCAACTTAGACAGAAACAATGTCGTCAAGGCATCCTACCTCTATTGTTAGCAATCTTCCACCCTCCTCTGATATCCCATTCACCTTAGTCATATCTTCTTAAACATGTTTCTTTCCACATACTCCAAGACCCTCAACATTGCACTGGAGCTCCTTTTCTATTATCATTTTAGAGTGTGCATTGTGGACTGGTCCACAAAATAACATCTAAGCTCATTATTATATCATTCCCAAAACTATAATTTCCCTATCTTCATGCTATGGTTGGTGCTTACAAATTACAATAAACAATGGAAAGACAAAAGCACTGCACCCATTTGTACACCATACACAGGTCCAAAATTAGTATGGCCAGAAAACATCCTAATTTTGGTCCTTTAATAGAAACAAATTGAAAATTGCAACCTAGTATCTGATTCATGATTTTGAAAACAAAGTAGGGAAGTAACATAAAGTGATATGGTACAAGGTACATTTCAAATAAATTCTCTACTTGACCAAGAAATAAAATAAAAACAGAGATCAGTTCTGTGTGCACCTTCAAAACAAGCTCTTCAAAACATTGCTCTACATTAATGCGAGTTTTTGCACTACATTCAAGAAAAAGGCATCCGTACTGCCGAGCAAGGTCAATTCCCTCTTTCTTTGTGACAACCCTTTCACCCTCCTGGAAAAATAAAATATTATGAGTTTTCTCATGCTTTTTATGCACATATTGTACACATAATATGAACATTAGAAATAATTTAAGATAATAAGCCAAGACAATTAAAAAGGTGAGATAAAGAATGTTGGGAACCATGCTCATTTCTGCTGAAATCAATTTATGAAACAACAATGCTAATTGGAAATCTCCACAAAAATACCTTATCAACTTTGTTTCCAACAAGCATCTTGATGCAGTCTTGATTGGTTGAATACAGATCTACTTCCTTAGCCCAAACATCAGAAAGATTTGTAAATGTTTCCCGCCGTGTTACATCATACACTGTAACAATACCAGACAATAATATGATAGCTCTTTCGCAATATAAAAAAATAAAAAGAACAATGCACATTAATAATAACCACATCAAATTTCTAACAAAAATCCATTTAAAAAAATGGGAAAACAATTATTGCAGATAGTAGAAATTAAAATGCATGAGAATGTGCAGAGGCTTAATGAGGGGGATTTCAGAATTATTAAGGCATAAATTGGAAGAGTGGAAACCTACTACATTCTTTGGGTTGAGGATGAGCTCGGCAATATCATGCCAAGTATCCAATCTTCTGATTCTTAAGAAGAGAAAAGGTTGTTAGATCTAGATGATAAGAGAGTTCATAGAAGTGTGCTTGATGACGAATTTTTAAGCATATATTTAAATTGCCAAAAATTTCTGAATGATCAAATTAAGGAGGTTGGCTATGTTTTTTGGGTCTGGTGGGATTGAAAGAATTGGTTGAGTGAGATTTGGGCAAAGTGCAGGGCGTTAGAGGATATTTAAAGGTAGGTGCTCGGTCATCCATTTTTCAAGGAAGTTGTCACTTGGGCAAATGGTGAACCATGGCGACTAGGTTTAAACAAGTCGGTGCAAGTTTCTTTCCGCATTTATATGTAAGTGCAATGAAGTAGTGTGTACAGAAGCTTTAGCTAAACAAGGGATTGAGAGTCATGATGGTCAAGATAAATTCTGGATACTCCTTTGTTGTGGGGACTGGGGAGGGGCTGAGGTTGCACTTTACATGCACTTTACATGCAATATATTTCTCTTGTAGACAAAATCATTTCACATTATTGATAAAAGAAAAATATGTGTCTCTCTATGGCATTGTTAGTGTGTCATAGGCATGTAGTATTCATTTAATGGAAGTGGAAGGAAAATATGTTGCAAAACAGGATGGAGGTTGAGAAGGAAATTGTAAATTTTTAGACTCTACTGTTTAAGGAAAATTGTAGGGACTGAAATTGGATGATTTGCAATTTGATTCTACGCTCATTCCCTTTTAGTACAATCACAGAAGAGGTTCAGACAGCTATTTTATCATGGGGCTCATCGATCTTCAGCCTCCAGGCATGATAGTTTCTCCCTTTCCTTTGCTTTTCTTTTCTTTTTTTAGACAATATTTATGAAGGAAACTATAGCCGAGACCATGATGCTGAAAAAACAGTGGGAAAGAACCTCAACATCACAAGATGATATAAAGGTCTCAAAGTAAAAAATCCATCCTTGAATCTGCATCTGAATTTGCTGACCATAGAACAAGTCATAGCTTATATTGCCATGACAGCGCAAGGTGGCAGATTTCCTCTAATCAATTGGAAATTTTCCACTAACATAGCACCCAATGTAATAAGCTCCCTACATTTTTTCAAAAGAGAAAGAACAAATACTCGAGCGTAAAAGAACAAATACTAGAGCCTTCATTTACATTACTAGCCAGAGCCGGATCTGAAATTATTGCACCATGGAACTGCTAAACTTTCTAATATTTACATGTATTCCAACCTTACAGGTTTCCTACTTGAAGCTATCATAAAATCTTGGCCTTAAAACACCTAATGAAGGTGAATGAGTAACCTGAATATGGTTATCATATTCCTCTGTAAACTATAAATCCAAAATCCAATGACCTAAAAGTTCTCTGACTCCAACGGCCTACGAAAAGTCCTTTATGCTTTGATTTGATTAATACATTTCACCATTCAAAAAAATATTATTATTTTATTTATGACATGACTTGAACCCACGACCAAAAGGTTGCAATAGTGACCGTGTTCCATTGTGTAATGAGCATTGCTCTATTGTCCACCTTATCATTTAAAAATCAATTTTTATCTTTCTCATCAAACAGACCCTAAAAATTAAAATAGCATATAGAATCAATTTCTAAGAGAACAAACCCCTATTGTCGAAAACAGACATCTCCAAGAAGTCAATAAATCTATCACCATCACACAGGATGACCTAAAGCACCTAGGATGTAGATGGGTTGGGTTCGGGATGAGCCCATGGTGGACCAGACCCAAACCCTAAACCTGGACCAAGCCCAACTCTGATGGAGCCAGACCTGACCCAAGCTTGAGATTGCAGGAATCGAACCTTCAGCCTCAAGTTCATGACAATAAGCGCCATACACCCATACCAACTAAGCTGTAAGCTCTTTTGAGTTCCATTACTACATATAAACTAAAGCTAGATTGGAATTTGGATCACTGGTCAAGGAATGGTACTTCCAAATGTGAGGACCATGGACCGATCCCTGGTTGGTATTGTGAGATTGAGGTGCTTGCCACTACGCTATTAGTGGTTTGGCACTGGATATAATAATACCAGTACATATTAACATATATTTATACAATATATATTATCACTTGGTACATGGTATTACATGTACAAACTGGCTGGACCTGAACACAGACATGACTATCAATTAGGTCTCAGAGAAGATCCACATTTGGCTTTTCAATTCAGGTCCTTCAGGCAAGCAGGTATCACAGGTCCATTGACATCTCTAAAAGCAGCCCAAACTGCTTTAGAGAAAATGGCCATAAACACAAAGCAAGTGGGCATTGCAATAAAAAGTGTTCCACAATTTCAACATCACGTATACACAATATGCAAACTTTTATGCTTCATAAGTGGTTCATTTTAAAATCTTATCCATCCCCACTAATCAACAAAGATGTGTGAGTCCTGCTTAATATATGAATGACTGCAATAAGAGAACTGTTTCATTGGAAAGGAAAGGAGAAAAATTACAGGTATGAAACTAAATATTCAACTTCCTCCACAAATATTTAAAGAATACACATACCCATTATAACTCCTTGAGCTCCTCTATAATATGAACTTGTAAGTGTTCTAAATCGTTCTTGTCCAGCTGCATGACGAGAAAAACAACCAATGTATGTGAGTCAACTAGTATACAAGCAATCCTTCTGCATTTACAGCTTGTAGTGAAAGTGTGAAGTAAAGAACATTGCAACTTATCTCACTCCTCTAGTAAATCAAATTCTTATGCCAGACTGGTAAACAGAAAGGGGGGAAAACATTAAAAAAGAAGAAACATTTTCTGCAGAGTGAAAACTACACAGTTGACAGAAGTCAGAACCAATGAAAGAAAAGGTAGCAAACTCGGCCGAAAAAAGAAAAAAAAAAACCATAGTTGCCATAAAGAAAAATTGATGCAGGAAATTAACCAAAATTGAATGCATGAAATGCCTCATTTTTTAAATTTTTTATCAAGCGTTTCATGAAAGTGAGAAACACGAACTGAGAAAAAAAAACATTTTAGGGGAAATGAGTTTCCTGACAACCATGCAAAGGAAATTCAGGACTCTGTAATTGAAATTTAAACAGCAGATTTCACAGATCATGTTAGTTGGAATCTGTTCAGTTTATGCAATCACCAAGTCATTTAAAAAATCAGAAAACCATAGATGAGTACACCGTGGAGAAGGAAACTCATTCATTTAAAATTAATCAGCACAGAATAAACACATGAACACAAATCTTACCAGGAATAGTAAATTCAAAATTCTTTATGCTAATGAATGCCCTCGCTACTACTAGAGCAGATGCTCAACCTTATGAATCTCATAAGGGGAAGTGATGGTCGATAAAAAAAAAAAAGAATAAATAAATAGAAAGAAGTTGATGCATGTTACAATTAATCATTACCAAGTGAGATTAAGGAACTAATCATTACCGAGTGAGATTAAGGAACTCTGTTTATACATTGATGTATTGCTTCAACATATCTCAAGTGCCCCACCAAGAAAAAAAACATATCTCAAGTGAAGCGAAAAGGGTCAATAATTCTTTTGGCAAAAAGGGTGTCGAGAAATCTTTGTATTTAGACCTATGGCTATGATTCAATTTGGTTTTTTCCATTTATCCTTTTTATATTTTTTTGCCTTCGTATAGCACAATTAGACCAATTTCCTTTCTCTGTTCTTTTATTCCTTGATATGTTTGATACGAAATATGACACCTGCTAGACTAAAAAGAAAAGAAAAAGGTGGTTCCAGCAGTATGGTACTGCTGAGTGCTGATGGCAGTACATAGTCAGATTTTCCCCAAACTTTGGGGGTGTTTGGATAAATGCATAATATAATATCAACAAGTTTAAATATTGTAAGATTTCTTTATCATAGAACAAAATAGTATCATATTATTATATTGTATCACTTATGGTGTTTGGCAATTTTCACAAATTTCAATAAACCTTTGAAGTGTTTGGCAATTTATAAAAAAAACTCACAAGATGATATACTGAATAAGAAATGGAATGAAAGTAATTGACCCAATGCAGGACCCACTAATTAGTAATCACATGTGTTAATAATCACTAGCACAGAAACCCGTGCTAAGCACAGGTTTGCCCATTAAATGAAGATTAACAGCCATAACATGAATCTACATTATAAATTAAATATCGATATATTTAAACATAATTACATAAAAAATTAACATCAATTAATTTATAAAAATATAAATGACGAATAAGTTCGGAATGAACATTACTATAAAAGTGTCCAATACTTAGAAAACTAAATATCATATTTTTTTAAAGATGGAGTAAAGACCAGAAGCAAAAACATGTGTATACAATTTGTGGAAGATGAAATTCAAATATATGAAAAAGCGAATGATTCATCTCTTGATTCCTCCATCTATAAATTTCCTCCTCATTGTCATCTATGAAACAAAGGAAACTAAAGGAGCAAAATAAAGGTAGAATGAGAGTTGAAATTAGTGGATGATAAGAGAGGAGGGAATGCATTGAGTAGAATCTCCATAGGTAAGTGAGTTGCATGTTTGTTAAAAGTGGGGTAGATGGGTACAAGGGGGAGTGAGGTCGAAGTGGGGAAAGTAGAGGAGAAAATAGTTATGAAAACTGGAAATAACTGTTGGTCAAAATTTAAATGTACAGTCAAAATTATCTAAAAAGCCTCTAGCTTAATATATAATGGTAGCCCACTATTGTTAAAAAATCACAAGATTAAATGTTAAAACCTTGAGATCCAAGCAATGTTGTTTAATTAACGTAGGTCCACCAAATGTTGACAGCCATAGTGTAATATATCTAATGGTGATTACCACAAATTGGCCTATCTAGTTTGGTTGATTTTTTTTTTTTTTTTTTTTTGTAAAACCTTATCTAATGTCAAACATCATTGACGAATCCATTAATGAGAAATCATTGTGGGGCCCATTTGATATTGGTAGTCATAATAACACAAGGGGAGCTATCAAATAGTGGGACCCATTTAATGTTGACAAACTGATAATTGCAATCATACAATTCAATATTGGTAATTAATAAGAAACCTAGCTAATTTCAGTAGTATGCGACCCACCTAATATTGGTAATCACGATGAAGGCTCCCTAGTGTGACATTAGTAAGACCCACCTAGTATTGATAATTAACAAGGGCTATGTAATTGTGATATGGTTATAAGACCCCACATTAAATTTCTAAGCATTGTGGGGCCAATCTAATATTGGGAGTCACAGTTGCACTCTTATAAGGATCATTGATGTTAAAACTTATAGTGGGCCACTATGATTAATGGTTTCCCATGGACTCTTTCATATATAGGAAAGATTTTGTAACAAAAAATTATTTTATACAGCATATCCTTGAATAATGTAATTTAAAGGTTTTTAGAAGAAAGTGAGATATTGTAAGATACTTTCTAAGTTATCCAAACACCTCCTTTTTTGGTAAATAGATTATATTCTAAACTAGTAGATAATATAACAAAATGTCTTAAAATATCTTGTTTCCAAACACCCCCGTAATGTAGCATATCAGGATTAGATCTTCCCTGAGAAGCTTGGCAGCAATTGATTTTATTGGAATGTTGAAAAAAGAATGACAGAAAAAGATCAATGAAGACACCAAAGTGTTACAATTAGAACTTATTTCTATATAGCATATGACCATTTCAAACAAAGCTTATTTGCACATATTTTTTTTCTTCAACTGAAGAAAATTATCATCATAGGTAAGTAACGTGTCATCAATAGAGAACCAGAAATTAAGACTCGGGAAATACTTAAAAAAAGGAGCAACTGAGCTATAACTAGTGAGAAACTAGTCATGATATCAGATGCTAAGCTAGAAACAAGAAAGCATGCAGTTACCTGTGTCCCAAATTGCGAGCTTCAGCTTTTTCCCCCCGATGGTAACCATTTTTATCTTAAAGTCCACACCTACAAGAGAAGCAGAGAATTAGAATTTCAAGTAATAATAGAAAGAAGCAATGCACTTGCGAGTTGAAGTATACCATTCTCTCTTGGGGAGAAATCATTCCATAAAACATAAGTTGTTCTTATTAATAGTAGTAGTACTCTAAGTTAACCCCAGATTAATGGAATGAGGTTCAGTTGTTGTAGTTACTTCATTGTAAAGTGGATGTACTTACTTCATTATAAAAAAATGCAACTAGAACCCACAAACGCATCCAGCCGTAAAAAATTACTAAAGAGATAAAATCCAATGAAAGAAGATTCTAAGAATCCATGACCAAGGGAGTTCTATCAGCCCCTTCTTTGGCAAGATGATCGCCTTCCAAGTTGGTCAGTTGTGTAATATGCAACCATAAATGAACAAAGTTAGCAATATCCCCAATCCCATCCAGTCAAGCCACCACTGACAAAAGCTAACTGGAACCTTGGACATCCCTTGGAAGTTGGAACTTGCAGAATGAACCACCTTAAATAACATCAGAGGAACTTGAACATAAAAGCTACCTACAATTAGTGAGAAGGGTGTTGACATCTGCCTCATTGGTGTTGACATCTGCCTCATTGGCCATGATAACTAGATACTAGAAAAGGACAACAAAAATGTACCGTATCATGTTTGACACCTCATTTATAATGTAAAGCTTGTGTCCCTCCCACGTCTACACTCCACAGTGTGTCCTTGACTCATCATTATTAAGTAATAGAACCCATTAGGGCCCGTTTGGTAATTTACTTTTAAAATAAAGTGGAGTGAAGTGAAATGAAAAGAAAAATATAAATGAGTTATGATGGTGTTTTGTTTTTAGTTGTTTGGGATGGAATATTTTTTACTTTTTGTATAGGGAAATGAAGTTTTTTTGTCTTTATGTGAGTAAATGTAGTTGCTTTTTGATTTTTTTTGGAAAAGATGGAGGGAGTTTTGGTAAAAAGTGCTTTTGATGGGATGTTTAACTTGACTTGACTTGACTTGACTATATTAGTAAAATTACCAAACGGGCCCTTAAGACGACTGCAAAATGATAGGATAAGGCTAAATGATGATAGTGCCGATGATATCAACAATGACAATGATGACGATGATGACATCCTTGGCTTATCCATGTTGTATTTTCATCATAGCTAATTAGGGCCATCCTCTAGTTGACAAAACTATACTGGTAAACTTCTCATGGTGGCTGCAAATAATACTGCCAAAGTCTTTCCAGATTTACCTCTAGCACCACCATCAAACATCAATTTTCACATGCAAACAAGAGAACACTACCTTGTAAAAGGTGATGTTCCTTGAGTTCTTCCGACTCCTGACTTTGATCAAGACACAAGTAAAGACCCTCTAACGACACCCATAGTTTCACTAACAGTGCCCACAAATAACCTTTTTCTTACTGGTAACAGTATCAGTGCCGAAGAAATAAGTAACACATCCGCTCATTTTTTTTTACCACCCTTTTAGCATAGAACTTTTTTTACAAAACCCCAGTGTAACATGGTAAATGACTAGTGTTAATAAACACAAGGTCGAATGGTGGATAAACATCGCCACCGCCACCAGGCAAGCCACCACATCATATCATACTCTAAAGCATCAACACATCTATATTCAAGCAATCCTATCATTTGCCGTGATCAAAATTACTAAAATGCAATGCATAGAGAATAATGGGGAAATGGAAAACCTAAAATGCAATATATGTAGTTTAAACCCTGAAAGCCAAAATCCCATAGGGCACCAATAGTCTTCACAAAGAAATCAGCACCAGATATATGCAAACTACTATTATCCCTATTCATACAGCAGAAGCTACAAATCACTTGTTTCAAGGATTTTTCAATTTCAAAGAAGAAAAAAAAAATATTTACAAACATTTGGGGCTTATACGTAGCAGCTCCCCTCAAGATAAGTCATCCCAATAACGCCAGGTGTAGCTTGCATTTAGGATGTACATATACCATGAGGCATATTTAAGGCTACGCCTGCGTTTCAGTGAGTCATACTCCATAACAGGGAGCACATGCCCATTAACGTATCTTGTTTTCAAGAAAAAGGGAGAGCTCTTAATATCAATAACTTAAAAAGTTTCTATTTTAATGTACCAAGGGTTAATTTAAGTAACTCCTAGTTTACTTATTAGAACGCTTAGAATTGCCAAACTGCAACTATTTGCTATACTATGATGCCCCAATACGGATATAGGTACTGACACTGATACGGGGATTGGGGATACGACTTCTCACTTTTGAAAATCTAAGACACGGATACGGATACAGGTGTACTACTTTTTTCTTTAGATAACTTTCGAATCAATGAAATTATCATTGTTTTTGTCCATTTCTAGTATTTTTTATAGTGAGAAGTAAAATATTAAAATAACTATATGAAATAAAGGACTTTATAAGTAGAATATGTTAAACTTGTTCCCTACAAGTATCGGTGCAGTATCAGGTACCAAAACAAGTATCTAGGGATGTAAATGGGTCCTTGATTCTTCGATTACCCGGCAGTTCCGACCCGTTAAAAACCGGATTTGGGTCCTTATTGGCCCCGCTAAGTAAATGGATCTGGGTGCGGCGGGGTTTTTTTTTTCTTTTTTTTTTTTACCCTTGACCTAAATGGGCCCGGGTCCGGGTCCACATTGGTTCGGACCTATGGACTCGACACACTACCTCAATTTTCGAGAATCTTTCCTTAAAATTAGATTTTTTCGCATAACATTCTCTACCTAGACCCAGACCCGAACCTGCCCCATATATGGTTCTGGTTTTAGGTCCGGTGCCACCTTCTCCTTAACAGTTCCGGGTCCGGAACCAAGAAACTAGCCCCCATATGATTCCGGGCCAGAACTGACCCGTTTACATCCCTACAAGTGTTATATCGGTCTGATACAAATACGTTGGGCTTGTACAAGTATCAGGGTATCATAGTTGCTATATCTTTTTCATTGGCAAACTATCTTCTATTTATATTAATATATCATATATCTTACTCAACTTGTGAGTCTCATAGTTATACGGTTCTACCCACAAGTTGAAGCTTGCATCTCATGCTTTGGGCAAATAGAATCCCTTCCTTCAAGCCTTAAGGTAGCGTTTGGTTTGTTGTAATGAAGGTCGGAATGGAATGGTCATTCCAACGAAATGATCATTTCCGCGTTTGGTTCGCAAAAAAGTGGCAGAATGACCATTACTTCCGAAATCACCATTCCTTTATGTAATGGAATCATCATTGAACTGGGGAGGTAGAGGAATGGAATGACCATTCCTTTATAATTTTTCCTTGAGACCAAAATGCCCCATTATCAAATCAAAATGTGGATGTTATTTTTAAACTTATGGATGAATGTTAACTTAATTGGTTTATTTAGCTAATTTAAGTGATGTTTAAGTTTAGTAATGTGTTATTTAGATATTTTGATGATGTTTAAGCTATTGTAAATGATGTTTTATGTGTGCTATTTTGTGGTTGTTTTAATGATAATCTATCAAAATAGGTAAATAACTATATTTTGGGTAGCTTGAAATAAGAAAATTTCTAAAAATAAAAAATTCTAACAAGGGCATTTTGGTCACGTTTTATGTAAATTTTATTCCATTCTGGGCATCATTCCCGTATACAAAACGCAAAAGCAGGAATAAAAATTCTATTACTGGATAGATTCTTCAGTAAAACCAAACATTGGAATGGAAATGACTATTCATGCCTCATTCCATTCCAGACGCATTCCACTCTCCATTCCATTCCCGCCTAAAACCATTCCAACGAACCAAACGCTACCTTAGTATTTAAAAATCTTGAATGGAAATACCCATTTTAACACATTGGAGAACTCCTCTACCAATCACGACTACAAAAATAAAATAAAATAACCCAGAGAGAGGGGGCGGGGGGGGCGCTGGGAAGGAAAGAATAAAAAATGAATCTTCTAGAAGAAACTCAGTGCAAGATATTTTAAAAAAGTGATTGGGAACTCATTAAAATGAAAGAGAGAATTCCACATAATTTCCAACTGTAACGTCCCTTTAACCTGCTATTAAAAATATTTAAACTATTCGTTGCGACAATAAGCACCTTTCAACTGTGCTATGGGCTCTTGTCAGCCCTAAAAAACTGTAAGTCAAACTGGAGACATTCCACCATAATGCAGGGTTCTAACCTGCCTTATTGATAGCGCGGTGATATGTTCCCAAATTTTGTTCTGTCTATCAAACCCCCCGCCCCCCCCTCCCCCGCGCCCACACACACACCGACGACTCTTAGTGTTTGCACACATGTGAGTGTGTACGAAAGAGAGATGGAGAAGTCTTACCGCAGATGTCTCCCATAAGAACACATCAAGAGTATTGCACTATTCGCACTAACTAATATCTGTCACCCACTAGTTATGCTTCTCGCATGCTTGTTAATTGGTGTGATGAATGCAACCTACTAATCTTTCAGTTTTACGCACTAAAAATACACTTCTGCCAGATCACATTTGGGATGAAAATTGAAAACAATTGTCCACTCAGTGCAACTTTTTGTCTAGTCCCCCATCACAGGCGCGCTGCCAAAAGATTGGACAATCACATAGGAACAGAAACAGATCACCCAACCAATGCAATTTTTGGTCTACACTCCCCATCAAAAGGAAGTATCAATGGAAGTACCAACAATTGGATGATGATCATCACATTGGGACAGAAACAAATAACCCCACCAATGCAATTTTTGGTCCGCCCCCTCCATCAATGGCATTGCCAATGATTGGACGATCTGGATCGCTTTTCGCACAAACAAGTACACAAAGTAAATGCAAATGAGCTTTATCACGCCACAATCTTCCAACAGAAACGATTCTCCTACAACCTTTTTTGTGGAAATGAGGCAATTCAATAAGAAAGGAGTGGGAATTACCGATCGTTGGAGAGAGATCATCGAAAGTCTTAGAGGTGAAGCTCAAAAGAAGACTACTTTTCCCGACCCCAGAGTCTCCAATTAACAGAAGCTTGAACAGATAATCGAACTCAGGCTGGTTTGACGACAAATCCATCAAATCCCCAATTCCAAAACCCTAGAAACCGATCACCCAGATCCCCAAATCTCTCAAATCCTAACCAAAAACAACAAAACAAACACCAATCAAAGCCAATTTTCTCGGATGAAATGAATGCATGCCAATCGCTGGAGAAGATTGAAAAGAGGAAATTCATACCTGCAAGATAGCATCAATGGAAGATGGAGAAGAACAGATGAAGATCTAGGGTTTTGTAGTGAAGAGAGATGGAAGAAAGCGAAGCAAATGCACAAATTAAAAACAAAAAGCTCAAGTGGCCGAAAGGCAAAGAAGGCGTAGCGAGGAAGGAAGAAAGGGACTGGCGCCGTGTACCGCGTGAGCACGAACTTTTACATTGATTTCTTTGCCTCCCTCCACTAGGCAATTGCCACAAATATATTGTTTTTTGAGAAACTATCATATTTATATTTTATTCCAATAGTATTAAAAATAATAATTTATGATGTCGGCATCCCTTGACCCAATATGACTAATCCCCGGGTGGTGCTTGTTAAAACTCACACAAATGCACACAAGACAAATTTCAAGAGGTTCCGAACACTAGACATAGGAGCAAGCCCATGCTTTATGCGACTCCACCAACTTCTAGGTCGGTATATATAATAACTAGAGTTGTGGGAGTAGATATTTAAATATTTGAATGTTGGAAGTCTATTTTTGGATTTTGAGTAAAAAAACCTTATAGGCTTGAGACGTTTGCATCCAAAATTACATATTTATATATTTCCATTCGAATTGAGTTTGATTATTTTTCTATATTAAAAATATATTTGGACTTCAATGGCCCTTGAGTGATATTTATATAGACTACCTAGATTTAATCATATACAATTTAATAGCCCCACTTTATTTATAAAAAAAAAACTCATTTTTTATAAAATTATAGTAATGCAGATCAAAGCTTGCGTATTTATTTTTTAAATTGCTATGAGATTTGTATACAACTAATACTAACATAATAACCCGTGATAAGCACAAACAAGGCCCATGTAGCTAGGGGCCCCACTCCATCTAGCTACTCTTAAGATTTTTTAATAAATAATTACATGTAAGTTTTGTGTTGTGATTATGATAGTTTTATTTAAAAGGCCAAAGGTGATGGGTTTAAATAAAGAATTCTGGACAAAATTATAACCTTCAATTTTAATATATTATAATATGTATCATGTCTATCCAGAGTTGAATTCGAATTGGATCTATAAAAACATATATGAGCCTAAATCTACTATGATTATGCCCCAAATTCAACCCTTTTGCACCCCTAATGGTATTTTTTTTTTCTTTGGGTAAATCCCAATGGTTATATATATATATATATATATATATATATATGTATGTATATAATGACAACAACCTTTTTTGTGGGAAAGCGACACGTGGTGCTCACTTTTGGATTTTCGAAATAACAAGTGGCACACCATCTCATCTCTTATAACGCCATCTCTATAAATCATAATCACTATAATATCTTTCCCATTCAATTTTGAATTTTCTCTAACTAACCGTTTTCTTTTCCTTTTTTTTTATGTTTTATTATCTTTTATGATTCCAAATCCTATTTAACTCCTAAAATCTCTTTAGAATTGTGGAACTAATCTTTCCTTTTTCCTCTCTCTTGCTATCCTCTCTCCATTAGTCTCTGTCGGTTTAATTTATTGTTAGGCTTAATTATCTATTGGTTTTTACCTCCTAAAACATCTCTCTTTAAAATCTTGAATATATAATTTAAATCCCCTACTTAGCTTTCGCCATACTTGCACCTCGTAAAATCTCTCCCTTTTAAAGTTGGAAAGTATCTCACCTTATTTTCTCTTTACCAAATGCTCACGTCTCTCACCTCCTTTTACTTCTTATCTTTCCAAATCTTTGTTTCCTTCTTTGAGAGAATAGGAGATCATAAAAAGAAGTATTAGATTCATGGCCAGTGCATTTGATGTTAAAGCTTATTTCTTCAAGTGTAGGTCTTGGTATTTATTTTTCAAAGAGTGATTATAATTCTAATGCATAAGAGATCTTAAAAAGTAGAAACAACTAGATATACTGATGTGCCTGTGTTTTTGATGAGACAGAATGACAAACTTACGAGCCACATTTTGTGAAGTTGTTCTTGATTCTTCCAAACTAATATGACTTACTCTTTTTTTCTTATTCTTTTTTCATTTCTAATTTATGGGATTTTCCATTCACTTTTTTCTTTACTGGACTAGTGGATCCAATGAAGCAAATAAAGGGTTAATGTTTTTCACTAAGCAATATCCATGGATTCATTTAGGTGAGGCAACACAATTTCCGTAGATTTTCGCTAATTGCTATAATTAGTTTTAGATAATTTATGTGGCCCATCATTTATTGATTTTGATGAGTGCCTTTTTTTATTTTATTATTTTATTAAGAGGATAAGGAAAACCCCTTCAACATCATAAGATTATCCGATCTTATGCCATAGAATGCACACTCTAAAACCCAAATACCCCACATCCCAGGCATTATGAACTCCAAATTATGGGTGACTTGATATAGACCACCTGGTGAACCAACTCCATCACAATTCACAATAACGCAAAGATATTCACAAGTTTTGAAGTTGTTCTCAGGAATCTTTGGTAGGCTTTTATTTTTTATTTATACTATTTCTTTCATATCCGTTTATTCATATATGTTACTCTCTCTCTCTCTCTCTTTCTCTCTCTTAAAGAAAAGTGAACCTACTGATTTTGATTTATTTTGTTGAAGATCAATGTAGACAAATTGAATGATTCTCATGATTAAAGTGAATAATTTTTTTCTTTTCCAAATCGAGTTTCTTTTTCAATAAATTTCTAAGAATCATAAAGGGCGTATTTACTTGTTTTAGATATAATCTTCCTAATTATATCTTTAAAAAATCCCCAAGTTTTCTAATTGCCTTCTTATTCTATTGAACGCTAGTGAGGAACATGAGGGAGACAGACCTCTTCATCTTCTTGAAACTCTCAATTACTTTGATTTTGAAGTCATTTTGTTTTTTTTACTTTTATTTTATATTCTTCATTGGTTTAAGATATTTTTATTTTTATTTATTTTTATCAGTATTTTATATACTCTTTTGGCCACTCTTACTAACTAAAGAATTTTAGAATTTTTATTTCAAAAATCGGTTGTTCTTTCAATATTTTTTTGCCCATTTTCAATTAAGATCAAAAAGACAAAAGTTTTGAATTCATATTCTTATTTTTTATTCACTTTGTGCCTTTTTCTCTTATTTTATTTTTATTGTGTACAATATCTCCTACTATTTTGCCTTTTCATCTCCTTGGTAATTAAGAATGTTTTTCTTTTAGCATAAATTTTTAATCTCCATTCTCATCTTATCTTCTTCTAAAATTTAAAAAGACACAATAGTGTATTCTTTTCTCAAGTTTAAAGTATTATATTAATTTAATATATTTTTAAAAGTTAATTACCTTCTTATTAGAACTTCATTCTTATAACTCTCACAATCCAATCAATTATAATGATTTAATGGTTATTATATTTGGAAATAGGCACACAAAATAAAAAGGAGAAGTATGAGATCTATTAATTATCCATAATATAATATATGGACCATTAAGTATTATTTAGTGCCTGTTTTTTTTTTTTTTTCTAATTTACATTTGATCTATGAAATATAGTGGTTATCATGAAATGCTTTGCAAGATTTCCTCCACTCTATAGGGCCCGTTTGGATGTCTACAGAATAAAATATTTACATATTTAAATATTGTAAGAATAAAATAGTATAGAATGCAATAATGCAATATTATAATTGTATAATTTTTTTACTGTTTGGCAATTTTTGAAGAATACTATAGATTTTAAATTGAGATGTTTGGAATATGCTATGATTAAAGTAAATTACATTAAAAGAAATTTTTTTTATTAAATATTTTAATTTATATGTAATTTACCACGTCAGGAAAAAAAAAGTAATGTGGTAAAGTAAAGTTTAACTTTCATGTTTTTACCATAAGTTACTTTTATTTTATCATATAAAACCATGGTAAAGTATAGTAAAGTAAAGTAAATGAAAAAAAAACTACTTTATAACTCTCTCTCTCACTTTGCTTTACCACATACTTCATCTGACCTTACTTTACCTCATCTTTTACCATGATATGACATCGATCTTTATTTTACTTTACCATACCTGTAAACAAGTCACTTTTTATTTACTATATAAACCTACGATAAAATGTTTAAGTAAAGTAAAAAAAAAAAGAAACTACTTTACCATTCATTCCCACTTTACTTCACCATGTACTTTATCCCACTTTTACTTTACCCCACCTTTATCGTCCTGTGAGATTTACTTTTACTTTACTTTTCCATATATGTAAACATACACATTATGATGGATTTGTTGAACCAAGGTCTTTACTTTACTTTACCACTTTGTAATCGTCATTTTGAAAGATTTTTATCTTGTAGAAAGTTTTCTACAGGGGGGAGCTGTAGGAGAGAATATTGAGCTTTTTGAAAGAAAAGAATCTTTTCTTCAAATTTTTCTTAAGTTACCAAACGCACAAGATTTTCTTCTTTAAAAAATGAAAGATTATATTCTAAAAAATATTATTTTCTTGTACTTTCTTGTGCATCCAAACAGGTCGACTAAAGAATCTAATAAACCTTGATTATAGATATGATCAAAGACTCTTTCTATGCCTATAAATTAAGGAATAGTTGCTGCAGAAGATGATCATCAGGTCGTCATCTTAACGCTTGGAATCCGATCAATTTCAAAAGTGCGAATACAGGTGCGTTTAAACTCTTTTCTAAGTTTGAATCAGTAAGTGTTAATTTACCCATAAGTATAGAGAGATGAACGAACTGTCTCTAAAGGGAGGAAAAGTTGTTTGCCATATAACTCAACATTGTGCTTGATTTTGCAAGATTTCTTCGTTTTAAAGGAAGGAAAAATTGTCCGCCATTTAACTTGATCTTGTAAGATTTCTTCCCTTATAAAGGAAGGAAAAGTTGTTCATAGATTTTGCAAGATATTGTTTCATTTTAAAGGGACAAGAAGTTATCTTCTAGTAGGCTTACCACCGCATAGATAGGCGGTATACTTGTTCACTCTTAGAAAACTTCTGAAGTCTTGAATACAAAAATTAAATACTAATATGTTTTGTTTTTCTACATTCAAATTTAAGTGCATCTAAGAAGATCTGAAAATCAACCTCAAAGGTTTAACAAGTTATTAACCCGAAGAGTGAGTTATAATTTATTAATATTGATACATTGTATATTACATTACGATCACTTCTTAATTTATAGATATTAAATATATTTATAATTTTATTAAAATAACTACTTAGTATTTTCAATATGCTATAATTGTATTGTATGGCTACGTTTGTTTCTTATTAAAAAATAATTGTGTATTAATTTAAGTTTTCTTTTGCAGATTAATTTAGGACTGGTCAAAGATGAAGCGCACTTTTTAGACCTAACCTGACCCGTGTATTTGTAATGACATGGTAAAAATTAATCTGATTTGTGCCGAGACTCGAACTCAAGACAATATGGATTTAAAAGGAACAACCCTACCATTACACCATAAATCATCTTTTTGCTAATAGTTATCAACAAAAACTTAAAATTAGTTAACGAAAAAGGGACCCTGCGCCCCCACTTTGGAATATTGACCGGGAGTTGGAATTTATTAACGAGGTATTTATAAAAATAACTACATTTTTAGAATATTGACCTCTATAAATACTGTTGTTATTATTTTCATATTTATGCATTGTACTTTAAGCATGGATGATCAAACTTTTGAAATAATTGTTTTATATGATTTCCTATATAGTCATTAATTTTCTATGACAACCATTTTACAATAAAACTAAACTCAAATGAATATACAATATATGAATTAATTAAAAATAATAATAAGTTTAATAGTTAATAAGAAAATTACAATATATTAAAAAAAGAAAAACTCGTGACAACAGTGTGGAGCTAAAGAGGAGGCGGGAAACTTTCCATGTAACTGATGTGCTACAATGCACGTTTGCCGAGGGAGAAATGGTGAGTCTGTTTTTTTTTTTTTTTTTTTTGTGTGTGTGGCTTTAAATTTTATAAATCGTGATGTAAATGGAGTGAAACACTACGATAGACTCCATATATTAAAAATCGCAATCATTAAGGCAAACATTCTTGATATTTATGGGATACCTCAAATTCTCACCTCATTCTGGGTTATTTCCACAGTCAAATTCATTTTTTGATAAAAAAAATACAAAATACTGGAGTTTTCCAAATGAAGTGTTTTTTTTTTTTTTTTTTTTTTTTTTTTTTTTTTTTGTAATTTGGATTCTCCATCATGCCTTTTGTCTATTAAGAAACTCCCAATATCATCTTATTTTTATCAAGTAAAAGCATTTGAGTGTTAATGGGTCCCGGTGTCTCTAAGTGTCACTAATCTAAGGAATTTCAAGTATTTTTGTTTCTATTGATTATATGATTTTTTTTCTTTTTCTTTTTTTAGAATGTGAAATGCCGATTTCTGGCTTGTTTGGTTTATTTAATCCTTAGTCTTTTTTATTTAATTCACTCTCGGTTCTGGGTTGTCTGCTTTTCCTTTTATCTATTGATTTTGATTATACACTTTTTTTAAGAATGCGGAACTAATGATAAAAGGAATCTCCAATAATATTGGTCCATCTAAGTAAAGAATTAAGCTCATTCTTATTATCATCATTTTCTAGTTTCTCCAATATAATTCTATTTCTCTATGTCAACAAGAGAACTTTCATTTTTTCCATTCATTTACTTTTAAGTTCATTGTATTTGTTTAGAGCAACTTTAATAATTTTTTTGTTTTCTTTGTGTCTCTTTTTAGTACCGTCTCATGTCTCATTTGCATACTTATTTTAGATCAGTGTTCAACTCATTTTAAAATGTGAGCACCTTAAGACAATTGATGCAATTATGAAACATTTCAATTTGAAAGGTAAACCTTTTTTAATTCATTTACTTTTGAGTTCATCATATTTTATTTGAGCAATTTTAGTTATATCATTTTAATATTATTTATACAAAAGAATCATCATTTTAAAATTTCTATAGATTTGCAATATTTTTATGGTTTGTATTTGTATGGTTTTCATAGATTGTGAGTTTCTTTTTTTTTCCCCCCTTTTTTGTTTCAACTTTTGGGTATTGAGTTCTTTTTTTTATTATTATTTTGAATAACTTTCTATCATGAGATTTTCTATGAATTCTCATTTTTCTGTTCTATTTTTAAAATCTTTTTAATGCTTATCATTATGTGTTAATTATTTATTTTACTTCCATTGGGTTCTTTAAGTTCTCTCTGTGAAATCTTTTTATGGATTTTTCTTATTTCTTTTGTGGCTTCAGATTTCTATTTTTGAGTATTAGATTATCATAAGTTAGTTTGATTCTTCTAAATTTCTTTTATCATTGTATTGTCTATGAATCTTTGTTTATATATATATTTATAGCCTTTTTAATAAAATTTATTTCATTTTATTTTGTATTTTTTATATTATAATTTCAAACTTGTGATGACTTTTTATTTTTTTTATGGTTTTTCATGAATTTGTGGGTTCTTTTGTATTTGCCCTTCTGTGCTCCTTCTTTTAGTTTTTTTTTCTCATGAGTGTTTGATTCTTTTAAATTGCTTATATTATTAAGTTGATTATGGATTTTCATTTCTATGTATCTGTCAAATTTTACTGGATTTGATTTATAGTTTATATTTTTGTTTGTTTTGATTTTGTTTTTTAGTCTTCTTTATCATTAATCTTCAATTTTCATGGACTTGTGTTTTTTTTAAAGTATATCGTATTCGGTATTGAATTCTTATGGACTTTTTTTTTCTTTTCCCTCTCTCTCAGACTAAAACCTTTTGCATTTAATTTTAAAGAAACTGATCATAATTTTTTTATTATAAATTTTAATATTCTAAGCACGGGCGTGTTTTTCTAGTTATGAATGATAGTAACAAGGTAATTGATCTCTAATGTAGATTTTGGATTACTTATTTTGTTTAGGGAGATGGTTAATTGGAAAATGATCTTTTTTTTCTTTTTATTTTACCTAATAATTGTATAAAAAGTTAAATAAATAAAATTTAGTAATTTAAAATTTATACTGTAATTTATATAATTTTAGTAAATATTTTTCCTTTTATATAATCTCTTTTATTAATTTTTAGATTCTTTTTCTTCATATTTATATACCAAAAAATAAATTAAAATAAAAAACATAGTTAGTGTTATTTTTTGCCTGAGCTTAGCACATCCCTTTTTTCATGGGTATAACGGCCCCTTTGATTTTTTAGATCATACAAATATAATAAAAATAGAGACATATTTATTTGAGTATTTGGTAGATGTGATCATGAGGTGGGAAACGCTTATTTTGTGGATAATGTACCTAACAATATTTTTCCTCTTATACTATTATTTATATAGCTCATTGGTCTCTCAATAACTTATTTTTAATCTTAATTATTTAATTTAAACTATTTTTGATTTTTTTACTCCTACTATTAGATAATATATAAATATATATTTTTTATATCTATATTTTCCTTCATACATTAAATTTCTTTTTTTAATATTAGCTAGCACGGGCCTCTCACACTAGTATCTTGTAAACACACCCAAGGGACGAGAATCACATAGTGTTGCTATGGTTGATCCCTGGACGGGCAGGTTTATTCCAACTCTCTTTACACTTGGCCAATTATCAAAATAAAATAAAATAAAATAAAATAAAATAGGAGACTAATTCATGTTGGGAGTATGCAAATTGGTGCACCTGCAGTGTAGTTTCTTCTTACCGTTTTGCGAGGGATACGGAGAAAGAAATGTCTCCTGCTTTTACACCGTGCCTTGGCTCGGATTCTAAAGCGGGCAGGCACTTTTTCCATTATCTAATGATAGATAGAGTCGCTGGCACATGACAGGTGGCCACCATGGCCCACTTGCATGGCCCCACCCTGGATCTCTTCCTCAATCACAGTAGATTAGGGTTGGCATCAGATTCCCATTTACCCACCTGATTTGGACCCGGCCCATAAAAAAATAGGATATGGGTGTGAAGCCATGTAGTTTCAAACCATGAGACCCAAAATAGGTGTTTCAAACCCTAAGAGAAAGCTCAATTGGTCTAAGACCATGATCTGCACTCGGAGTTTGTAGATTAGAAACTGCACTTCTACATCAGAGCCACATGTAAGTTTATCCTGCTTCCCTATGGGCCAAGAGGAATTAGTCCAGTTTAAAGAATTGAGAACTCTCCGATTAAAGAAAAGAAGAAGAAGATAACTGTTAAATAATATCCCTATGTACAAATATTATGTGCAGTATATAATAAATTGCATATTGAGGGCCCGATTTGGACTAGGGCCCAAGCCTGCACCCAATGACAGTAGTTTATTGGGCATGGGTCTGTAAGAATTAAGAATCCCTTGCTACATGTAACTACTTACTATAGTAATGCCAAATGCCAGTATGAGATTCAGTATATGTGAAAATCTGTAAGCTGTTGATTTGTTGTGTTTATCTCTAAGTTGATTCGTTATCAGGGTCAACTTCAGTTAACCATGGCCTAAGTTGAAACTTGATCTGAGCTCTATTTTGAGTTTAAGATTTAGGTCCAAGCTTGAGCCTATGCCTAGAAAGCCCAATTCGAAATGTATTTTCAAATAAACCAAGGCATGAAGGCTTCTTGGGCTTTGGTCCGGACCTAGAAGTAAAAAGTAGGGTTTGACCCAATTTAAGCTTGTATGCCCTGAACTAGCTAGGGATGTCAAACGGGCTGGGCGCTCGGCCCAGCACGGCACGGCACGGCCCCGAGTCGTGCTAGCCCATGCCGTGCGTACTTGCCTATCGTGCCATGGGCTTCGTTTGGTTCTTACCTTTTGGGCCGATAAAACAAATGTCTAACACTAAAAAAAATTAAAAGATACACATAAAGAATAGTATGACACACAAATTTAAGTAGTTTTGTAAAATTCGACCTACTCCATTGAAAAGAGAACCAGTTGGATCTTTTCCATTTAAAGATTTTTTTAATAGGATTACCTTTGAAACCTTTATAATTTTTTAGATAACAAAAAAACTAAAAAAATAAAAGACTATATATTTAATATTTAAGCTAAAAATATAAAATATCCCGTGCCGTGCCTATCGCCAGCCCTGTCCAATCATGCCAACCGTGCCTAGTACAACGGCCAGCATGGGTCGTTGACTGTTGTGCTAGGCCGTGCCGTACCGTGCCTCTTGGCGGGCCATGCCCACTAGTCGTGCCAGTTGTGCTTGGCACAACAGCTAGCAAGGCCCGTGCCCCGGGCCGTTGATTGCTGTGCTGGGCCGTGCCATGCCGCCATTTGACATCTCTAGCATGAACTGACCAAGGGGTAAAAATTGGGTTCGTCTCGTTCGGGTTTAAGTTGTGCTCCGGTCAAAATTTGAAACTAGCATGGAATTTGGGCTGGGTTTGGATTTGTGCCCGGGTACTTGAGTTCAACATGGTTTCGTGAAATATATAAAAACTTATTCTATAAATGTACTGAAGAAATACACAATTTCCCTTTTTACTTTTAACTTTTTATTAAGCAAAACAAAAAAAAAAAAGAAAAAAAAAATCCATCTGGTTCTCTAGTTGACCCATGTCAGCCAAACTCAGTGAAATGCACTGTCACTGAGAATTTACATTTTGGGCCAGGTTTGATTTTGAGATATTTAGGTTGGATTCGGGTTTGGGTTTTCCTACTTATGATTTAAGCTGGGCTTCGATTGGACTTACACCCGACCTCTGATCATTTTTCAAATCCCAGTTCTCACTACCAACTAAACTTTATTTGGTGAATTTTCGAAAAAGATCTTAAGTTTATACCTTATTTAAAAAAGAACACAAGTTTTAAAATTTTTCAAATTAGTCCCTAAAACTTTCAGAAAGTTTTCAATTAAGGACATCCGTCCATTGAAAGCTATTTCTTTGGCAACTTTTCCCCCAATTTTTTAAAATTTTAAAATTACCCTTTATTGAAATAAAACTCTCCTTTACTTCCTCTATATTCTCTTTATTTCCTTCACCATTGTCCTCACAATAATCAAAGGCAACCAACGATTTCATAGCCATCTGCTGCATTAATTTAGTGGCTGTTGAAACCATGTCATGACTTTAAATGAAGGGTAATTTGGGTATTTTTAAAACATTGAGGAAAAAATTCGCTAGAAGATACCTTTAAATGACCGGATGTCCTTAATTGAAAACTTACTGGAAAATTTGAAAAGTTTTACAACTTGTGTCCTTTTTTCAAATAAGGCAAAAACTTAAGGTATTTTTTGAGAACTTTCCAATTTATCTTCTTTTACTTATTTTAATCATGTGATAGTATGCGCAAGAAACATTGGTGGACCCAGGATTTCGGTTTATAGGGGCAGACCGAAAAGGTAGTAGGGTTTTGGGGGGCAAATCCACGATTTTCATATGGATTTTGGAAGCATAACCAGGTCCTGGTAGAGGAGATTGCCCCCAAAAGCATACATGTAGGTTCGCCCTGTGGTAAGGCAACAAGTCTTGGATTAACTAATTGCAAATTAAAACCAATTTTTAACTTGTACAAGAAACCTCTAGCTTAAGAAAAATGGAAATAAATCAATTTCATTAAAAAGAATGTTTAGATTGCTATAAAATAACCACCTGAAGGAAAGTCCCCTCCTCATCTCCATTCTGGGTTGGCCATGAGGCAATGAGGTTCTGTTGTCCTACCTAACCTTTTATGTGTGATGCAAAAGGTATTCTGGGTTGGCCATGAGGCAATGAGGTTCTCTTGTCCTACCTAACCTTTTATGTGTGATGCAAAAGGTCTGACTTGCTCAATTGCATGCTTCGTGTGGAACTTGTAATTGTCTAATGTGGGCTTAACAGAAAATGTGAGCTAAGCATGATCATGTAGAGACTCACACAGAATAAATAAAAACTTGCTAATTGACCAAAGAAAGCTATCCACAAGGAACTCCTTCTATTGGCTCATTGTCAGCCTGCCAAATCTATATATATCCGAAATTCAACCGACTCAATCTGACTCTGGGTTGAGTCAACTCGGCGATTTTCGGAGCAAATTAGACTTAAAGTTAAAGAGCATGTGCAGCTTTCGTGGGAGGTTATGAATATTAGCGCCCACATGATAGGGTATATCAATTGCTTGTGTTTAATCTTTTTTAAATAACACATTGCCTATGTTTTGATTGAGAAAAAGTCTCCAGTAATGTTTGAATGTTTCTAAAATTGCCCATTGACTTTGAAAACATATATCACTTTGTGTATGTATTTTTTTTTCAACCTAGTCAGAGGGGTTGGGACCCAAGTGAGAGGCCGCATACATACGGAAAGATGGCCCGCTCGAGTGGGAAAGGAGCCTGCACACGCTTCTAGAGGTGGCGTATTCAGGATTCGAACCGTGGACAGTAAGGTGAGAATTGCCACTCCTTACCATTCAGGTAAGGAGCCATTCTCCACTTTGGGTGTGTTTGTGTAGTGTGAGTATTCCACTCCACAGATTTCCTTTTCAGTGTGGGTATGGCGACCGACTCGCCACCTTGCCTAATTGGTTTTAGTTTTCTAAATTTCGAAGAAACAAAGTTAAATAAGGCACCTTTATCACGTGGGACTATGTCACCCATAGTTGAGAAACCATGCATGCTACATAGAAAATGAGAGTCGTTTTTTAAATCCTTGTATTAAAACAGTGTTATTTGTTCATTTACCATTATAAAAAAAGCTATCAAAAGCATATAAAATGACCATTTGCCTTTACTTCTCATCTTACAACCTGCACTAGGGTGATGCCGGGCGTTTTGTGGGATTTGGGGGACACAATCCAAGAATATTGTGCTGCCTTTTATATGTAAAATGACTACATTATAAATATTTTTAAAATCTAATAACATCAGACACGTAAAGATGTTAAAGCATATGAAATAACCATTTGCCCCTTCTTTTATAACTCTCTTCTTAAAGTCCATACTAGGGTGATGCCCATCAATTATTTATGCGGTGAGTTCAAACCAAGGTTTCTTATAGTGCCTTGTAAAAGAATGACATCACTAATATTTTGCAAGTCAAAGGACAATTTTTAGAGGGATTGATCAGTCGTTGAAGACTTCTTGCACGTGGAAGTTGAAACAAAGGGTGGGGTATTTAAAAAAAATAAATCATCACCTGAAATTTGACTCATAGAAATCCATTACCCAATCCATACAAAAACTGGACATTAAATTAATGAAATAAGGCGAAGATGATGACGATGATGACTGCAGTCCATCCTAAAAACGTCCCAACGAATCAAACGGTCATTGTTTGGATCAGCTAATTAAAGACAAAAATAGTTCCCCCATCTTATCTATGACCAAATCAAGCTTAAACATCTAATCTGTGCTTGTCATCATTGAGTAAAACCTAGTCCTTGTGTTTATCTATCCTGATGTTAAATTTCTTTCCCTTTGGTGGGGACTCATTCTCAACGATGAATACTAGTACTGATTGGTTTCTTGGATTGGAGTGGTGGGGGAATGGTGTCTCTGTGAAACCTAAAAACACAAAAGGTGAAGTATAAGAAATACATGAACAAGTTCCACAAGAAACAAGCTCTTCAATACCACATGCTCTTATAGAAATATATGGACAAATGCATAAGGCTAGGACATTTGTCTTGTCAATATAGTTGGCCTCAATCATAACTTGTATGGTAAGAAATGAGAAAGATAACGAAAAAATACCTGTGGAAGATGGACTCCGCACCAATTACTTTTATTTTTTAGTAAGTTTAGGTAAGAAATTACCAAATATTCACTCATTGACTATAAATTTGCACGAAAAGATTAGGAGACAAGAGCATATTTCTTTCACAAAATAATCAGGTTTTAGAAAGGGATTTACAAGAAGACCCTTTTGTAGCTCTTTATTTTGTATAGTGAGGCCCCTCACCTTTGAGGAATCAAAGACATTCACACCCTTCTGCACCTAGGACTTGGCACACAACCCAAATTGATATTATCATGATCACTAATCACTTAGAAATAGTTAGTTATTTAAAGTCAAGGGTTGGAATTACCTGACTGAGTGATATTTGGACCACCCTTTATCCTCGAGCTCCCAACCCATGTAGCATATCTTTTGGAATTTAATGTGATAATATCACAATAATTTCATGAAAATCTTCTATTGTGATGTTGCTGTGACAAATTCAACTTGTTGTCAGGTTTGGTTTTATCATGACATTTTTTTTTGAACATTATCATGATGTTTTTTTGGTTTTATCACGTACAGGAAGTAGGTTTAAATTATAAGTATTTTTTTAATGGATTGAATTTGTGAGATGTGTGGAATATTGGTCCTTGATTGTACTTTGTTTATATTTATATATATATATATATATGTAAAGCTTGTAGAATTGACGGTTTCTATAGTATATTTAGTGGAGAGTAATCCTACATATATAAATCCATTTTATCAATATGGTGAATGTTCATTAAATCAATCGATAATTGTACTTCTAATTGGCTATAGGTGGCCCAAATCCATCCATGCCCCCAACTCGGATTAGCGACAGTTTCAAAACACATGATTAGGCTTGATGTGCATCAAAGGGATATTGCCAAAGAGACTATTAAGACTTGGAATAAAACAATGAAAATTTTGTAAATACTGATGTACCCATTCTTGCAATAGATGTTAGGGTAAATCTGTCATTTTTATAAAAATTCAGCATAAACGACCTAATAGTGGTTGCTCATTATTCTCAAGGTTAATGGTTTTGGGATACAAAAGGGATTAAAATGATAAAGTAGGATATATAACTAAATATTGAAAACTGAGGTGCCTATTCTAAATATTCCTAAAAACCTTTGGGGGCATATAAAGAAACTCTAATTTAAATTCTTGCCAGGGCAGCTTCCACCCATCATTTTCAGTGGTTCCTCCACATCCGAAGGACCCTTGAGACTATTAAGTGCCTTAAATTCGTTTCTTAAAAGAAAAAAAAAAGTGTCTAAAACTCGGACCTGTTCTCAAGTACTATATTTCTTTTTGTCCTTTCCTCATATGGAGGCATCATTCACCCAGATCATTGAGGTCTGGAGGAATTATATATATGATCATCATTCTAAGGTTTTCATGGTTACATTAAGCCTTTAGTTTTTACTTGTGGAACCCATGGTTTGGTTATTCTCACATTAAAACCAACAAACCATGTTTGGGCCACGGTCGATGCATTATATCCAAAATACGTAATGAGAAATCTTAACCATTTGATCAATGGGGTTAAATTAAACAGTCAATGCATACTCAAATCAAAGTTTCGAGAGAAATGTTCCATGACAACATAAAGGGCTCTTGTAAATCGTTAAGGGTCTGTTTGTGTGCATTATAATACATAGGAATTGAATATATAAAGTTCATACCATATGTATAGTTAAAAATGAAAGTCAAGTGTGAACTTTTAAAAATGATCATAAAATAATCTTTCCTATTAGATAAATAGAATAAAAAGAACATGGGAAATGAAATACAAGGGTAATGGTATATTCATTTTCTATGTTCTTTTATGTCTATTTTCCTAATAGGAAAGATTATTTGATGCTCATTTTTTGAAATTAACCTTTATCTTAATTTTTAACTACTAATGGTATGAATCTTATGTATTCAAATGCTATCTATTTTAATGCAAACAAATAGGCCCTAACGGAGGAATTAAATATAATGCTAGGAGTACTGATTCACTCAAGTTTTGAGTTTATACAAGTAAGCCATGGATAGTTTACCAAATTCTGATATGATATTGGGCCCCATCATGGATGGTCATGAGAAAAGAATCTCCCAGATTAGAGCACACTACTCTTGGGCAAGGAAAAAATTAGTCAAGAGAGAAGACATATCATAAATCACATTCAACAGGGGAAAAAATAGAGAGGCCAGCTGCTAGAGAGGATCATCAAATTTAGGCATCACATTAGGGTCTGCATCACTGATCACTATCCCCAGTTTTAGAAATAGAAATCACTAATTGGCGCCAAGCTTTTGACAATTCTCGAACTTTTTCACTTTATTATATGTGGCCCACTTTCAATTTTGACTTCTTACAAAGAACCACCTCTATTAATAGAAGATCTTAGTAGTTAACCATCTTGACCAATAGTCAGAGGGCAGTTAAAATATGCTATATAATTTGCTCATACAAGGATTTGAATTCTTCTTAAACTTAACCTATTTTGATAAAATCTAGAGAATTAACATTGAAAAACCATGAATCAAGAGTCTCTTTTTCTTGTCCCCCCCACAAGGATTAACACCCTTAATTATTGGAACCAAAAAGATAAGGTCTAAGAAAACACTCATCCTTTGAAACACTATACAAGTTGTTTCATCAATTTGTAATCAGCCTCTAATTGTCGGTCTAGATGGTTGAGAGAAGATTCTATTGCAATAGAGATAGTTAGTTGTAAAAACTAAAACAACCAAGTAGTTTTTTGTAAATATCAATAAATATAGAGGCGGTTGTCTGAAAAATAATATGAACAATACATACAAGAAGTCCATACTCCATAGCCTTTCATCGTTGCCTCCTCAAATCCAGCTCTCTTCAAAACAAAACTCTTGTAAATCCCTACTAACAGACTCATGCCATCCTTACAGTTAGGGTGTATCACACTACCATTCTATTGCAGTTATCATGCATCAAGACACAAACTAACTGCAAAAGCTGTTTAACATATTGCAGTTCATGAAACAACATGATAAATCTGTTATGGTGAATAAAAAAGATGCCGTCTTGCTACGTTGATGATGATCATCACATAAATAGATGTAAAGAAAACCCCTAAAGAGATGTACAAATCATAAGGTTAAGAAGAGATGCCCACACCAAGAAAGTCTATGAAGGGGACATTCTTATTTTTCATTGTTTCATCTCCTTGTTCTTGCTCACTATTGACTCTATTCTTGGGAGCTGTGGTGGGGTTGTCCCCAAACCTAGCAAAATCAATCTTAGCCTTTCCTTCACTGGCACAACCGTCGCCTCGACTAGAAAACCCAACTGGATTGGAAGCATTCCTGTTGTAGATTGGAATCCCTTGTGTGCCAAGACTTCGAAATCCATTATACATGGAAGAATTGAAGTAGTTACCACGAAGAGGCTGATTGGAACCATGGCAGCTCTCTAGAACACACACGTTAGGATTTGCGCCTAAGTGGTCTGTTCTTACTCCTTTCAAGAAATCCCAAGATGGTGTCATGGTTGAGGACGTTGTGGCGTTGAATGCCCAAGAAGGGAATGAACTAGTAGAAGGGGATATAGAGAAGGCTCCATCTTTCCCATGGCTTTGGAAATCAAAGAAGTTAGTAGTATTAAACTGAAATTGTTTCATGCTGTTGTTCTCTTCTTTGGGCGTTAGGTATCTTGGGTGTAGGCCATTGATGTTCGTCTCTGTGCTACTAAGAAGAGGATGTTGGTAACTTCTCTTTCCAAAGAGCCTCGAACGTTCTCTATGTCGTCTAGCCATTATCACATGCCAATGATTCTTCACAGCATTGTCGGTCCTACCGGGGAACAGC
The DNA here is from genome assembly GCA_038049695.1 of Cinnamomum chago. Classification (NCBI taxonomy): domain Eukaryota; kingdom Viridiplantae; phylum Streptophyta; class Magnoliopsida; order Laurales; family Lauraceae; genus Cinnamomum; species Cinnamomum chago. The sequence goes on from CP142455.1 coordinate 19,619,643, forward strand.
CGAGCAATCAAAGCCCACTTGTTCCCATGAATGCGATGTGCGGTCAGCAACCTCTCTTCTTCTTCTGGGGTGAAAGGCCGTCTGTTGATTCTGGGATCAAGTTGGTTAAACCACCTCAATCTACAACTCTTCCCTACAAAGGAGGAAAAAAAAGGGGAAAAAGGACACAAACATTGAGACCCATTCCTAGAACTGAAGAACATGTCTTGAACAAAAATGAAAAGTCTTCATTTTCTACTGTTTCAGAATTTACTTCTCAATGTAGCAAAGAATTTTCCAATCTGAAGAAAATGGTGATCTACCTCTTGGGCCCGAAATAACTTTCTACGAAAATCCGCAGACGAAAAACCCCAGAAAATAAAAATCTTAGAAAGATGTTAAAGAAGAACAACATAATTAAACTCAAAAACCACTTCTCTTTTTCCTGCAAAAAAAAAAAAACAAAGTTTTCATTTTCACTAAAATGAGAGAGATATGCATGGCAATAATCTTATTACCTGATCTTCCTTGCAGTTTCTCAGCAATTGAATTCCAGTTCTGGGGTCCAAACTGCTCGACCAGCTGCCGGAGTTTTTCGTCTTCGGCGGGCCGCCAGTGACCTCGTGGGCAGGTCTTGGTATCGTCTGAGCTTGTTTTGGAATCCTCCATGGCCTCTACAGCTTAGAAACTTGGAAGCTGTTTGATCTCTTGCATTAGCAGCAGAAAAATGAGGAAGGGGTCTGCTAATGTTTATATTAAGATCTAGGCTTGGGGTTAAGTTTATAGATGGGAAGTCACTTTTGTTGGTTTTACACGATAAGAACTAAGAAGAGGCTATATATATATATTTATCATATACATGTATATATGTGCATGCTCCTGGACCTTGCGTGTTTGGTTATTGCACCTAGACCTCCTTTATCAAATACACCGTTTTTCTTAACTTCCTTAACAAAATTCTTACCTCTCTCTTATCCAAACAGGTAACCTTGTTTTCATGACAGTTTCAATTGTACAACACCTGAGAAATCTTCTTTCATGTGTTTCTGCATATTGCCATGAACGACTTCTTTAAGTAATAATAAAATATCAATGGTTCATCTCCACATGATTAGCTACAGCCTACAGCTATGTCCAATGAGTAATATCCTGGAGACAACAATTCATTGTTTTTAAAATATGAAAATTTTATGGAGCCCACATGGGTCCAAGTCCACTGCTCATTTTAGGGTCAGACAAAAAAACTTCCAAACAAATCATCTTAATTAGCTCTTGATGATCTTAGGGGGTTTTTAGAATTTTAACCCTTGAGATTTTATAAAGTATGAAACTTTTTGTGGGGCCCACATGGATGCAAGTCTATACAGAAGAAGAGGAGATGATAGGTCTATGAGTTGATTAGGGTTAGATTAAGAATGTTCCCAACTAGTCATCTTGACCATTGATTTAGAGGTCTTAAAAGTCTAATCCTTTCATAAATTGGTTTTGTAAAAACATGTGTTTGACTGATATATGGCCCTGCTGGCCGAAGATCATGAAGTAGTAGAGACTGCCTATTTTGTTGGATATTTTGTTTCTCATCGAACTGCCAAAGGCTCGATCTTGAGTGCTCTCCTACATGAGTAGATTTTTCTCCCTACATGACATTATCTCTCTGCGTGAATAGGTTTCTCTCCCAACATGAGAGGGCAATATCTTGAAATTCTGGGTTCTCTCGTGGGCCCTTCGCGGATATGACCCTGCACATGTGCCATGAGCTCACACGTGTGAAGAATGACTGTAAAAGCTTGGAAAAACACTTCATGACAGTGCTCTATTTAATGTTTTCCTCGTTTTGGATATAAGTTTCTGATACAACTGATATGGTAATCTTCAAACGGCATATTTTTCTCTTTTTGTCCAAGTGGTTCATCAAACAGCTGGACCAGGCAACTGTTATTTATTACAACCGAGAGAGACATGGGTAAAAACAGTGTTTTGTAGCCCTATAAATAACTATTATACCTGACTTTTTTTTTTCTTGTATATGCAGAAGTTATATTGGACCTACCACATATGGTGAGATTGATTCAAATTTAAAACTTTGAAAAAGTGCTCTCATCTCTCACAAGTTGCAAATTCATCCTCATTGGGGCACATTTGGAAACAGCTGTGGATTCATTGGCTAGTAAAATTTACAGCAAGTGGAATTTATAGTGCATTTCTTTTTAAAGATACTTTTGGGTTTGGAGTCCGCAAGTTAAAGTATCTGCAATGTAATAATGTATGTTTAGTGAAAAGAAGGAAAGAATGCAAAAATGTGCAGAAAATCTGTTTGTTTGAGTTAAAATGTATAGGAGTTCAGCACATAAGAGGCTTTTTTTTTTCAAGTGGTTTAGAAATGAAGATGTAACACTAGGTATTCATTTTGCTTATTCCTTTGATTATATTTTTATAAAAGAAAGGCTAATTAATGCTTATTTTCCGAAATCCACCTTTCATCATCATTTTTAACTATTTAGAAAAAGATCTCATAGATTAAATCTCTATGCGTTTTACTTCAAACAAACAAACCCTGCGTTTGAAGCTTACTCCTGGGACATCAAAATGCACCCTGAAAGTGTATATTTTGGCATATGCATCATGTGGCTTTCAGTAAAAAAGCCCCATAATGTTATATTCACCTTTGTTTTTTTATTTTTAACTATTTATACAAATATAAGGTAGAATTCTTGAGAATTCAATTACAGGAAACATATAGGCCTTCAAAATGTGAGCCCTAAAAAAGTTCCTGCACAGATATGCCCTAATTATGAAAAATGCCTTCACCAAAAAAAAAAAAACTATGAAAAATGCAGTTACGAAGAACATGTTAAGCAACAAAATATGCGATCTCCGAAGTTTGCAGTAAGATTAATCTTCTGCAAATTTAAAAGAATTAAAGGGGCCCTCAATGCTCAGAGACACCCCTTCCCCAATTAATACCAGTGGACCACATTTTGCTCAAATTGGAGTAGAGCACATTGTCAAATTCATCTTAAATGGAAACACAATTACAGGTGATTTAGTTCCTTTATATTTTGCTCATGTGTTTTATTTTATATTTTGCTCATGTGTTTTATTATTGATCAATTTAATGATGATCTTACTGTATCTGTTTTGGCACAAATTTAACTACGTGTTTTACATAATCTTAGGGCCCCACTTTAGATTCTTCAAATAACTTCCTTGAGCGATATCTAAGAGATCGATAGCCCATTCGATAAAGAAATCACAGAACCTCATTAATTAATAAGAAGTGTTAGGATGGAAACATGAGAGATGAAGTAACACAGGAGGAATAAATAGGTATGTGAAAGGGTCAACCTCACAACCTCACAATCTCTTATTGGCCAACCAAATACCCTCTAGTTGTTAAGTAGGGCATCAAGAAAAATTATGGGTAGCCTGTCTCTCGTTGTTTACTTCCATGTAGATGGCCAGTCAAAAACGATATGAAAATAGTTAATAACAAGTTCAAATTCTTTAAAACTGAACCCTCACAAATCACATGTACTTGGGATTTCTTCAAAGCATTTTCTTTCTCCTTTCACCATATCTTCTTCTTCTCTATAAACGATCGGATGTGGGTTGGCTTCATCTTTATGTATTTGGAACCAATTAGCAATTGAGAGCCATGGGAAAGAAAAGTAGAATCCAAGTTTGAATCAAATATTATTGTCATAAGCAATTAAATTTGGAGTTCATATTCAGATTTTGTATAGGTTTTGAACATCAATTTGAATGAAAAGTGCACCTCAGAAAGTGGACTCCAAAAAGACGTTATACGGCTTCAATGATGATGATGATGATATCGTCCAAGGAAAATCTTCATAAAAGTAGAATTTTTTTTGTTCATTTTCAAAAAAGTACATGAGGATTTGAATAATTCAAAGAAGTAATTTTTTTTTCTATATTTCTTTCAATCAAGTCCTCTCCACAAAAGGGTCTTGAAAAATGATAAAAATACCATTATGACTGGTTTTTGTCTTTTCATAACTTTCTTTCGTCCCAAAAAAACACTTTATAGACCTCACTGATCAAATGTTGATGGTGGGTTATCTTCTTTTGATTACTCAATCATCTAGGAGAATGCCATAATTGATATTGGGGTTCTTTTCTCTAGATTCTCTTATGGCCCAAGACTGCAACTTAACTTAAATAATGATAATTATTTAATAAAGCTAGTTTCTCAATCGTCTGGAATACATAGAGATTACCCACCCTTTTTAACCATCTACGTAGAAATGTAGCTCAAGTGGGTCTCACTAGGTCATTTGTGTTGAACTTGATCATTTGTCTTAAATGATTTATTAAAGAAAAAAAATGAAAAATGCTATTAGAGTATTTTCTTTCATTTAAAAAAATTATGGAGAGGAATTGATTGAAAGAAATATGGAAAACTTTTATAACCTTTTGAAATATTTAAATTTTCTTGTACTTTTTGAAAACGAGCTAAAGTTTTATACTTTTTTGAAAACTCTCCGATCTTCCAATTTTTATATCAATTGGAATTTCACCTACTATTATTTGGAATACCCTATACTATTATAATTTTAATCATTTATCTTTGGAGACTAAAATCATCATTATGATTAAGGAAGTTCTCAAAATGGTAGAAGACTTTTGGTTCAATTCTAAGAAAGCACATGAAGATTTGAATATTTCAAAAAAGTGCAAAAGCTTTCCTCAATTCTTTAGATAAAAAAAGAAACTCTAAGAAATGACAAAAATACCCTTATATCAATTTTCAAATTTTCTCTTTAATAAATTATTTAATAGAAATGATCAAGACCAACTGACTCAGTGGGGTCCGCTTTAGCTACCTTTATACATGGATGGTAAAAAAGGGTATTTGAAATGACTAAAAAACTAGCATGATTTTTTTTTTTTTTTTACTTAAGGGAGTAATTTGTATTAAGAAAAAGAGAAAGAAAACATGGGCTCATAGAGCCCCTGGAAGAGAAACAAACAGCCAGAGCTAAAAAAATACAACAATACAAGGAAAAACCCAAAAAGAAGGAAAACTGAAATTTAGTTGCTAATGATCAGAGCCACTGGAACACTCAAGGAATGCAAAAGAGACCGATGATGCTGACTAATGAAAAATTTATAGCTTTCCTATGGAGTTTCTTATTGATCTTCCCAAGAGAGAAGGAGAGAAGCTATTGAAAGTGAAGCCTAGTTTTCTGAGGAAAGGCTGTAATGTTCTTGAATGCGGTTGACAAACCAAAGGCAATATGTGACATATAGAAGGATGGTTCCCATTAGCTTCCTAGTTAGTTGGTTGCATCCACAGTGACGGTTCCAGGAATTTGAGTAAGTGGGGTTAACAAAAGATTTATCTTTTGCAAATCAAATAAATTTATTTTTTCCTTTATCAACATTTTTCATCTGCTTTTGATAATTCGACAAGTATAGTATAAAATTCTAAAATAATCTATTTTCAATAATCCGACAAAGATAATATTGAATGCTAAATTTTTTTAATACATTGTTACTAATAGTTCTTAATCCAAAAGCAAAATCCAAATACATAAACTCCTACAGCTGCCCTCAACGGGTTTTCATGTGTTGAAATTGTTGCATAATAGATTCCTTATCAACACTAACAACCACATATTTTTCAATATATGTAACCAAACAGTCATTCATCCATTGATCTTCTATTCAGTTACGCAACCTGTTATTTGCATACTTCATTGCTGAAAAAACTCTTTCTACCGTAGCAGTCACTGCTGGTAAAATCAACGCTAATTTTAAAAGCAAATAAACCAATTGGTATACGATATCATTCTTTGTCTCCACTAATTTTCTAGCAATGTCACAAATTCCTTTAAGTTTTAAAAACTTGTTGTTAGAGCGCATATCAGTAGTGTGGGCTCATTAATTTTATTTAATTTTTGGTAGGCAGTTGGCCCATTAACTTAGGCGGTGGATATTTTATAGTGACTTTTGTTCACAATCACAGCAACAACGAAAAAGTGTAAAGTTAGTTAATGTGGGGTGAAACTCTTAAATTGAGTGGGGTCAAAAGCTTCCTATAAGTTCAATTCATGAAATAATTTTTTTTTTAATTTTTAAATGCCTTTTTCGGATCTCAATTGGCCCCACTGTGATGTATGTGGAGCCGCCCATGCGGATCCAGCAAGAGAGAGAATTCCAAATGGTTGGGATGGACCAACTGGAAGGAGGGATAGCACTGGCTTTGTGAAGGATCCAATTCCAAGTTGATTGAGCGAAGCTACAAGTAGAAAACAAGTGAGGAGCATCATCCTCTGCAGAATGGCAAAGGATGCACGTTGAGGCTAGGGAAATCCCTAATCGTTGAAGGAGCACTTGGGTTAGGGGTTTTTGGAGCATAAAACACCAACCGAAGTATGCTATTCTTGGAAGATTGATACCATTAATCCAAATGATGGGAGCCCAAGTTCTTTTTTTTTTTTTGGAAGCTTTGGTTCTAATGAGGTTCGAGGAGGCTTTGAGAGATAGAGCACCATCTGGGGAGTCCTTCCAACTAAGGATGTCTGGCCTATTATGAGCAGGTGAGATCAGAAGTGAGGCTTCATAAACCACGTTTTAGATGGCCTGAGGGAGGACATGAGTGATGGTCCATGCATCATTGTGAAAGATGGATGATAGCCTTTGACCGAGAGCAAAAGCAGGCAGAGAGGGGCTTTCTGGACAAGTGGCACTTGGTGGAAAAACCAGCTTGATTAAATTGTTATGATCTTCAAAAAAAAAAAAAAAGGCCAATCTTGGTGGAGAAAAGAGGTTTAAGAAAAAGGCAAAAAGCTACCACAAATGGGAAGGGTATTTTTGTCATTTTTCAAAATTATTTTATGGAGATGACTTGATTGAAGGAATTGTGAAAAGCTTTTAAACTTTTTTTAAAATACTCAAATCTTCATGTACTATTTTGGAAATGAGCCAAAAGTATTTATACTTTTTTGAAAATTTCCCTTATGATTATTTGTTTGAGCTGATAATTTTGGGACATCCTAAGTCCATGCTTGTAGCTTCCATCCTGATTTCTATAATAATTGGGTAGTTCAAGTAGAAGTGACACATCTAATATTCTATGCTTGTAGCAACAATTAATATATAGTACCATATATATTGGGGAAAAATTGAAAAATAAATCCACCATTTGGTCCAGGGACCTTGTTATGGGGACATGACAGATAACAAAATTGATTGAACGTACGGTTAGGATCATTGTGCTTAAATGATTTTTTGCATGTGCAATTATATATATTAATGACCTCATAGCCAACATGTGTGGCATGCAACAATCGACGATATGTTAGGATGATATATCAGTCTTAACCAATGTACATAAAGTGATGACAATTTTATTACTTCAACGATGAAATTAGTTGACAGCAATATCTTCTATTAGCATTAGCTTAAGTACCCAATACCAATATTTTAAACATTGCTTCTAGTTCTTGCAATTGGAGAATTGGTAAGAAAGTCTCTGAAAATACCAAAGAAATTTGAGGAAGGTGAAGGGTCAGTAAGTACACATTCAGACATCTGTTACTTGATTGATAAGTGAAGTATAGCAAAGCACATCATAATTGAATGCTTTTAAAGAGCAGATTGCTCAAACCATCTATTTGGAGGTGAACTGCACCAGAAATATGCCTTGGATTTTTTTTTTTTTTTTATGACCATGACCCAAAACAATACTGTCCCAATATGAGGCTTCTTCTAGTTTTATAATTGAAAGTGGAGTCTGTTTTCAAAAGTAATCTATGATTGTCCTAGGATTTAAAGATGGCCATCTACTGACAGCTAAAGGTGGAATGTCATAAAAACTGTGAAAGCTATTTTCACAAAACCATTCTTCCTTTGAACTGTGCATATAAAAATGTCAATAGTGTGTGTCTGAGTCCTACAATAAAAGAAAAAGAAAACTCCCAAGTATGAGAAATACACTCACCATAGGCTAAAGAGAGAAAAGTATTGAAGGGAATTGTATGCTTATATACCAATACCTTTATTTGGTACTATATATTAAGAAATTCTTACATGCATAGAAATTTCCACAATGGGACCCACTTCTTGTCTATGTATACCGTTGAATGAAAACATCTTCCTGTGAATGGTAATGGTCTATATGTTTTGATTTGGTCGGATGCCTTGGTGGAGTTGGTGAATCATAGCCGTCAATTTTGTTTCCTTCTGCTGATTAGAATGGCTCAAATGTTCACAGGGCCTAAGTCTTAACTCCCTAGCAACTAGTGTACGTACATAAAAAAGGCTTTAATCATTAATCATTTCCAACAAGAGATTGAAACCAAGCTACCATGCCTTCCCCTAGCAGTCAAAGATGGATACCATATATTTCATGAGCAATTATTATATGTACATATGAGACATGTATGCATGTATGTATTGGTTGAAGTAAGGTTACCAACTCATCTTGTCTAGGTTTACACGTACTTAAATTTATGGAGTGTGGTTTTGTTTTGATCTTCTTAATAGTCTATTTCTTTTCATTTGTGGGTAAACTGTCATCTTGGTTGGTATTCTGATGCCTTTACACCTTATAGGGGCTCCTCCTTTATTTTTTCCTATTCTAAACTAAGTGAAAAACGCTGTTACAAATTTCCCTTTTAGTTTTCTAACCATGCCATTAGGAGTCCACTCAAATAGAAGATATCGTTAGAGAAAAGCTCTCTCTCTCTCTCTCTCTCTCTCTCTCTCTCTCTCTCTCTCTCTCTCTCTTATAACCAACCAAAATCAACCTTTTTTCATGCAGTCATGTCTCCACTCTGATGAAGGACCCATGGAAAAGGTTTGAGGTAGCTTTCAAACAGTACATGCAGAGGATTTCAGTTACTTGCATAGACATCCGATCCATTCCCACTAGAGGTTTCCTCAAGAAAACAATAACAAATAATACCCCACAAAGAAAGCCACCTTAGTAAATTCAACCTCACATCTTCCCTTATCACACCCCTTTTACCATTTCAAGCTCACCCATCTTTTCCACAACCAGACTAATTTCGACATCATGCAAACATTGAAAACATCAAGAAACCAATTGGGTGACCACCATCACCCCCTAAATACACATGTGGTTACATCCCCTGGCCCATTAACCTCAACGGCCCTCCTTATTTGAACACACCACTTGAAACTACTCCCTATCTTTTCATATCTGGGTGCTATATCATGTTCGATTCAGTTTCATATAGTATTCTAAGAATACTCATTTCATCCATCTTTTCATTGAAAGCATCTTCTTAGTATCGTAAGTTTTGGTGCTTGGTAGCCTCAATAAATTGCCATCCCACAACATACTATATATTATGGCTCAAATCCTTTTCAAGGGTCCCATGTAGATGAGAATGTAAAGGTATAGCCCAGTGGTTGGTTACGTCATTCTCACCCAGTTGTCTAGAGTTCGATTCTTAGGTCCCCAGCCCTGCATGTGTAGGAGGTCCTCTACCCGGCCAGCATGTGTTGGGGTTCACTCTCGCATCAATCGGCTCTCTCAAGAGTCGAGCCTGGAACCCAAATAGGGTCCCTTGTAGATAATGCTAACCATGCTTTCCAAATGTTTTTCTTTTCTTCCCTTTCGCAAATTAAAACTAATCCCATTTTACCCCAACTAAAATATTACTTGCTAATAACAAGAAGTAAGAGGTGGTATCGTGAGATGATTTGTTTAATCCATTTGTGAACAAGTATGTGGGATATATGATAAAGATTCAGATAGTTAATTAAGAATATTTTATGGTGTGGACACGTACGATACCATGTGTTACAAGAAAATGACAAGTTAGGTACTTATGTGGATATCGGAAGAAAAATCTTGTAGTTATTTGGGGAGGCATTCTGATTGGTCTGGAATGCATTTTCTTAACTGATACAGGTAACAAATCACTCAATAAGGTTAGATGTCAGTTTGATTGCAGTTACTAAGCACCTCTTGAGTCTTATTTTATAATGCATCATTAATTAATAACATCTCTTAATCTCGTTTAACATAAAACTGAAGCCCATCCTTGTTTAGAACCTGGACTCAGTCAAGAGTTTGAAGGAGAGGACTCAGTCCAATAGATAAATTAATAATAAATAAAGGGGAACTTGGGACTCTATGTAATGGAGAGCGTGAAAGGATCTGTAAGAAGTTAAATCACCCTATCACTCCAATGTCTATCATTAAATAATCATGAAATAACATCAATTTTAATATGAAATGGTAAAAATTGTTCACCCCCTCTCCATTTTCGGAGATATATATATTTATTTCTTTATGATGAGGTCTCTCCTAATTAGCTGTAACTTATAATATTCTAAGCTGAAATAGTGCATCGTTGTCATTATTTCCTGTTTTTTGCATGACGGAATTGAAAAATCCAATTTTGATTGGATTTATCGCTGGATTGGAAACGATGATTTGATGCAGTTTATGATAGAGAGGGTTTTGCAGACGATGTTAGCTTGGTGAGCGAAGTGAATCAGACTGATCTCCATTGTTAACTTTTACATTAAAAAAATGAAGCAAAGAAAGCATTGCTTATTTTCAAGGTTACTTAAGAAAGCATTGCTTATTTTCAAGGTTACTTTTATATATATATATATATATATATATATATATATATATATGAGGCAACTCTCCTAAGATAAGATAAGCTCAAGTGTGTGTTGGGTCCCACTTGGGGACCCACATGGGAATGGGGATGGGGGGGATTTCAAGGACTCTCTGAGATCTTCCTTTCTACAAAAAATCAACCCCAAATGCGATTTCTATCATCTCCATATGGGCCCAAAAGTTTAACAGTCAACGGTCTATTTGGATTGATACAAAGTCGATCAACGGTCCAGTAAATTCGGATCTGATCGAAAGTTGGTAGACATGTGTAATTTAGGGAAGTCATGTGTTTGGTCCATTTGGATGGACCAAAGGTGGGCTCCATAAGCATGATCTTACAAAATTTTTTCCTAAGCTTGAGCTTAGGAGAGCCTTGCTCTCTCTCTCTCTCTCTATATATATATATATATATATATATCCAAGAGAGAGCCCGCACACACTCATAAAGACAACCTCATACATGGGAAGAAAGTCTATACAAGTGGGAAGGGAGCCCGCACACACGGGATGATGTGGCGTACTCAGGGTTCGAACCTTGAACAGTTAGGTGAGAATTGCAACTTCTTACTACTCGGATAAGGAGTCGTTCTTGCTTATAGTGATAGTTAAGCTAGAAAAGTTTTCTCCTATAGAAACATCTGCATGCAGACATTCTAATCTGATCATCAAAGAGTTTGGGGGCTACTAAAGGAATGTGCAACCCATAATTCTCAAAATATATAACGTGAGTATAGGTCAAATCCATATAATGAGGAAATTAGAGCATAAATATTTTCTTAAAACTTTATTACATTACTGAAATAAATCTTACAAGCCTAAAATCTCAAAAACATTGCCTAATCATAATCTATCTGAAACTACTAAACAATATCTCAAATTTGTTTGGTAAGATCTCTAATCCTGCTTATGTGTTCTCATGATAACTCAATAATCCGAGAAATCAATCCTTCAACAATATTAGCTCCTGAAAAGACAAATAAACTCTAGTGAGAGCTCTTGCTAAGTATGAAATCAATCTACACAACTATATCATTGTAGAATAGCAGATAAACGGCAAACAGTAACAATAATCATGACATAATTAAGAGTACACAATTTCATAGATGTGGAAAATGGTAGTAATATTGGAAAATAAAAAAAATTGCAACGTGTGGTTAGGGGTGTTCATGGCCCGGGCTGGGCCGAGCTAAAGCATATCCAAGCCCGGCTCGAATTTAGAAATATTGGCCCAGGGTGCCCGCCAAACCTGACACGGGCCGTAACAGTCAGGTCCGAGGCCATCCATTAAATCAACTGGGCTTTTATCAATTTTGTGGGCATTTGAGGAGTAGTTAAAATTAAATTACATGTATTCCTTATAGGGGCAGGCCCAAACTGGGATTTGGGCTTTCTATCACTTAATCTAAGTCTGGTCCAATTATTAAACGGGCCCTAATTACATATCCAAGCCTGGCTCAAAGCGGGTTGGGCCCGGATCGGGATCGGGCTGTCCCGGCCCATGAGCACCCCTATGTGCGGGTCACACACTACACATTTGTACTTTCTTTACATTTCATTTATTAGAAAAATTGCAGGATCAATGCTCAGATTACTGGGTGCAAATTCGGTATTTATGTGGCCATAATTCCCTTGGTTGTTCCTTCAATGGCCTAGATTACGTACATATGTGAACTACATGTGAAATTTTGCAAACACTTGAGTAGTTAAAAGGAAATAAAATTACAAATCCATGGCTAAATGGCCATAGACTTACACATACACACTGTGTTCGCCGGAGTTTGCCGAAGCTCGATTGTCGACCGGAGTCTTAAAGAACAGAATAATCTCAAAATTGGGCCTCAGCTACAGTAAAATCAATTGATGGCCATAGACTTACACATACACACCGTGTTCGCCGGAGTTTGCCGAAGCTCGATCGATTGTCGACCGGAGTCTTAAAGAACAGAATAATCTTAAAGTTGGGCCTCAGCTACAATAAAATCAATTGAACTCAGGTAAGGAATCTACACTTCAGGCTGGACTCGAGTTGGGTATATTTTGAGTTTCATTTGTTTGGGATGATGGGTCTGGGTTTATCCATGTGAGATTTGGGTCATTAGTTTGGAAAGGGTCAATGCCTAAGCCAACTCACCAGCATTTGTTGCACTCCTGATTAGTATATGGGCTGCCAAGATAAAGAAATTTGCAAAGAGTAGGATTTCAGTTAGTTGTGAACAGATAGGTTTAGACCTTAAATCCATTCTGATGAAACTTGAAAATCATGATGTTAAGAGTCTGGTCATGCCTGATGGGTCAGGTCTTAGTCCAATATTTTCATTTATGTCTGATCCCTTGACCCAAAACCAAACTCATGTTTATTGGGCCTGTGTATGGCTAAACCCAACCAATTTCCTTCCTTAATTGTAATACACCCAAAGCCCAAAGGTAAAAATCCAAAAAGATGCAATCACGGATGTTGACGGGCACGATTAGGGCTGGACCTATTTGAACGAGCGTCCGGGCCCGAATCTGGGCCTACGACGAAGCTGAGAGCCACATAAAGGCCTGATCCAAATAAGGCCTAAGCTCTTTTCTGTATTGTTACAATAAACATTTATCAATGAGTTTTTGTATATAGTTAAGTATGCACACACAAATTATAGAAACACATTCTAAAATCTCTGCGTGATGAGAGTCCAACAGGCCTGGAGCCGAAGGATTGAGTCCATCTCGATAAGGGGTTCTGACCCTAAATCTGGAGATAATTGAGGATTCGGACTTTCAAATGAGCCCAGGCCCACTGGCTAGTCCCAATCCTCTTCATGTCAAAACAGCCAGATATACATATACCTCTCTTGTTTCCTTTTGTCCAACCTTATTTTGTGGATTATACTTTGTTGCTCAAAGCAACAATGTAGTGTGAAATGTAAAGGAGGAAATGTGCCTTTATGCCCCTTTACTTTGCAGAGAGTTGAATAGATAGAGATTAATGGTCAAATGGGCTTAAGGATTATTAAAAGGGGGAAGGGGTGAAGGAATAAGGTGGAGACATAGTCATATAGACGACTTTGACTTTCCCAGCATTTGTACGCTGTGTTAGAGTAATCACTAACTCAACCACAGCATGGGAGTGATTAGCCTTGAGACGATTAGTAGGTTAGTGTATTTTTTAGGATATTAAGGACCCGTTTGGCATCGTTCTTGTGTTGTTCTCAATTTTGTGCTCGGATCAGGTGGCACAAAATTGAGAACAATACAAGAACAATGCCAAACGGGCCCTTAGTTTCTTTTTCCAAGTAGGATTACTTGTTTTTGTCTATAAGTAGTCAGGTTGGCAACAGGCCAGGTTTGGTACAGGTTGGGGTAAACTCAAACCTGCTCCGTGTTATTTATCTCATCCAAACTTGACCCGCTTTGTGACAGGTCGCAAATGTGGTAGGGATCGAACACACCACCATTTTTCCGACGTCAGTTAAATTAATGCCCAACACCACTTGAATCACATGAATTTTGTTTACAACTTCATTAAGAAATAAATATATTATATATATGGGGTGGGGCGGGTATAGCAACAAAACCGAAACTTGCTCCAAATCAATAAACCACTACCAAACTCGCCTCTAATAGGAGCGGGGTGAGGCGGGTCCCCATTCAAACCCGAGCGATTGCCATCCCTAATAAGTAGGATTATTAACCTATAGAAAGGAGGTAATCCTTATATAATGACACATTCATTGATTCATCAATAAAGAGGAAAATCTTCTCTTGATCCCTTCCCTCATATTTCCCATTGTAGGTTGCGTATTCTTTATCCATCTTCTCTTAGATCCATTCTCTAGTGATGGTCGGGATATTCGTCTTTATTTCTTCAATTATAACCACTTATAAATTTGAAAGCGATGCAATCCTAAGAATTTCAATTACATAAATAAACAAGCCTTGATAGCTGGTGTTTTACACGAAAACATACTTTAATGAAAATCCAAACATCCAAACGCAGCCATACTTTTTCATGTTCACAACATGTTAAAAACAGATGAATATAGTGTAACGAACATTATAATGTGACAGTGTGAACTCTACCCCAATTCAGTAATTTCATTCTCAACTCTCAAGCCATGTGATACATGCTCTCAATTAAATCAACCATTCACATCTCCGGCCACACAGTTGGATGTTTCTAACACATATAAAGCCTATTCTTTGGCCTATGATTGGGATCCACACCCACAAGTGGACACATTACCATAGTATTTTATGGTCTAAAAATCAAACCAATGAATGATAATGAGATGTTGAAATGGGAAACATTGAAACCGTCCAAAAAACAATGGGAAACATAGAAGGTTCTATTTACACATATGGGCCAATGAGGTTCTTGGTGTCGGCTATGACATATTCTCATCTCATATAAAATGGTCAAAAGAAACCTAGCCGTGTACAAAAGATGATAGACTCCTTATAAAATCCCAAGTTAGGATACTGAAATGAATCGGGATCTCTTTTTTTTATTTGACAAAAAATGGAGGTGATATATGAGTTTATTGAGTTTAAAAGCCGTGTTTTCTTTAAAAGACAGTTCTATTTTTTAAGTATAAAATAAGTACAAAACAATGTGTCACCCCGTAATTAGTTCAGATTGTTGGGTCCAAACAGGGATCCGGATCCGACTGATTTTGGTAAAAGGACTGCATGAAGGTTTTTAAAATCTTCAATGTTTCTTTACAAATGACCTACTCAGATTTTGTATATATAACAAATGATCCACTGTATACCTCCCACACAGATCTTAACACCACCTAATGGGACCCACCTGATCACCAATCGGAATGGGCCAGAAACAAGTTCCATCCCCGATTGTCGCTAGATCCCATGGGTTTGCATTAATTTGTTTAGACTGGAACATTGGATTGATGGTCATTTTACTTTTAAATATAAAATCTTTGAACTTGTGGGCCACAGATCAAGGGATTATGATGACTTGATGGGCCTAGAATTTTATGCAAAGATAGGGCCCCACAATGAGGTGTGCCTGGTGTGCAGCATAAGGGCGCGCAAGGGATCACCATATCAGTTGTGCTCACCTACAAATTAATGTCTCTCAATGACCTTTTGTGTGGACTCCATTGTGGGGCCCACCTATGGCCACACCAATTATTAGGGAGGTGAAATGTCAAAAATCTGGATGATATATACATGTTGCAAAATCTCAACTCCATTAGATCATTCTACCCTTTTGATCTATGGCCCTTGAGTTTAATGATATTAGAAGACATCATGTTTTCAACATTTCAATTCAAATTAAAGAGAGTACAGTTGGGTAATTGTCAAATATGGGCACGTGCCACTTTTTTTTTTTTCTGATATGGCTCATTGATTATTTTGTCTGGTTGTACTGGAACGCACCCATAGCCGGGCTGCTACCTGATTGTTCATCCAACTTTCCCACACACACATACATCCCTAAGTTTCACATGTTTTCTAGGCTTGTACCCATTCGAATGGACTAGACCTTTGGATTGCCTGTACACCCATCCAAATGGACTGAACTTGTGCCCCCCACATAATAAGTTTAGGATGATTTGATTTTTTTATCGAGGAGGGTCCCATTGCTAGGTGCGCGCGAACACTCAATGCGTTTGGTGTGCATATATAGAGGCCATACTAGCTATTCAAACACTCAACCTAATCTTGAAGTGAAGTAGAAATCAAGGAAGTGATTTTCAAGATGAATCTATCCAAAGCTCCGGGGATAGACGGTTTCAATGCTATAAATTCTATCAAGATTTTTGGCCATCATTAAAATTTGAGATACTTAAATTTGTCGGGGACTTTTTTATTGACAATTATCTGGACCCTAGACATAATCAAACTTTGATAACTTTAGTCCCAAAAAAACAAAATGCTTCTAAATTAACTAATTTTAGGCCGATTAGCTTATGCAATGTTCTTTATAAAATTATCTCTAAAATTTTGACTAATAGACTTGGGCCTATGATTGGCAAATTTATTTCAGAAACCCAAGGTGCTTTCCTACCCGGAAGAAGAACAATGGATAACATTATTATAGTGAAGGAGGTTATTCTTTCTCTTGAAAGATATAAAACGGTTGGTGAGCAGTTCACAAAAAAAGGGCCTTATTCTCACCCTTATATTAAGCCACGTCAACATCTTCATCCATGTGTTACATGCCTCTTCCTCTTCCTCTCTTTAAAAGGGCTATTACACACCTCTTCCTCTTCTTCTCTTTGCAATGGTTCTTTTAGAGGATACACCCTTTCCCTTTTTCAAATGTCCTTTCTCTTCCTTTTCCTTAAAACTCAATGAGGGAATATTGGATTTGGCAAGACATTGACAAGAAAGGGAAAGATGGAACTTGGAAGGGAGTCTGCATGCGTGGTTCTCACAATCAAAGGGATGATGTAGACAATCAAAGGGGTGTACAGAGAAGAGAAGAGAAGAGACACCCAAGTTTCAAAATAAAGGAAAATATCAGAGAGGGATATACCCAGAAAAAGAAAAGTAGAGAACAGGGTCAGGAAGAAATGTGGAAGAAAATCAAAGGGGTGAAGAGGGAAAGAGAAGAAAAACCCAAGTTTGAAAATCCAAAAAATATCAAAATGGGAGATACCCATAAAGAGAAAAGCATGAAAACATGGTTAGAGAGAGACGATAGAGGAAACAAGTTGTATTTTTATTTTTATTTTCTTACGTTGGATTGTATTAAATATTAGGGGCGTTTGGTCGGAGGTCCCTCAATGTATGACTTTGTTGCAAACAGTTCACAAAACATGTAGCCAAAGGTCCTCTAACACATTCTCATATCTGATATTTCTAATTTACCCTTTCTTCAAAATCATATCCCACGATTAGTGCCATTAATAATGGTCAACTATCATTTAATTGACCACGATTAATGAAATCCCATTAATGAGAATGAAAATAACTTTAAAAAAAATGCAATAAATCCAAAAAACGCAATAAATTTAAAAAGATGCAAATAAATCTCAAAAGATCCAAATAAATTTCAAAAAATGTAAATAAATCCCAAAAGACACAAATAAATTTCAAAAGATCCAATTAAAATTAAAAAAATATAAATAAATTTCAAAAGACGTAAATAAAATTTCAAAAAAACACAATAATTAAAAAAAACAATAAATTTCAAAAGAACGAAGATAAATTTAAAAAGACGCAAAAAAATCTCAAAAGATCCAAATAAATTTCAAAAGACGCAAACAAATTTCAAAAGATCCAAATAAATTTTAAAAAATATAACTAAATTTGAAAAGAAGCACATAAATTTCGAAAGACGTAAATAAAATTTAAAAAAAACGCAATAATCTCAAAAAACACAATAAATTTCAAAAGAACAAAGATAAATTTTAAAAAGATGCAAACAAATCTCAAAAGATCCAAATAAATTTAAAAAAATGCGAATAAATTTCGAAAGTCGCAAATAAATTTCAAAAGAACCAAATAAAACTCAAAAATTGTAAATAAATTACGAAAGATGCAAATAAGTTTCAAAAGACATAAATAAAAACTCAAATAAATTTGCCAAAAACTCAGTTAGAATTGTCTAGAACTCAGATAAATTTTTTCTAGAGATATGATAAATTAGCCAAAAACTCAAATAGATTTGTCTAAAGCCAGAGAATTTTTTTTTCAGAACTCAGATAAATTTGCGCAAAACTCAAATAAATTTAACAAAAAATGAAAAAACTCAGATAAATTTGACAGAAACTCATAAAAATTTGTGAAAATCGCAGGTAAACTTGACAAAAACTTGGATAAATTTCACAAAAACTCAGATAAATTTCATAAAAACTCATATAGATTTGTCAAAAACGATATGACAACCCTCTTGCCTTCTTTCTCTGGCGATGGTGCAGCATCGTTGACTGCGTTCGGATCTCAAATCGGACTCCAGATCGTCAAGCTATTGTGAAAAAAAACTTCAGCAATTAATGTTTATGGGTTTTGGGCTTTCGTAAGGTGAGTCAGGTTGAACCTGACCTGAACCGACCCGAGACCTGCGGCCTAGAACAGATTGAACTGGGTCTTCTTCTTCTTCCTCCCAACGCCTGCAATAGGCGCTATCCCTCCTTCTACTGCTATCTTTCGCGGCAACGATGGGCGAGCGGCCGGACTGATAAGGCGACGACGATAACGAAGAGAAACAGACAGTGATGTGGCGGCTCCGGTCTTCCTCAACGATGAAGAGGCGACGACGATTGAACATGCCCAACCGTGATCGCGTTTTGCAAAACAGAATCCCTAATCGTGCAATCTTTGGCGATTGAATAGGCCCAGTCGTCTTCTTCAGCAACGACCAGTGCGAAATCCTGTTTGTCCTCGAGCGTGGCCCACCTAATTGATCAGAACACCTCTGATCTTCAATCGCCTGATATGTGACTCTCACAAGGATCAAATCCAATCCGATCCCTGCCTTCAGATGGTGTAACAGTAGCCCATGATCCTTCTGCAACTACAGATGGTGCAGGTAGCCCATGATCATTCTGCAACTACAAATGGTGCAGTGGCAGACGATGATCGCCTATCTTTTTCTTCTAATGGAGTTTTCCTGGACAATAGAAAATGAGAGAGAACAAACGAGGGAGAATGAAAGATTTCATGCCTAAACAGTTGAAAGGACAAATCATTCATGAAAATGTATGAGGTGGCGTATCTTGGGACATCTCGCCATGAGGTAGCGTATCTAGGGACCTATCACCGAAATATATCCACGCTGCATGGATTATCGGCCCTAGAGGAAAAGTTGATGGACTGGAGGCCTTACAAGATCTCTATGAGGGACCTTTCGCTAATTATCTCTAAATATTAACCTGTGCAATGCACGGGCCTTAGTGCTAGGTCACATGATGAGTCACACTGTTCGCAAAAAAAGAACATTAGGGCCCTTAAAGTAGTTCTCTTTCCGAGTAGGATTACTTGTTTTCGGATATAGGATTATTAGCCTATACAAAGAGAGGTAACCCTATATAATGACACATTCATTGATTCTCTCGATCCCTTCCCTCATGCTTCCCATTGCTGGCTGCATATGCTTTATCAATCTTCTCTTAATTCATTTTTTGCTGATGGTCATTTTTAAATATTTACCTTAGTTTCTTCAACCGTAACCACTTACAAAATTATAAGTGACCAAACCCTAAGAATTCAATTGAGGCCTTGATAGTAGGTATTTACATGAAAACATACCTTATTTCCGTGCAATATGAAGAGTACATTTCAATGAAAATCCAAACATCCAAATACAACCATACTTTTCATCTTCACCACATGTTAAAAAACATGAATATAGTGTAACGAACATTAAAATGTGACAGTGTGAACACAACCTCAATTCAGTGTTTCCTTCTCTGCCCATGTGACACATGCGCTCAATTAAATCACCTATTCACATCTCCGGCCTCACTTTGGATGTTTCTAACACATATAAGGCCTCTTTGCCCAACAATTGGGACCCACAAGTGGACACCCAACCATGGTTTTTTCATGGTCCAAAAATCAAACCAATGGATGATATTGGTAAAAGCTGCAATAGGAAAAATTCATTTAGGGTAATGATTTTGGTGAAAGGACTGTAAGAAGGTATTGAAAATCTTTAATGTTTCTTTACAATGACCTGCTCAGATTTTGTATACATAACAAATGATCCACTGTATACCTCCTTCGCAGATCTTAACACCACCTAATGGGGCCCCCTTGATCACCTATTGGAATGGGCTGCAAACAGCAGTTACAGGTCGAACCCACATGGAACATTACTAAGTTAAAAATAAAATTCTGAACTCTTTTCTAAATCAAAGATTAATAAAAAAAATAATTGAGATCCAGGAAGAACTATAAAAAGTCAGAAGCCCTAACAAATCAAAAGCACAGAGAATTCAATATATAAAATAGATTAGAGCATCCAGACTCTACTACGCAAGAACATTAATCCATCCATGCAATTATCCTACTCTTTTTCTCAAAATAATTCAGATCAGAAACAAATCAATGGAGGATTTGTGTTCTGTGAAAAAAAAAATTTAATAAAAAAAATAAGATCACCATCTAAGACCTCCTTCACCTCATTAAAAAAAAAGGAAAATCATAACTATGACTTCTCAAATAAAGGATCTCAGCCCTAAGCATAATCTATCAAAATAAGCATAAATCATCAGACTATTTTCATTAGAAATTGAAACAGAGGCTGCCAAAGGCATGAAGACATATCTATTATTCTAATAGAACATTCATTTAAAAGAGACAAGAAAGAAATAGAAAAATCACATAGATAAAATCAAAGATCCACCTAGCTTTATTTGTGTGCTCCAATCCATAAATCTAGCTAGTCATTGAAAATAACTTCGAAAATAATTTCATTGATAGCATCTCCTTTTACAATGGCCTCTCGGAAATCTCTCTTTTTAAAATCCTAATTTATCGAACAAGGCTCTAGAATACCTTTAAAAAAATAAATTTAGAAAATAATAGAGGGATTAGAGGTGGAGAAGAGAGGGAGTGGGTTGGTGGTCGTCCCACCTAAGGGAGGAGAAGGCATCCCGTCCACATTGGGGTTGCTCCCCTTAAATAGTTTTTTTTAACACAAAGTCCTTCTTGATCTTCTCTTGCTTAGCAATTATCTTTAAGAGAGGATAATCCCTTGGGCTCTAAGTTTGGATAAGATCAGATGAGAGAGAGTTTCAATATTCTAACCTTGCTGAAATTAATTTGAATTTTGAACAAAGATTGGGCCCAATTTTGTTGTAACTAATTGTAATCCCGAGTTGAAAATTTACAGCCAACTTCTCGAGGCCATAATAACCTTGTCATCTTAGCTTCTATTTGCTTGATCTTTGGCTCCACGGACATCTACTCTAAGTAAGTCTTCCAATGGTAGGTGAATTTAACCGATAGGATATGGTCATTTTATGATAGGTTGTGCTGAGAAACATGGGGCTCATGACTTTCTTCTTACAATAGGACTCTTCCATTCATGAGAGATGGGGGTCAATGGGAGAGTGTTGGACATCCCATACATGTGTGGAGCCCTTATTGGATTCTAGTTCCTTGTTTCTTCTGCCTTATTTTAGTTTGAGCACAACTCTATCTATCTCTTATCTTCAAATCTGGATGGGACTAAGAGATGGAAAGGAAAAGTTCTTTGATGCTCATGATAAGAAAGAGAGAGGGAAAGGGATGTCCAAGATGAGGTGGGGCCCACTTCTGGCTTTAGTTTGCTCAATCTTTCTCTCTGTTGATAAGGATAGGAGAATAATCTGGAGTCTTTTATAATCTTCCTGGATGAGGGGAGGAGAGTGTGGGACGTCTCATAGGAATGTGGGTCCCATTGCAAAGTCTTGATGCTCCTAGGACTGTTCTCCAATTCTTCTCTAGGGTTTTGCGGTCCTACATTTCCTGCACATTCTAATTCAACCCGTGAAATGCTAAGGAGCATAATTTGAAGCAGAACAAAGTTTTTCTCCAACTAGGACTCTTTAAAGAAAAATTACATAAAATAATAAATAATGCAAAAAAGCTTGAAAATGTGGAAATTCCAATTCCTAAGTAAAAAAATGCATGAAATGATGAAATTAAGTGAAAATTGACGCATTTAACCTATTTAAGTCCCTAATTCACCCTAAAATGATGCTTACATGGTGCAATTCCCTGGACTTAACTGGCACACCTTTTCTATGAAGGACTTGGGACCACTACACTTCTTTCTTAGAATAGAGGTACATTGTACTCCATATGGGCTATTTTTATCTCAGTCTAAATATGTATATGATTTGCTCAGTAATGCTCACATGCAATCATGTAAGCCACTTGCTACGCGGATGGCAACAAAATCAACAGTCATGAAAGGTGCCAATGACCCATATCCAAATATCAAATAATATCGAAGTATTGTTGGTTAATTACAATACTTAACAATGACGCGGCCTAATCTTTCTTATGTTGTGAATCCCATTTGTCAATTTATGCATAACCCAATGGTTGATATTTTTCAAATGGTGAAGCGTATTCTATGATATGTCATCAGTACTCTTCATCTTGGCATAAGAATCCTCTTTAAAAGCACTATTGATCTCTTTGCCTTTTCGGACGCTGATTAGGCCTGATGTCCAACCACTAGACGTTCTACCACTGGGTATTGTTTGTACATTTTTGGGCTCCAACTGCATCTCATGAAGTGCCAAGAAACAACCAATTGTACCTCGATCTAGCAAAGAGGCCGAATATCGTGCAATGGAACCTACAACTGCTGAGCTCACTTGGCTCTCCCCCATCCTCCGTGATATTGGCATCACGCAATATAGACCTTCCACATTGTTTTGTGATAACTTTTTTTCTTTTTTTTTTTGATAACGCAGGGTTCCCTGTCCTTTGGGCCAAAATAACCCCTACGGGCTTAGGAGAGAAAGCCAGGTAATTGTTTGGTGGCAACTTGGCAGCCTTATACTTTACGGTGAACCCAGTGTTCTACGCCCACACCAAACACATTGAAATAGATTATCATTTCGTCCGTGAGAAGGTGGCTCTTGAATCTTTTATAACTAGATATGTCTCCTCTACACAACATCTTCCGTAATTTGCACACAAAACTGGGCATGTGGTCAAGCCGCTAGTCCACTTGGGGTAGAGTGTTGAGGACAGGGGCGGATCTATTTGTTGGGGGGGGGGGGGGGGGGGGGCGGGGCTGCAGCCACCCCAGCTTTTAGCCAAAAAAAAAAAAAAAAAAACTAGTTTTTCATATTTTCTAATTTTTTGTTCTTCTTCTATGGTTTTCTGAAATGGAGGTTTTGTAGTTTCTTTCTATTCTTCATCTTGATTCTTTGTGGTTGTGCCCTCCGGATCTCAGGTACAAATTTGGGGTGTTTTTATTATATGTGTTTGTTCATTTTCTGGTTTTTTATTCTTCTTTTATGGTTTTCTGAAATGGAGGTTTTGTAGTTTCTTTCTATTCTTCATCTTGATTCTTTGTGGTTGTGCCCTCTGGATCTCAAGTACGAATTTGGGGTGTTTTTATTACATGGGTTTGTTCATTTTCTGGTTTTTTATTCTTTTTTTATGGTTTTCTGAAATGGAGGTTTTGTAATTTCTTTCTATTCTTCATCTTGATTCTTTGTGGTTGTGGAGAAAGATTTACTCTTTGTGTTACTAGAAGCTGTCAGCCTGCCACATTATGAGATTGAGTTTCCCATTTACAGTACCTCTGTAACTTTGTTTGTTCATCACTTCATTGTGAGTTGAAAATGAAAAGAAAAAAGTATTGTATATTGATGATTATTTACTATCTTAGGTTATAATGTCGCATTATCAAGCGCCCATTGTTGCTATCTTTGGTGGGACATTGTTGCTATTTTTTATAGTTTTTGGTGAGACATTATTGCTATTTTTTCAGTATAACTTAAGAGCAGCCCCCCAGATTAGAAGTCCTGGATCCGCCCCTGGTTGAGGAGTGGGCTCCACTCGAGTGAGAATATTGAAAAGTATTTCCATTGTCTCTACTAATGCCTCGAGGTTTTGGTATGAATGGTTAGCTAAATAAACTTGTGATCAATCAAAGACAACACTTGTGTTTCCCATAAAAGATAATTTGTCTGAGTTAGTTTGAGCAAAACAAAGGTCACCATGTTGGTAAAGTAAAGCCCCACATCCCACATTGCCTACGTAATGCCCTTGGCAAGGCTTCATATATATCTATTTGGGTCTTCCACCTATGAGCTTAAGCTTTAAGGTTGATATATGGTTTATTTCATTGTATCTGAGCGAGTTTCGATCCCGTTGTTCTTATATAGCCCACGTGACAGGCCCGTCTATGAAATCTATTGGGCCTGCACGTGAGAGAGAGTGTTGGTAAAATAAAACCCTACATCCCACATTGCTTAAGCAGAGACCTTGACAAGGTTTCATATATACCTATTTGGGCTTTCTACCTATGAGATTGAGCTTTTAAGTTAGTATATGGTTTATTACATGCCACATTAAATTAACATTAAGGTTGAATGAATAATTGGCCTAAGAGAGATAACTTGAAGGTGACACTTGGCTTCAATTAGTGGGCTCTTTTGACATGGATGAAGAATAGATGGGCACTTGTTATCATCAGCTGGTGTTATGCTCGTTTGAATGTGCTTGGACAAGTTGGAATGAGTTATGAAGCAGCTCGGGTGTTGTCGGTGGATTTCGAGGCGGGAATACTTTTTAATATTTTTCTTTAAGTAGAGCCCACTCCTTAACCCGAGTACCTTGCTGGACCCACCTGAGTTAATTGGCTTGGGCACACCATGCCTAGTTGAGTCTAGTGCTCTAAAACAATGGTGTGAATCTAGGAAAATCATTTGATTGAAGTTGAGCACTCAAGGCAACATGCCCGTCACTTTAGCACAACTCCACTCAATTTGCTACTTCACCTACTACCTGGTGGATGGACTTGTCACCAAGTCAAATCTCAAATGTTACCAACAAAAAAAAAAAAAAAAATTAATTTCAAATCTCAAATACCTGTCATATCTCAATGTCTTATAACCATTCATAAAAAATATATATGTCAATGTCTTATAACCATTCATAAAAAATATATATGTCAATGTCTTATAAACTATGGGCCACGACACATCGCACATAGTTTTGTGGATTATTCCTCATCTACATGGAGCCATTGAACCATCCACCTTTGAGGGAATTACCTATTCCAATATCCCAAGATTCTAAAGTCTACCCAATAATTTAAAGGTTGAAATTTCTTGCTAGGCCACCAACCAACTTGAACTCTGAGAAGTGACTGATAATACTTTATAGGAATTAATTTATTTTTGTAGAGTTTTTTAATAATATCCAAAGAAATATCTTAATATTCAAACATTTTCCAAGAAATAATTTCCTAAAACATTATCTCACCCATATGAACCCAAACAGCTCATAATAATCCATGTCTCCTTACATTAGCCTTGAAAGCTGTAATATATTTCAATCAAAGTGGGTTAGGGTTTGCGGTTAATTCAAAAGTAGACGTTCTCTTCAAACTAGCTTTAGGACAGCCTTGGGACCCATGACGGCCTTGGGAGGGTAAGGTGGAGACATACATGCATGAGTCCAATTTCTAATTAAGAGTCAAACCAAAGCTAAGTTAGCAAAAGTGGAAATAAGCCAATTCCTTTGCGGACTTTTCTACACTATTACTTGAAGGATTGGTTTCAGGTTGGATATATACTTTCTTTGACCCACTGATCTAACCTCATCCCTCTCCAACCAAACTCATCGCACTTGGACCTGCCAACTCGACCCGAACTCAAAATGGTAATTCAGGGTTTGTGCCAACTCTTTTA
The DNA here is from genome assembly GCA_038049695.1 of Cinnamomum chago. Classification (NCBI taxonomy): domain Eukaryota; kingdom Viridiplantae; phylum Streptophyta; class Magnoliopsida; order Laurales; family Lauraceae; genus Cinnamomum; species Cinnamomum chago. Next base: position 19,645,578 of record CP142455.1, read on the forward strand.
ACTTCTAAGATGGGCTTTATTCGATATTTTGCGTCCTATTGGTAAATAGGTCGGATTTGAGTTGGGCCTTTCTATGCCACCAATTTCCTAGGTTACTTCCCTTGGTCACAAAACGTGGCCTTTACACAAAGTGGAAAAACAAATCTGCAGATAATGTTGTAAGCAGGGCTTTAATCATCAATCTCAACCACCATAGATAACAATCTCATTCCTATCAGAATTTCAAACACAAGCAACCTCATTACATTTAAAATGGCCATTGATTATGTTAATAATCTGAATGGCCATCCCAATGTGATCAACCTTGATTATGAGATGTGGGGGAAACAAAGCAAGGCAAGCACATCTAGTACATGGTGGGCCCCACCATCACAATTTCTTAGTCACCACCAATGGTTATCGTAGCTGGTTTTGGATAGGGATGAATTTGGCAAGGTTGTTTTCTAAAGCTCCATTTAGTCCACTTGAGAAGAAAGTACCTGCAATTGAAAATTGCTTACTTTTGACTTATACACCAAGATAGGTACATTTCACCAAGCAAATGGAAGATGGGAGGGCCACCCTTCATTGAAATTTCTACATTAGACTTGTGAGTTCTGCCATTCTATCCTTAAAAGTTTTGGGGCAATTAGTCCTATTATTTTTGTTGTAATTGGGGAAGATCAACATGTCCCTTTTGAATCCTTGGAACTGGGCCCTCCTTAGTTGAGGAATGAGAATGAAATGAGTTGAATCAAACTTTCTCATGTGTTGAGAAGTTGCCAATTTCTATTAGAATCTGTTATATGACGTAGGACTGATTCCAAAAATGAGGCAACAAGCAGTTGAAAATGAGCTTTTGAAGGTAGGGGGATTTTCTCCCCAGTAGGATTTTCAGTTCCCGCCTTTAATTCACAGGTGTCCTTCGTTGATGCACCTTGTGGGATTTCCATGAAAAAGAGTTGTGGGAAAAATTTATATCGACCGAATTTATCTCCACAAAGGTAGTTTCATCCAAGAGTTCACTAGGACATGTTCGTGGATGTGGATTTTGATTCTGTCACGGCACTCTTTTTGTTGAGAGTGGAATCCTCATTTCTCCTCTCTTGTTGAAAATGAGAATCCTTTAAGGGCCTGATTATTTGGATTGGATTACATAAGAACTCATAGTCAAACTAGCTCTGCAGAAGGATTATTAAAGAGGCGAGGTATGAATGGTATAAGGTGAGGAGTGCATGCAATAAGGTAGCAACATGGATAAACCTTGACTTTCCTGAGCATTGAATTACTAGTGATTTTCGGGGAGGTCATTTGGTGCTCAATGTAGATTCACCTTTGGAGCCTATTTGGTTAGAGGCATTTCTCAAAGGAGTTGGGTTTGTGGGGAATTTCTAACATTGCGTTTGGCTTTTGTCTCTTGAGCATCCCAGAATGCCTTGTTTGATACAAGAACTCATAATTCTGACCCACATGAAAAGCCACTTTTAGCTTTATCAACTTTTAGAATTCCAGCATTCCAAATGCTAGAAGGGGGTTGAGTTTTTGGAATTCTACTTTGAGGGACAACATTTGGAATTCTCAGAATTCTCCCAGATAAGAATTCTCAAAATTCTTGCAGCTAAATAGGCTCTAGGTTTACATCTTTAATTGCTTATGACATTAATTTTTATGTATTCTATGCAAATAAAGAGGCCTTAAAGAATAAATTATCAGTCACCGGACGTGCTTACCTTTTCACTTTCTTGTAGCATGGCAAAGGACACAAAGGATGTAAGAAAATGGAGTTTTTCTGCAGACAAATATATATTGGCTATGGCAATGGGTGTTAGTTCAGATCAAGTTTAGGAATTTATGGAAACCCCCAAAAGTTATAGAGAATTTTATAGGGGCAAGTTTATGGAAAAACTCCAAAATTGTAGAGAATTGTATATGTTTTGTTTTTACGAGTGGCCCTCCAAGAATCTCACTTTTACACAACAGCCACCCAAGGAAAATTTCTTGATTCCGCCACTGCTTGACATGACCTCCCTTTTAGTTGAGATTTTGGATATCTTATCCCCAACTTGACTAATTTGACCTAATATATCCTAATTAAGCTTAATCTAAATTGTAAATTTCTATCCTCTAATGGTTCCCATTTTTCTCTTTTTCAATCTTCTTATAAGGTTTCAATTTTAAAAATACATTCTCCCTATATAGTATAGTACCTTTAGTACGTACTTTAAATTATGCTAATATGATTGATGAAGACGATGAAAACTACATTCTCAAAGACAACTCCTTACCTGTTCTCTTTTGGACCCATATGATAAAAATAGGTTCTTAAAGTGGCATTGGTCCTAATTTGAGAATAATATGACATTACTCACTATTGATTTTATCACAATAAATTTGAACGATGTATGGTCATTAAAATCTTAAGGGCTTACAAATTAAAGGTTAAAAAATCATTTAATTGAATTTGTGTTAGGCCCACTCTTAGTCCACGTCCAAACAATGGGGTGATTTTCACCTACGGGTATGTAGTAATTTTGGTCTCTGCCTTTAACTTAAAGTGTCCCGCTTTGCGAATCGCTTAAATTGAGAATCATTCACCATCCTTGTCAAGGACTTCACGTGTGGAAAAAAGTGCCAACCGAATAGACCTATTTCCCTAACACTAATGATCATCTTGCATCCAAGTGGGCCCCAAAGGAGGTGGACATTTTTTAAAATATCCAAACCTAATTTCACATTTTGTCAGGTTGGATCATGCTAGGCCGGGGATTTGGATAGGCCCAAGTTGCACCTTGGTCCATGCAAAGGGCAAACACAAAGGTGTGAGGACTATAGAATAATGCTTGTTTGTTTTAGAAAGAGGACTGCATAAGTCTGACTTCCAATTCCAGCAAAGCGTGTGATGATTCCCATTTCCCACCGACGACCAAGCATTAGACTTCCTTTCCCTGTTTACACTTGACAATTTATGATAGAGGAATATTTTAGTGGCCCTCATGATATCCCAAAATGTATTCTCCTTGTATCAAGCAATGTGCTCTAATGATGAGGCTGTTCATGCCATGGACCACATTTAAATTTGTAGAACCGATTGGGTGAGACCCCAAATAGAAGGGGCAGCACTACCATGACAATGATGATGATCATGAGGATGACCACTAAATTGACTATTGAGGGCCATATGAAAAATGAATTAGTTGATTATGGTGGGTCCCACTGTCTAGTGTAATTTGGGTAATGTCTTTAATTTGATGAGAATTGAGAAATGGTCTAGTGTATCTAGATACACCACAAAGTGGAGTCTATAGCCCAATTGAGAAATGGCTACTGTGGGTCGCTTTGCTCCATCTGAATATTTGGATGAATCTCCACCCAAGTGGTTGAAGACCCTACATAGCACTTTGTTCAGTTTTTGAAATAAAGGAGGATCTTATTTAACAAGCAAAAGGATCACAATTGTATGACAGTTGTAGATATTAATTGAATACTTAGGAATTCCCAGCACAATAGGAATAGTGATTAAATAACCTTCACGTTAATAAAAATTGAATAAAAAATAAAAAATAAATACGCAACCACCATCCTAATAATTCAGTATCTATAAACGATATAGTATCATCTTAATTGTCTTTTAACGTTCACTCCGCACTTAAAATACTCACACCCTCTTAAATAATTCTTTGGTTGAGTTCATTTGACCATAATAAATGAATCAAATGCATGCACACAAGCCCTTGGTTCAAGGTTGGATTCACAAGTGGATCAAAACAACGTGGATGTCAATGATGCGATGAACACATCAAAATTGTTTCAATTCAACGGTTACTATCACTCTGAGGACCGTGAAACTGAAGCATACTCCAATCATGGAGGGATATTTTGATCCAACAGTTTGATCAATGAAAGTGGGCTCACAATGGAGGATACATCACAAAAAGTCAAGATACACCTAATCGTTTATCTTCTGCTACATCTTTCATGGACAAGAATCTGGTAAAAAAATATATTTGAAAATACAAAACAGTGGGCCAATCAGGGAAAGAGTAGTTTACAAATGATAACAGGTTAGAAATGAAAGAAAGAGTAGGTTTCTAGAGAAAGAACCCAAGAAAGAAACACCAGCTGTGGAGAAGTTTCTAACAAGGTAACTTTGTCTTGTCCTAATCTTTTCTGATTTGAAGGAGATATCCAAAAGCATGGACTTTTATTAGTTCTTTGTACGCGTTTGCCTAGAATCTTGAATTGGGTACCTAACAAAATCCATCAATCAATTTTAAATTTCTTCATATGGGTTCTTCTTCACCTGCTTTCCTTCATTTCTTCCAATAGCTTTTCCTTAAGTCTGTTCTTTGTTGCTCTTCTGCCAAACATTTTTTTTTCTAACAGATGGTGGCTTGAAATGTCATTTTGCTCTGGCTTTATACACAATTGCATGGGTCAAAATCAGATCTTTCTTCTTTGATTAGCCTTGTGAGTATGTCTCCCATCTGGGTTCTTTCTGCAATTTGAAGATAGATATTAACCTAGTGATATTATCTAGTTTCATTTCTCTTCTTGTCTGCTGCTTGTATGTAGCAGATGATCCATGCTCATTCTATGATGGGTATGTTTTAATTTTGATTTATTTCCTGTTCTTTTTGTGGATCTCTTCAATTAAAATGAAGGGTATATGATCCTGCATGTGTTAAGTCAAGCATGAAAAATTATCCTTGCTTTTCTATCTTGATTGCTAGTTCAAGACTCAATTTTTGTTGGATTTCATCAAGTGTTTATAGGTAGAATATAGCATCAATTTAAAGAATCATCTTGTGATTGCTTTTCGTTGAAAAAAATTTCTGGATCTATTTTGTTTTGCCTTTTCTGCATGATGTTGATGCTAGAAAGGGGTTTCTGGTCTTCTGTTTCTGTTGGATGCTTCCACCTTTGCTTCTAAGCCAGTTCAATCTATAAGGCATGTGTGAAGTAAATCTACAAATAATAGTAGTTCTATAGTTATATTTTGATTTGTTATGATATGTGGTTAGGGAAAACTTGGTCCTTGCTCAAAAGACTCTGTAGTTCTCTACTTTTGGTTGCTAATTGTTGAGTTACTTATCCTCTTTTGCCGTTATCTACAATTAAACCTTTCTGTGCTTTAAATACAAAGCAGGTGATGTCTTAAAAAGCCATTAGAAAGAATCTATGAAAACAACGTTCAGATTTCTTTCAAAGTAGATTAGATCTCCAAGGAAATCAGATAAATCTACAAAATCACCTGACTATATCTGATTATTGGCTTCATTCAAGGCATGCAAAACCTTAAGACGGACTGCTTCTGTTCCACAAGTAATGGTCCCTGGACGTACCCCAATTGCAAGTATCCAGAAGAAGTATTCTTGAGTATTTTGGCAGTTTGGGTAGTGGGACATTTTGCTATGCTTATGGTGCAGCAACAGCACAGGAAACCATAACTTCAATACCACACTGTGCTGGAGGTTGTTTTTCTGTTATCAGGGGCGGACCTAGAAATTCTTCATTTGTGGTGGGGGCGCCACTATGTAGGAAAAGTATTTTGGGAGGGCCACATATAAAAAGTAAATGTAGTTTTTAAAATATATAGGGTCTTTTCTGAAAATTCTTTTTGGGGGCCATATTTAAAAATTTATAAAAATCTTGTAAACAAAAGGGTTTTTTTTTTATTTTAATTTTGGGGGGGCCATGGCCCCTGCCAGCCCCCCTCTGGTTCCGCCCATGTCTGTTATTTTTCATTCCAACTCAAAATATGATATTGGCTGATGGATAAAGGATGCTAAGTTTTGCAGACTAGTATCTCAATCACTCTACTTTCCAAGGGATAACTGAATATTCCTGGAACTGTAGTATTGTGTACAAGTCATGAGTCTGAACCTCCTCATTGCAAGGGGCTTTACTCCATTCCTTTTGCCTTTATCAGTTTATCTATTCAAATACCCATGATATGCCTCTGAAGCCCTGTGGGTGGCTTCTTACACAGGAATAATCTCTCCTGAAATATTCTTCTAATTAGGAAAGGAATCTATCAAGATATTGTAGCTTAGAAAAATGATAAGTTTTAGTTTCCTCAAATAAGACTGGAGAGAGAACAGGATCTGGGCATGTTGGTCCTTTTTCTTGGATCCTCACGTCAATTAAACAAATCAACTGGACAAAGCATATTTTATTTGCACTCAATGCGACCTTACTGACTGTCCCCAAGTGCATCAAGGGTTGTGCCTCTCTGTTTATCCAAGTGGAGCACTTTATCTCTTTTCACCTGGAGTACGTCAAATATACAGGAATGCTTTGTTACCCAAATGTTACCTTGCATAACTCTTGAAACAATGCCACTCAATTGAGTCGCTTAACATTACAGATTCCATTAATACCATGCCAATGAACTTTTGTCACATGTTTATAATTGGCTAGACAACCTTACAGAATATCATCCTCCCATCTACCATGTTGCTTTATTGAGTTTTTTTTCACGAGTGATTCATTTTATCTCTCTTCTTTTGGTTTAGTGCAGGATTTTTGGACGCTTAAAGGGAATTTGGAGGTGTCTTTGTGCTTGTGGTGTTTTTTCTCACTGTGAATAGAGGAAGAGCTTTCTGCTTGCGACACTTTGCAGTTGATGTCTTGGAACTTTCATTTACTAGTAGAAGCCAGTTAACTATTGGTGATAGAGAACTTGGACAGGCATTGCATCTTGTTATCAGTATAGCTTCATTTATTCTACACTTTTGGGTGGCTTGATAAGTATATCATGTCTTTAGTCAGGTCTGTGGATTCATCAACCCCACCATACGGTGATTCCGTCCTCTATGCACTGAAAAGCAATGATGAGTGCCATAACCTATATGGACAATACTCCAATTCCTCCTTGCAGAGGTTTTCCACCAGACAAACCAGCTTTTTCCACCCATCTAGCTCTGGCATCCCAGGAACTGTACTTCTTCCTCAAGGCTCTGCTTCCTATCAGCTGATGGGTGCTTCCGGACCTTCACAAAACCCATATGAAGAGTACTTTAGACCAACCAGACCTTCCCATTCCTCACTGACTACTAGCATTACTCATCCAATGCCTTCAATATCAGAATATTTTGATAGGGGAAGCCCAGAGGGTGGAATGGACTATGATGAGGATGAAATTAGATTAAAGATTGAAGAACTGGAAAGAGAGCTGCTGTGTGAAACTGATGACTATATGTTGGACCTGGACCTGAGCTCGAGTATCGACAGCGAATTGGCTGGACCCTTAAGAGATCTTCTACTCCCTAGCTCGCCGAAGGAATCGTTCTCCTCTGATTCAAACCTCAGCACCAATAGCAGCAGCAAGGAAATGCCTGTGGTACCCATTTCCAGTCCTCAATCATGCAGAAGTCCAACCCCCAAGAAACTGCTTTTTGAATGTGCAGGTGCGATTTTAGAAGGCAACATGGAGGAAGCTTCAGCCATTATAGCGGAACTGCGGCAGAAGGTTTCAATCCAAGGTGATCCTTCTGAAAGGATTGCTGCCTACATGGTGGAAGGTCTGGCTGCTCGTATGGCAGCATCTGGTCATGTCCTCTACAAGGCTCTAAAATGCAAAGAGCCACCATCTTCTGATCGGTTATCGGCCATGCAGATCCTCTTTGAGATATGTCCATGTTTCAAGTTTGGGTTCATAGCAGCCAACAGTGCAATTGCTGAGGCCTTCAAAGATGAAAAGAAGGTCCACATCATAGATTTTGACATTAACCAAGGAAGTCAGTACATAACACTCATACAAACTCTTGCTGAAAGGCCGGGTAAGCCACCCCGTGTGAGAATAACCGGGGTGGATGATCCGGAGTCAGTGCAGCGTTTGGTCGGTGGGCTGAAGATAGTAGGGCAGCGGTTAGAGAAGTTTGCAGAGGCTGTTGGGGTACCATTTGAGTTCCAAGCAATAGCTGCCAAGACTGTTGATGTTACTCCGTCGATGCTGGGGTGCCGACCTAGTGAGGCACTTGTTGTCAACTTTGCATTCCAGCTTCATCACATGCCAGATGAAAGTGTTTCAACGGTGAACCAGAGGGACCAGCTTCTCCGCATGGTAAAGAGTTTGGGACCGAAGCTGGTGACAGTCGTTGAGCAAGACGTGAATACCAACACAGCTCCATTCTTTCCAAGGTTTGTAGAGGTCTACAACTACTACTCCGCTGTGTTCGAGTCACTAGATGTGACGCTGCCGAGGGAGAGTGCAGACAGGATGAATGTTGAGAGGCAGTGCCTAGCGCGCGAAATAGTCAATATTGTGGCTTGTGAGGGGGAAGAAAGGATAGAGAGATATGAGGTGGCAGGAAAATGGAGGGCGAGGATGATGATGGCTGGGTTTGTTGCATGCCCACTTACTGATTATGTAAATGGGGAGATCCAATCGTTGCAGAAGTCTTACTGTAACAGGTTCAAAGTTAAGGAAGAAAGTGGAGCACTCTGCTTTGGGTGGGAGGACAAAACATTGATTGTTGCTTCAGCATGGAGATGAATCTTTTCGTAGGGATGTATAACTGTACTTCAATTTTCTTCTATGAATTATCTTGTGTTGCATATACATTAATGTTGAAGGAGACTATGAGGAAATAAATAATTTCTTTTGGTGTATCAGCTCTTTAAGACCTTGCATTGACACATTGCATATCTTCAATTTGAACATAAATTGTGGAATGTTGGGTTTATGGGGCAACAGAGAAAACAGTAATAGTGGTACATGGGGAATAGACTTGTCAAGATTGGCCATTTTCATAAAAAACTGCAGGCATTTTTATATTTCCTTGAGGATAGGTTAGACCATGTCCTGTATTGGCAAACAATGGGAACGTGACCCACTTGTTTGTGAAGGCATGTTTGATAGGGACAGGGAACATCTTACTTAAACGGGTTGTAGAAGAAAAAGGCCAAAAAGCAGATATCCGAGTGATATTTGGTGACTAACAGCCTACTCTATATTCTACCATAGGAAAAAAAAAAAAAAAAAAACCATCCTATTGGGAGAAAATAGATTAACTCAAGCTGAGTGAATTCCAATCTTCCAAAAATGCAGCTGATTTCCCTGCCTGGAATTCCTTAATGTCAATCTCTCATTAGTATTTCAAGTTCTGCTATTTAGAGAATTCCAAAGGTCAGTAAAGCTAGTTCTCTATATGGATATGGATTCACTTTTGGAATTCTCCCCCATCGAACATGGTTTTCATCCAAAACTTTCTGATTTGAGATTTCCCGCACCCTAATTTCTGTGTAAATAGTCTACCTTTGTTATACAAGATGTGGTTCTTTGTTCAGAAAATATTGGGCTCATGGGTGATCATGGGCAAATATATGGTGGCCTAACATGCAGATTCACTAAAAATCTCCCACATTAAAAGACCCCATTCATCTTCTCTTTTTCCTTCAGTTGTTCCTACTTGCCTACACGGCCAAAACAAGTGATCGATCTTCAACATATAGATGGACCAGAGTTCCACCATGAAGCGCTCCAATCCAAGTCGTCCACATCAAATGCCCTTAGACCCATGGGGAAAACCGCATACTGATCGAAAAATCTCAACAGTAAAATAGGCAGCTGTCTAATGGTCGGATGAAATAGAAATAGCTACAATTGGCGACTTTCAGATAGGTGGATAAAATAGAACTAGTATTCATCAACATAAATTCAATGAGTAAATTCAGATCATGAAGATGTAGTGTCAGGGTTTGCTCTATTTAAATGGGGCCAGCAATTTAAGTTGTTTTGGACTGATGTGCATATGAACCATGTGTGGATTGGATGCATATGTGCCATGTTAAATATTTAAGTCGCACAGTTCTGTGAATTTTATTGCAAGCCAAGGCTACACAAGGTTTACCAGAATCCAAGATTTGGAAGGCCTGGTTGTGGCGAACATTCCCGATAATGTTCCAAGTTCCTTGCCAATTCCAAGTTCAGAAATTGAGAAGTTGGAAACTCAGGTAATTTTCTCTCCAGGATCGTTGCAATTTTAGAGCATAGAAGATTTTCTAGTGGTTTCATATATTCTACTAGTAGAATCAGTTGTCAACTGCGTTGGAGCAGGAGGTATTGCGATGCAGACATCCAAAACATAAAAATTACAGCTATATACACCTATGATTTTGGAAGAGAATCTGCCTCTGACTTCCAATTCATGACAAATGTGAGAAAATCAACCGTCCATCATGGATATAGTAGGAAGTGAATCTCCTTAGCAATATTTTTTATTTTCCATGGTGGTGAATTTGATCCTTGTGCCAGCCCAAAAGAATTTTTGAGTCAGCCTCAGTAATAATGCTAACCAGGAGATCAAAATCACTGGAAGTCCTTTTGCTAGTGACTGATTAATTATACACAATGCATATATTCTTATCATTGTTCATCACTGACTGGTTATTGTACACTATCAAGCGAGTAGATATCCCACTCCGACTCTCTGAGCCAGTAGCTGTCGAGCCATGTGGAGTTTATACAATAGCATGACATTTATGAAGCCAAGTAGCTAGCATTAGCAAATTTTAGAAGACATTTGCCCACTGAAATCCTACTGTAAAGAAGGATTCTCAACTGATTCATCTCTAGCACTTGTATAAATAGTTGGCTGGGTAAAGATATTGGTTCGAATTTCTCCGCCCTCTGGAAATGGATATGGTGGTGCTTGGATTTCAACATTTCCTTTCAACATCTGAATCACTCTGCTCATGGAAGGCCTAATTGAAGGAATATGCTGAATGCACCACAAACCTACCAAACACATCTTGTTCAAAATGTAATCAGTGTTGATATTCATTTCATCTCTTACAATTTCGATAGGATTGGCTGTCGTTCTTCCTGACGCCTGTTCTACCCTCACCACTTGGTTGAACACCCATTCTGGAAAATAGACTTGGTTAGAAGCAGGCTCATCTAAGTCATATTTCTTATGTCCACCAGCCATCTCTAGAAGCAGCATTCCATAACTATACACATCAGACTTTTCAGTCACTGGACCATAAGATTTCAACCACATCTCTGGTGCCATATATCCCGGAGTCCCTCGGGCGACTGTCAGAGACACGTGACTGTGATCTTTATCAATCATTCGAGCAAGCCCAAAATTGGACACTTTTGCTGAGAAGTTTGAGTCCAGAAGAACATTTTGAGGCTTAATATCACAGTGCAATATCCTACTCCTGCATTCTTCATGCAAATATAGTACTCCTCTTGCTGTCTCCAAGGCTATGTTGAATAGTTGTTTGGGCTGTAACAATTCAAAATTGCTATCCTCTTTAAGTTCATTTCTTCCTCGCTTGGTCTTGAAGATATACTTATCTAAAGACCCTTTTGCCATGAACTCATACACCAAAGCTCTCCTTTTCCCGTGCACACAGTAACCCAACAACTGCACCAAGTTGTTATGATGGATTCTTCCTACTGTTGCAACTTCATTCATGAACTGCTTCTCACTCTGTTTTGATATGTTCAATAGCTTTATTGCTACGGGCACATTGCTTCCGCTTCCTTGAACGGTCCCTTTGTAGACACTTCCAAATCCTCCTTCCCCAAGCTTTATTGTAAAGTTAGTGGTAATTTTCTTTATATCAGAATAGAAATACCTTTTGGGGCATATACCTTGAACCAAATCATTGAAGTCTGTTTGAGCCCCATCTTTGTCGTTCATCCCACTTTGGCGATCTTTTACTCGTCTGTACTTCCAGCAGAAAATGAATAAGGCCACTAGTGTTGCGAGTGTGACTAGAATCATCATCGATAGCGAAGTTGAAAGAACTGAACTTCAATGAAAAACAGAATTTTAAGTGTAAGGAGTTTTCAAAGATATAGAAGCATGCATGAGCTTGCAATCAAGAGCATGAGCAAAATAAATCTTGCCAAAAGACATTAGAAGGAGCGATTTATTTAATACATGTCGCTAAAATTGAACATATAATACCTGTATGAATCATATATGGTAAATAAGATGAACAACAGATTTAGAAAATGTCCGAGTTTTTTTTGATGCATTGATGAAAATTCATCTTGTTTATGTTTCTGTTAATGAATTAAGAATAAAATCTGCTAGACCATGTTTGACCATCCAAAATGAAGTCGAAAGTTTCCCTTTAGTTGCAAAAAAAAGGCCCCCCTTGATTTCACTTTCTAGGCATATACAGTATCCAACAAAATTCTAGAATTGTGATCATTAGATTGGTGAATACAATTTCAGAGTTGTCATGCATGTCCTTGGCTCGAGGGAATATAGCACAACATATCACTGGAGAGACACTAGTACAATCCTACAGAGGAGCATGCATTGTTCAATTGAATTTAGCTGGTGCTTTAGCATTTTATCTTCATCATCAAAGCATCAAACTATATGATATCTTCTTTTATGTGATTCAAAATGTGCTTTTGAGATAGATTTTAGATCAAGAAATTCTCTTTCAGTTAATTTTGGTGAATAAAAATATGAGTTAAAAGCATATAAGTCCAATCAAGTCCTAGAAAGTAAACCAAGTATTTAGTAAGAGGGGAGTTTTGTGTTCACCAAAAACAAGTCTTTCAGAATGTCCAGAGCGTTGACCAACTCCTATCCATGTTTTTAGATCAATTCTTCCTGCATCAGAAAAGGATACGCATTTTCAAACAATGAATCATTTCACCAGTACAAATAAAAATGCGTTTACATCGACCCAAACTATTTATGTTGTGTTATATGGAATTACCATCTGAGCAGGTATGGTTATGGGCACTAGAGGGACAAAAGCAAACAAAGGAAGAAGCAACAGGGCTGGTTCCACATCTCCCTCCAGAAGCCACACAGTTCCAGCACTCCGTTGATAAGTTGTATGTAATATTGAAGCCCTTCTGAAGGTAGCCCCTCAGATCCTTCTCTGCACTCACATTGAGATCTTTTGGTGTGAAAATATACAAGTTTTCACACTCCAGGAAGCTTGCATAATATCCCGGTGAGTAATAGCAGACATGATTGTCGTTCTCACCCTCACACCCAAGACATGAAACCTGCATCAGTGCTTGATCAGTCTTTGGGTGCTTGGTGCAGTTGAGGTGAGTTCCAGGGGTGTAATAATCAGAGAGCTTATTAAAGATAGTGGAGTCCACAGTGTAGTGAGGCTTGGACACAGGCCCACAACTGAAGAGAGCATTGCTCGCGACGGGGATGGTGTAAGTCATACCGTTGTTTGTAATGTCGCCGACCACCCGGTAGACATCTGCCCTCCCTCGGCCGGTTAGAACGAGGTGTTGGTCATTTATGCATCTTGGGAAAATGTAGGGATGGCGACAGAAGCGTGAGAGACCGATAGGGTAGGAGAAGGTGAGGTTGTTGCAGGTTGAGGTAGCACAAAGGTTGTAGTAAAAGGAAGGGTCCGTGCTTACTATTTCTTGCGACTTTGTTGTTGGAAAGATGACAATGAAGAAGGTTAGGAAGATAGGTGATTGAAACAGCATGGATGGAAGGCTTTTTTCTTTAGATGCCATAGGAAATCCAGAATGTGAGGAAAGCAAAATGAAAGATGTGCTACCAGTACAGGAAGGGGAGAAGACTCAAAACTATGAGGAACAAGTAGAAGCTTTGACTCTCAAGTCTCCTTTTCTACACCCACACCCCCAACAAGAGCAAAGTCCACACACAAACAAACAAACAACAAGAGTTGCAGATGCCTTAAGCGTACACTGTTCTTTCAAATACCCTCTGTATACAACCATTTATATAGTGGTTTGCATTTCTTCTTTAGTGATCATATCTTCATAGTCTTATCGCTTGGGGAGTTTTGCTGAACTATGACTTGTTTGAAATCCTCTCTATTGCGGAAAACCAATTCATTTCTTTCCCTTTTCACAGGAAAATGTTTTAGCACCGAACCACAGAACAGTGGGTTGTGTGGAAATCAAAATAATTTCCATCTCCATCACGGAATACTCTTGTTGCACAAATGCACGCCGTCACTTCTCTCTTAATACTATTGTTTCACAAATGCACATTGTTAGACTTCTCTCTTTCTCTCCCTACCAAAATTCAAGCTGTTATTCTCTTCTTAGATTCAAACCATTAGAAGTAAAAATGTCCTCTAGTTTTGGCAATAGGTTGTATCCGAGTGCTATCACACTTGAACTTTACATTGATCACATGTAAAACAGGTGATCAGATGCAATGATGGAGTAAATCACTTGACCCATCAAATTAATTTAACTTGTCTATTTAGATCAGATGGCTAGCCATGTCCATATGAACTTGCCACATGTTCTAATATTATTCCCTTCAGTAGGCGCCAAAAACATGCTACATCTATAACTGTCAAGTTAAAAACATGCTACATCTATAACTGTCAAGTTATAAGGGGTGATCTCTCTCTCTCTCTCTGCCAAGAGAGACCCAACTAAGATGTAAAATATGAAAACAGATGGTTTACATAGATTAGAGCACCATAAAAAGGAAAAGGGAAGTACTAGTAAATAACCAGAAGAGAGAGAATCATTATATATCCAGGTTGTGTAGAGAAATTGGCAGAGGACAATAGGAAAAGTTAAGAGAGTAATGGATTGTTTAATGGTAAAAGCCTGTTTACCTTCAATTTAATGGTTAAGGGCCCATTTTGCTGACCATTCATGCATTCCTTTCTTCTCTTTCTTCTATTTTATTATTATTTTTTTGGTATATGCTATTATGATTTGACTAGCCAAGATGAGACAACATGACTTATCATCCATTCTGGCCGTTGCTAGCTAAATGACAAATATTAGCAAATTTAAGTAATAAAGTCCACCTAATCTTGAATATAAAAAAAATTAGTCCACCTAATCTAGAATAGAAAAAAAAATATATCTTTTTTGCTGGGTTCATTTTCTTCTTTGAAACTTCTTTTGATTTATCAAAAAATAAATGATTGATGATGCAAAGGGAAGATAATTGTGTTGATGTTGATGATCTTTATCTTTAATGAAATAGCCCAATTGAATGAAGACTATCTCAAATAAACATTTAGCTGCCTGCAGCACACGCAAGTGAAGTTCTAAGATCAACGCAGATGAGGACCTGTGAAAAATAAAATATTTTTGTGTGGAGTTTTCTTTCCAAATATTTAGGGCCTCTTTGTGGAATTGGATTTATATGGATTCTAAGTACTGTATTTGTTAATTTGTATGGCTTAATAGAAGTTAATTAATCTTTGTTAATCGGGCCCTTGGATTGCCCAACTTGTACTGTGATTAGAAGTAGGCTGTTATAGGTCTACTGTGATTAAGAAATAGTGTTTAGGTGTAACATGGTTTTGGGATTGATATTATAAATAGATTATGAGTCTCTAAAATGTACACATCTTCTGATTACATAGTGAATTCTCCCATGTACAACAATATTCTTATCAAAGTGGCTAAAGTTGAAGATGCAAAGGTGGAACTCACAAATCACCATCCAATAATTTTCGACTTTAGTGGAAATTGAATAAGGGGAGATAGAAAATATATAGTTGGTCAGTCACCCTAGCAAACCTTAATCTTTCACCCCGCACTTCTTTAATATCCCATTGTATAGGAACCTGTTTACCATGAGTTCCTAGCAATTTAGTTCCATGCAAATGAAAAGGCCCTCAACTTGGGCGTGTTCCTTTACAAGAATTCATAGAGAATTTCAAATTCTCCAAAAGCTATCTCCTAGGGTGGAATTCCAAAACCCCTACTCTTTGTAGAGCATTAGGAATTTCAACAAAATGGAAAGATATTGGAATTCGAGGCATGTCAAAAGGTTATTTGAGACTTTTTAAGTAGCTGTAATTTGGAATTCCGATAATAGAAAAATGGTATTTCAAACGCAAGGGAACAAGCCATCACATTATGTCAAAAAAAAACCCCAACATCACAAGTTCTAGTAAGAAATTCTTCTAAAAGAAACATGCCTGGAGAATTTCAATTTCTTCAAAAGCGACCTGGTGTAATCAGGTCCAAAAGACCCCAACATCGATCCCAAATTCTAGTAAGAAATTCTTCTAGAAGAAACAACCCTAGAGAATTTCAAATTCTCCACAAGCTGTCCCCTAGTGTGGATTCCTAAATCCTCCTCTTACGTGGAATATTTGATATTACATGAAAAATGCAAAGAGATTGGTATTTCAGGAATTCCAAAAGGTTATTTAAAACTTTTAGATAGTTAGCATTTGGAATTATGGTAAAAGAACATGGCATTTCAAATCCTAAGAGACAAGCCATCACATTATATCCTAACGAACCCAAACAACC
The DNA here is from genome assembly GCA_038049695.1 of Cinnamomum chago. Lineage (NCBI taxonomy): Eukaryota > Viridiplantae > Streptophyta > Magnoliopsida > Laurales > Lauraceae > Cinnamomum > Cinnamomum chago. The sequence goes on from CP142455.1 coordinate 19,661,785, forward strand.
CCAAAATCTATCATGATGTCTCCTAGAAAAAGGCCCTTAGGAGCAAGGACACATCTGTATAATGCGAGAGGTTACTTTTCCCCGGAAATGGAGAGTCTGTTTTCCCCTCTAACAAGTAAAAATTGTGTTTCGGCCGTCCATTTTTTGTGCTGAAAATGTCTGCACCAAGCAAAGATGTATTAAGAGGGTCTGTCACACAGGTAGCTTAATTGACTCAGCTTTTGTGTTAAAAGAAGAAAAGTTTGCATTTGGAACTTAATGAATTTTCTTAGAATCTGATGAAGATAGACAAATCGACTATCTAGATGAATGTATTATTAGAAGTTTGTCCACACAGTAACATGGGTCACATGAAATTTGCGGTTCAAATTATTGATGTGGGTCTTTGTTATATATATTCAATTTGGGTCGGCCTTTAATCAAGGGTACCCAATCATCAAATTACCCAAAAGACCTGACTTATAAAGTTTAGATTTGGGTCTTGACTTTAGCTCCTATTGATAATATGGGTCCTGGTTCAGATCCATAGTTATCAACTAAAATATCAATAGATTCTTATATCAGATCCACCAGAGAGAAACTGCCTATACAAGGGTCAGATGTGGCCCCGATTTTAGACCTAACCAAAAAAAAATTTGTGGGCCCTGATTTTGGACCTGAGCCCTGATCAGATGTGAGTCCTGTTTATCAGGTGGGCCCACATGAGATCCCAATATGGTGGTTAGGATGGTCTTATCAACCTGGTCATTTCATTTGGGATACCCTTTTTGAGTCCTTGACAAGGTCTCCTCTAGTCCTGTCTCAGCATTTTCCCAGTCTGTTGGTTAGGATGCTCCAATCTCTGTAAATCATCTATTTTTTCTCCTGGCTGTAGAGAGAGAGAGAGAGAGAGAGAGAGAGAGAGAGAGAGAGAGAGAGGAGACTTAGGACCCATATAACTTAACAATATTCAATAACATCTTCACCATCTAGACTAACCATATATAATTTGTAAAACACCAAGCCTTGATGGGTGGTGAGGACCTATTTTAACTATTTATAAGGTCTTTTCATATCGCCACCACTTTTCATATATTTTCTTCCCTGACCCATTATTCTATGAATTGTTGAAAATCAAATGAGATTCATCAGAATTCAATACCTTAACCAAAGAATAACATCAAGCTGATTATCTTGACTATGATCCAGTACTTAGATGAGCCTTGTTTCAAGGGATGAATTGATGCGTCATTCTTGAATAACATATTAACAAGACTGTAGACTTTCCTTCACTGGACTTGATTGCATTAAACATCCACATTCATTTACAAGATTTCCTATGCACCAGATAGAAATAATGAGCCAACCCATCTATCCTACTCCACGAAACAAACCCCACCTCTCTTTCTAATTCCCACCAAAAATCCAACCAAACATGTTTGTTGAGATGCTACCATTGCTAAAACAACCCTTCTTTGTTGCATTGATGTAATATCCTGAATTACGTGGGCCCAAGATTAGTCTGGCCCAGGTAGTACCTTAGTTGTTTCCTTATTATGGAATTAGAAGTAGTAATTATTAAGGAATTGGAAAGTGTCTCACGTTTTTGGGACTGGAGTTGTATAACAACTCTAATAGAGAAAATAAGAGAGAGATTAGAATTAGGAAGTTTATACAACACATCCTTATATATATACATAAGCAAACCAACGACCCCTATTATGGTATTCTATTTCCACTGGAGACAATTCTAAGAAAGAGAGTCTTGTGGCTGTTGATCAGGAGAAGGAAGGGAAGGCTGCTGATGTCTTATTCGCGTCCACAGATTGCAAAGGCGACGATAGTTTATCAAAGGTGAGTGGATCTTCCTAATTAATTAGTTGATTAAGTTTGATGGTTGATAATGTAATGTGATTTAGATTCTCTGTTAAGAAGATTTGATTGAGGAATCATATGTTATGTAAATTCTGTACTAATAATATCCGTTTTGGTTATGGGATTACATGTTAATGGAGACGGAATTCATACATGTAGAAAGGGGATAAAGATTCATGGAATAGATTCAAATTCTCTTGAAAACAGAGACTGGACGGTATTGCTGTAATTGATATTGAAGGGTTGTGGGACCCCATGGCCCACCTGATCACAGATCAGGACCAGAGATCTAGTAGAGCACTGCTGGTCGACTATGGAGGTGTTGGTGTTACAAAGATTGGGTCTCGGTTGGGCCACCATCCAGTTGATTTTCAAGGTTCTGGCGTGAAATTGAAGAAAACAAGGTTGTTGGTCGACATCTGCACTGGGGCCCACTGTATGACATGATCAGAGATCAAAACCCCACATCCTGTAGGGGACTCATGGTCGACCATAGGGAGCAAGATCATCTTGGATTTAGACCAGTAGATTCCACTATTCATTAGAATCAAAAGAACCCAGGCGGGAATTTTGCAAAAACTGGGTTGAGAGTCGATAACTGTGGTGAGACCTATTAACTAAGGAGTCCCGCTACAGACAGACGTCTGTAGATAGACGGCAAACAGACGGCTGACGTGGCATAGTATTAAAAAAATAATAAAAAAAAGAACAGAAAAAGAGGGAAAAATATAATATGACCCACGTAATCAGGTATGAGTCTGAAGTGTCCTTCAAGTTTGACGTTACAAACTATTAATCCCATGCTTGCGAGCAAATCGGTACTAAAGAAGAAGAAAAAACGCAAGGTACCATCCCCCATCTAAATCTTGATCTCATCTTAAATTCACCAATACCATGCACATACACATTCTTCTTAAATTCACCTTTGTAAAAATTACACATACAATTCACAAATACACATACATGTTGCTCAAAATTCCTACCAAGGTGTCCAAAGAATCAAAATTCCTGCAATACCCAAAATTCTTGCATACATGTTGGTCAAAATTCCTGCAAATGTGTTGCACAAAATCCTGATATATGGGACACAAATCCATGACCTTGTTCCACCCTTTCTTGCATGAATCCCCACCAATCTTCATCCCCTACAAAACAAAAGGCTTCTATTTAATCTCTAGTGACTATAATTTTCGTATATTACTCCATTATTTTCGTATATTAATTTTCGATATAAATTTGGAGTAAATATGAACAAATTACATAATCAAACATAAACTTATAAAAAAAAAAAAAAAATACACAACGTTTACATCGATTGTGATCCATCCAACCCATGCTGCACCGGTTGTGAGCCATCCAACCCAAATTGCATCTGTTATGAATACAATGCAAGTATTAAGATCATTTACACATTACTAATAAATTACACTTTCTTGGATTCCAAAAATAGGTTGAAAATATTACACTTTCTTGAGTTCCAATCATTGTTTCTTACTGTTGGGGTCCACTATTATCGAAAACTAGACAAGGTTGAACAGGCTGTTGCCAATCAACAACATATAATCCATTGTTAGTCTAACGGTTACCCATTCTCAATTTGCAAGCAACAACTCAAACATAAATATTTAACATTTAATATACATGCACCAGTGTAGGATTGGTAATATCTACTTCCAATCGCTCAAATAAATTCCTGCACGTATTTTGGACTAGTGTACCTCCTTCATCTCGCTGTAAAAAAAAGGAACATTTACGAAGACTCACTTTCATGAGGTAAAAAAAAAAAAAAAACGAAGAAGATAACAATTAAAATCCATACCTGTTTACGTTTCCCTCTAGCTAGTGATTTTTTTTGCTTGCCTTTAGCCTTCCGCATATCTGTCTCCATCCTAGACGCTCTCCTCAATGATGGAGGTCTTCCTTTCCGGGAAACAACTTTTGGACTATGAACTTGTTGTGAATTGGCAACTGCACTTGTGTGCAGATTCGTTGTGCCAGCATTCAAACCTGTTAGGGGAAATAGGGACCAAAATAAATATTCATTCACATAAAAACATAAAACAATAAATCAGTCACCTTCAAAGTGAGGACCCAGCTGTTGGTTCTCACGATAGAAGCCAGTCATGTCATGTATCTTCTTTTTTGCATCTTCAAAGTGAGGACCCACCGCATATGGTATCATATGATAACACAAATTCAACAGAATTGAGTATTCAGTACCATCAGGCCTCTGATCCCCATTGTCATAGATATTGCGGATTAAGGAGTATCTCCTCTTGATGTCCTTCCTCCATCGATCTAAAATATACTGGTCTGGCAATGAATTTACACCGTTGACCTTGAATATAGCCAAAATATGCCTACACTGTATCCCTCTTGTCTGAAATACGCCACGTAGCACTTTGCATTGTTGTCCTCCTCATTAAAGTCCACTGAATATGTCACTTTCTTAGTGAACTCCTCAATTACAATTTCATCTTCCACAGAATAAGTTTTTAGTGCACCATTGGATTTCGCAAGAGATGTCTCAAGATCGAGCCTACCAATTATCTGTTGCTGAACTTCCTTAAATTTAGTATTTGTATACAACTCTTGGAATCTCTTCTCAATTGGAGATCTAGATACACATGGAATGCTGACATTGTATGAGTGGAAATCGGCACTATTTTCATTCTCAATTTTCTTCCTCAGCGCACTATCAAAGGAGTCGACAAACTCCTTCAAGTTTGTCCTCGAATGAACATAACCATAAAAAAAAAAGCATTCATACTTTCGCTGCGCTGGGTTGAACTCATTCAAGCCCAAAAGTACTCTTTAAGGAATACTGGTACCCAATGATCACGCTCAGCATATAAACTTTCCAACCAGACATTGTCTCTTAGGTCATATGTGTCAAGTAACTCGTCCCAACATGTCTCAAACTCCTCAACAGACAGAGTGTCCCACACACATTTCATGAGGTGATTTTTTAATCCTTTATGGTAGGAAGCATATGACCCAAGCTTCTCGGGCACTTTCTTCAGTGTATGCCATATGCAGTATCGATGTCGAGTTTGTGGAAAGACAATAGCAATTGCATTTTTCATTGCCCTGTCTTGATCAGTAATAATAGCTTTTGGAGCTATACCATCCATACACTGCAACCACGTCTGGAATAGCCATACAAAAGTCTCTGTGTCCTCACTTGAAATCAACCCAGCTCCTAACAGAATCGACTGCCCGTGGTGGTATACACCAACAAATGGTGCAAAAGGCATCTCATATCTATTGGTCAGGAATGTGGTGTCGAATGTGACCACATCACCAAAATACTGGTAAGCTGCCCTACTTCGTGCATCTGCCCAGAAAATATTTTTTAGCCTTAAGTCATCGTCCATATCCATCAATGAGAAAAAGCCACTATTCTTGTATTGCATCCTTAAAAAATAATCCCGAAGTGCTCCAGCACCACCTGACCCAAGCCGTAGCTGTCTTGCCTTGTCAACGTAATTGCAACAATCTTTTTCTTGAAATGAGAGGTTCTCATAGCCACCTGCACCGACGGCAAAAGATCCATAATTCTTAACTAGTGGAATGCTAGCCATGTCGTTTGTGTCTAGAACCCTTTTTACAGCCTCACTCACTTCTCGGTTACATCGAAAAAAACGGGATTTCTTAGGACTGAGGCTGTGATTATGTTGAGTATAGACTGTGGTAATCTGCATCTTTCCATCTTGTTTTAAGGCATTAATCCTTGCCTTACAGTCTGTCTTTGCTGTTGGACGTGGAGCAGCGACATTCAAACCTTTATTTCGAAACTTTCCACCACGGACACAACCAAAAGTGACATATCTGGTTGTTTGATCCTGTCCCTTCTCACTTCTCTGTGTGCTCACCCCAAATCCGCATCTTTTACCATATTCCTTATAAAACCTCAACAACTGTTCAATAGAGTTAAATTCCATCCCCAGTTTCGGTTCCTCAATCTGATCAATACCATCCATTTGGTGCGGTTCTGGTATCACGGTAGTGCCCTCGTCAGTTTTCGGTGAATCTGGTCTATCCTCTTTACTTTCTTCTTCAATTCTGGGGGAGGTACATGGCGCTTCGGTTTCTAGAGTCGAAGGTCCCATGCCATGTTCAAACGGGTCCCAAAAAGCTGGTGACCATGTAGGGATTGGTCCATACTGGCCGTGCATCTCATTTGAAACGTTTAGTGGGCTAGTTTCAGGGATGTCCTGGCAGTAGGATCATAATGGTAATTAGCAAAACATTGATGATAAACAATAAGTTTTAGAAACCAAAAATAACATACTGAGATTGAGGGATTTGAGGTTGATGGTGTTAGCGAAGATGGATATTCTTCCCCTTTTTCCATGTATTGTACAAGTTGTTCCATATATAAGGTCAATCATAATAATATGAATGTGCATCATATTGAGACAAATATATACCATGGCATGGCAATAATGTGAATGAGCATCATAGCAATCACCTAACATGTTTGTGGATGCTGTAGTAGTTACTACAAGAAGATTAATCGGTGTCATCATAGCCTCTTTCCAGCGTTGGGAACTCTTTGGACTAAAAACCATTATCAGATTAAATGCTTTCTGATCTCATTATCAAACAAAAAGGAATATATGATTGAGAGGACCAAACATATATGGTAAAAAAAAAAAAAGGAAACACAACTCCTACCTTCAACGGGCCCAGACAAAGCAGTGAGATTGAGAGGACCAAAAGAAGAGACCCATGCCCAGATTCTTGACTGACGAGACCACGAAGCTGCCGTCAGCTTCGTGTGCGCTCCAGTAGCAAACGACACCAAGCGGGGGAGCTCTGCAAGCCGATGGTGGACGATAACAAGGCCGACGATGGTGCGATGAGGAGCCGGTGACGATTGTGCAATGTGGAGGCTGATGATGGTGCGTTGAGGAGGCCGACAATGGTGCGATGAGGAGCCGGTGAGGGTGGAGAACGATGCTTCTGCTCTACAAGTGGGAAATACAGGGGAAGAAATACAAGGGAGAGGGGAAGGGAGAGGGGAAGAAATACAGGGGAGGGCGATGCTTTTCCTCCTTTTACTGTTCTTTTTTTTTTTTTTTAATACGGCTGACGTGACACCGTCTGTCTGTCGTCTGTCTACAGACGTCTATCTGTAAACTTTTTCTTAACAAAGTCAATCATAGATTATGACCCCACGTCTTGAAGTAGGCTCAGATACGATCTCAATGGTGGTGGTCCCATGTGGCATGGTCTCCATCTGACCAGTTATCCAGGAACTTCAATTTTATTAACAATAAGGATTATTTATGAATTTCAATTGTATTTGTTAATCCTATGGGACCCAGTCAAGATATCTAATGGTGAATCCAATCCAGTAAGAGTAAAGCCTCTACTTGGGTGACCCTAGAGAGTAGACCTGATTGTGATTTAGACCAGCGGGACCCACTGGATTCTATAGTTGGAATGTTGTGGGCGTGAATCATGTTATGTGATGGGTTCTGTGAGGACATATGTGCTGGATAAGTAATGAATAACCCTAGATTTGTTATGTAATTACCATATTACCATTCCATCTAAATTAATTGAAGTTTTATGTGTTTTATAATAGTTGGTATGGATTATTTGGGAATGTCAGCATGATTATGTTATCTTGTGTGATATTCTGTGGAGGTAGGCCACTCTTATATCACCTCTTACTGGTTATGATTAGAAGTGGGCATCAATCTAAGGGAGTAATGACATGGAACTGGTCTCACAATACTATGATGTAAAATATTAATAATGATGAACTCTAGTTGTTATGTGATATTGTGCACCGGGTCCCAGACGTGAGATGTTGGACTTAATGTCCGGGCCGTTGTGTAAGATGGTCCTTAGTGGACGTGAGTGGCTAGTCCTTAGTAGACGTGTCTGATGAGACAGGGTCATGGTGACCGGTATACATGTATACGATGGGCCTTTGAGGCGTGGTAATGTACATTGGCACGGATATATATATATATATATATGGATGCATTTTTATGGCATTTAATATATTGATTCAATTATGTTGATCATGTGATATTATGTTTTATGCTGCTTGTGTAATTAGGAAAATTCATTCACTAGTAATACTGATGTTGTGTTACCCCCTTCAGGTAATCTTACTGTGGGTGGGACATATCAGGACGACGTTCAGCACGTAGATTTTGGCATGCGTGGCTGAAAGGAGAGAACGAGAAATATTTTAATAATGTAGAAGGATTAGCTTTTGCTTAGTAATTTATCTAATGTATTAGTACATTATTGATTTGAATTAGAATATAGGAATTTGGATCATTCAGAGATTATTGATATTATTTGACTTTTATAAATTAATTGGAATTATATTTTGATTTAAATGTCAAATCTTTATGTGAATTATTTAATAAATGAATGGTAAACATTGCCAAGTTATCACGATCCGGATATCCAACGGGGCCCCGGAATTTGGGTAGTGACAATTGACCTTCTTGTTTGCTTTTCCAAATTGCACATCTAGCAAGATATCCTCCTACTACTACTACCACCTTTGCGCACCCTCAAAGTGCAGCTACTCCCTCTGCTTCCCTCTCGGCCTAGACACTCTCTGCCAGAGTGCCAACATAACCACATCATGTGAGAATGGCACCGTGTTCATCACCGTCTTTCAGACGACCAAGTAAAAGGTCTTGGACAACCTCAACAAGACAGTCTGTGCCCAAAAGTCCATCAGGCTTGTCATGAATCGCTCCTTGGGTGCAGTCCACTTGTGTGGTCCTACGCAGACTTGTCACAGATGTGGTCTATTGTTGGGAGATTGACAGTAAGTAGAGATTACAGGATGGCTACCCTCATTAACTGCACTAGGGAGCCTCAAGCTGACATACTATTAAGGCTAATTAGTGCCCCCAGTTTGGAGTGTGAAGCGAGTAACAACTTGTGTTACTTCTTCAATGGGTACATGGCTGACCCAACTCCAAACTGCAAGACCTTTATAAGAGCCATCCCAAATGAGTGGTCAAGTAACCTGACTGGGTTGGGCAACTTGAGAGGGGCTCTCCAAAAGGGTTTTAGAGCTGAGTGGGATAGTTCTTGTGGGGAAGATTGAATGGACAAGACTGGAGGGAGGTGTGAATACATGAATGAAGAGAAGAAGATTGGAAGTGAGTTTTGTTTTTGCAGTTTGGATGCTCATAAAACAAATTGCTCAGATGGTAAGTGATTCTAACACTAGAATGAATTCCCTTGCATTTCATAGTAATTATCTCAATGTATGTCAGTCCCTTTAGTTAAAAAAACAGAGTATTAAAGGTCAATGTAAAAGAAATCTCTTCAACTGTAAAATAAGTCCCATCAAATTAACTTGAAAGAATTTTATTAACATGGTCAAAGTTGGACAAAATCAAATTACTTGAATTTCTTTTTGAGTCAGCTTAAATTTCTAGAATAAATTAATTAGAACTAAGATTTTGTTTTTCTAATCTGTTTTAGACTTTGTTGTTTAAGGATACAAATAAAAGTAAAAGGTTCTATGATGCCCACATGTGGATATAGGTTATGAACACAAATATAACGACAAACTAAGAGAAAAAAAACTACATGAAACAATGGTAATAGTACAATCTAATACTAAATATTAATGCAGAATCAACTGCCAGTACCAATGTTATACCCTTAGGACATGAGTATTCTAGACTTACAAATGCATTGCAAGTTGCTGAAAACAGGATCTCTCTCTCTCTCTCTGTCTCTCTCATGGGTTTTGTCTATTGTGAAGGGACAAGTAATACAACTGGTGACTCGAGACATTTTCTGTGGACGGAAGAGGATTAGAATGATTGCAGGTATCAAAATTGTTTTCAACCATCAGCATGTAGAGTTTCAAGTATGTGCCTTGAGAAATTATTTGAGATGATACACACACAAAAACCAGGAGTGACTTCATAGGGCTGATCATTGAAAGAAATTTGTACATGCAGGTCTACTTGTCAAAGATCTGAATAATTTAAGCTATGGCCTCACCCTGATTACCCACAGTAGGCCTTACTGATCGCTTCTGCAGAGAAAGTGATAATCACCATTGGATTGAATAAAAGAATGAAGCATGGTTTATAACGGTTTGTAGAATAAACTTATATTTTCATGTTCAATTGGGCTGGAACAAACCAAAATATGAATTATAAAATGAAAGACACGAAAGGTTTGCAAATTGGCCAATAGTATCCATGTAGACACCATGGATACTAGCAAAGCCCAATCACGTTATGCTGGCCGATTGACTCTAGTCAAACTGTTACATTTGTTGGAGGTGCAATCCAGGGCCCACGTGTCCTTTATCCATTTTTGTAGCTTTCATTTACAGCTTCAATTATTTTTATTTTTGTTTTAATTGAAATTTACAAGATATGGCCTGATTTTGTTAGATTTGGAGACCATTTTAAACTGGGACACCTAACACCTTCCCCTGTTGTAATGCTTTAAACCAATGCAATATGGAGTTATGAAATAGTATATTATATGACTTGTTTTCTATTTTACTAGTGTTGACTCCCATATCCAAAAAAAAAAAATTACCAAATTGTTCTTACCCATGGTAGGTAGGCTTGCTGTTTTGTGCAAAGTGTGTTATGGTGGTCCTGACAACACTCTAAAATCATGATTTAAGACCTTAGATTAATCATTGCAAGTATCCTGGATATAAGCAGGGACTTCTCATCTTTTTTGATGCATTAAACATGTAGGAAAATCTCACAAGGACACTCATAGACAATTTCTTACACTTATTTGACTGCAATATATTTTAAAATAAGATCAAACCAGCAAATCTTGATGATTTCACCAAACATTTAAAGGAAATCAAATAAATAATCTCTCATTATAGGAAAAATATTGTATGGGTATCATTTATTGTTCTACTGTCATTTTGAAGGTGTTGTTATAGGATCTTCATTGGTGATTGGATGCATTTCTTACATGAGTTTACGAAGGCGGAAAATGCTTAGGAACATAATGAAGCTCAAAGGAAAAGATGAGAGAACACTACAACATTATTTAGACAGCAAGAGTACGTTGATTTCAATTGAGGCATTCTTGCAAGACTATGCTTCTGGAATGCCTACAAGATTTTCCCACAAACAAATCAAGAAATACAGCAACAACTTCAGCCACAAGCTAGGCCAAGGTGGCCTTGGTTCAGTCTTCAAAGCCAAACTTCCCAACAATTGCATTGTAGCCGTTAAGATTTTAGATGAGACCAAGCAAAGTGAGGTGCAATTCATGAATGAGGTCCAAACTATTGGCAAGATCCACCACCAGAACCTTGTTCACATTATGGGCTTCTGCTTTGAGCAATCAAGAAGAGCTCTCATTTATGAGTTCATGGAAATTGGGTCCCTAGATAAGTACGTACACCGCAACATAAAAAAAAGGCTGCAAAGATTAAGTTGGAATCAGTTTAATGAGATTGCTCTTGGTACTGCGAGTGGGATCGCATACCTCCATGAGGAATGCCGAAGTAGAATACTGCATTGTATGGGAAGTTCCAACCCAAGGTGTCTGATTTTGGACTAGCACTAATGGTTAGCAGGAAAAACAGTCATATTAGTCTGACACGTGGGAGGGGGACTCCAGGTTATGCGCTGCCAGAAATGTGGTGGAATAATTATGATCCAGTGACTGAAAAGTCCGATGTCTACAGTTTTGGTATGGTTGTATTGGAGATGGATGGGGAGAGGAGAAACTACGATGGAAACATGAGCAAGAGCAGTGAGATGTATTTTCCAGAATGGGCCTATCTGCACCATGTGGTGCAAGCTAGTGATGTAATTGGCATCTCAAAATGGCACACATGTGAAGGAGAGCAAGAAGAAAATATTGCAAGGAGAATGGAGCTGGTGGGCCTTTGGTACATCCAATACACACCTTCTCGATGGCCTTCAACGAGGAATGTCATTGAGATGCTCAAAGGGAATGTGTCCATCGACATCCTTCCATTGCCATTCAATGCTAATGTGTTACACCCTGCTGGCTTCAGAGACAATCAGATAGATGCCTGCGATGTGTCTTAACATGGAAACATTCATTATATATTTGCATGAATACTCTGAAAATGTTCAAGTTCTTCATTATTTCTTTCCCTAATATGCCTCATTTAGGACTCAAACTTCAAACTTCTGTTAGTCCAAGTCCATCCTACAGAGGGCTCTTAAATCTTGGATTCCTATTTTAATATGAATACTAGTGTCTTTCTACCATATGTCTATCTTGACACTTGAATAGTTTAATGGAGGCAAGGATAATGACGAACAATGGCTGCTTTTGTGCACTTATAGTTCTCATGTAATTGGGGCAAGGCTGTCTTTGCTAAAATTATTTTTTTTTACACGAGATTTCTCAACTTGTTTCCTGCAACAAGTTCAAAATGAGGAAAGAAAACAAAGGTCTCTGTTGTTGGGAGGACAAATTGCTTCAGCATGGATTTAGATTTTGGTACAGATAAAACTGAACATGTTGATTCTTCTTTTTGATACTTTACATATTGTGCATACATAGCTAGGATTTTGGATTTGCAACTACCATAACGTTAATAAGTAGATTAAGACATACTAGATTTTCTTTTGGTTAAACTACTATTTGAGAATTTTGTAGAGCGATAATGCATATCATTAGATAATAGTTGTCAATGGGTAATGTCTGGTCGAGTGTACTTGCAGAGGAAACACAGGATGTGTGTAAAAATAGATAAAAAAATAACACAGATCAAAACATCTTAACCACACGAAAGTCTGTCAAACAAATAGATAAAATAAAACTTAGAAACACCAACACAAATTCAATTGACCCAAATCAGTTGATTAAGATTGACCAATTATTGTGAAATAATTTAGGCCGGTTGCACACCATCATAATTGGAAATCCAATTAAAATGCTCTAAACATGTGTGTTGAACAGTTAGCATTTGATTGTTGGCTTCATTTGGATCTTTGCAATACAAGCTCGGAGAGAAATATTACACAAATTTCATTCCTTTCTAGTAGTAGAGTCAAATGTTAGCTTTGATGAAAAGGTAAATTGCAATCTTGAATATATATATGTGCATATGAACATACATACATATATTCGTGTTATCATTCATCAGTGACAAGTTTTTGTAACTGGAAGGCAAGCAGAGATTCATGCTAACTACTATCTACACTAGCTAGTTTAATGAGTATTTGCGCTATGATGATGAACTATTGAACATTGATGAATTTATTGAGATAATTACTCCTAATGCACCCTACTCTTGTGAGGGGTTTTCAATGGATTTATCTGTAGCGCTTAAATAAACAGTTGGCTTGGTTAAGAACTCGGTTGGATCTCCACCCCCTCTTCAGGAAATGGATTTGGGGGTGCTGGGATGTTATCATTTCCTTCCAACATCTGAATCACTTTGCTCATGGAAGGCCTATTTGAAGGAATATGTTGAATGCACCACAAACCAACCGAACACATGTGGTCCAAAGCTTCAGCACCTTCCTTGTCTGTTACATCCTCTACAACTTCAGTCATATCAGCCAGCAATGTCTTTGATTTGTCTTTTGCCTTTTCCAATTTCTTGAACACCCAATCTGGAAAATGGACTTGGCTAGGCGCAGATGCATTTGAGTGATGGTTCTTCCTTCCACCAGCCATCTCCAAAAGCAGCATCCCATAACTATATACATCTGACTTTTCTGTCACTCCACCTTAAGATTTTGACCACATCTCTGGCGCCATATATCCCGGTGTCCCTTGAATGGAAGTTAGAGACACATGGCTTTGATCTTTATCAATCATCCGAGCCAACCCAAAGTCGGACACTTTAGCAGAGAATTTTGAGTCCAGCAAAACATTATGAGGTTTAATATCACAGTGCAATATCCTACTCGTACAACCTTCATCCAAATTCAGCAACCCTCTGGCTGTTTCTAAGGCTATGTTGTAGAGCTGTTTGGATGAAAGTCGTTTGAGATCGCGATCTTCTTCTACTTCATTTCCATTTTTCTTGGTCCTGTAGATATACTTATTGTAAGTGCAAAAAGTCTCGCAGACTTACTTGGATGCTGTAAAACTGCTTTGGGAAGATTTGACTGGTTGCTGACCTGAAAGGAAGAGAAGCAAAAGATCAGAGACCCTGGCAGCTGTCAGCACAAGGCCCTCTGATGCCTAAGTTAGTTCAGTCACTAGGCCCAGGATGAATGGGGAAGAAAGAGAATGAAAGTGTATATGCTCCACCTTCCTTCTTCGTTGGACTTACCTCATGTGCATATATATAGGTGCTGAGATTCATCAGGAGTTTCCTTAGTGGGGGTAGGTAAAAAGGGAACATCCCATCAGACCATACCTTATACCCTTAGTGGGGGTAGGTGAAAGCCTTGTCCCATCAGTCCATACCTTATATGGCTGCGGACGTTACCACATTATAAAGTCAACTCCTTATCAGGCGCGTGCCCTGCAGGGCATTTATTATGATTGACATTCGGCGCTTATCTCGGTCGATTAAAGCCACCGAGACCAAGACGGGCGTGTGGCCAATGGAACCAAGACAGGGCTAGCTGGTACCTCCGAGACTAGTTAGAACCGAATGCCGAATCCATGGTGGTACCGAGACGGGCGGGGCCGAGGCCAAGACTAACTTAACTGCTATCTGCTACCAAGATCGGACTAGTCTTTCGAATTATGAAAAAACCCCCACACAATTGCCCCCTAGCTCCTGACCTTCTAGAATCTCCCTATTCTTTGAGGTCGGGAGCTAAGAACGTTCTTGTGCCCATATTTCAGCTCGATGGCAGCTGCTGACGTCTGTTGGCGCTCGATCTTTATCATAATATCGCTTCGTCTGCCCGAGCCAATAAATGGTGTGCCTTTATTGTTTTCGCCTGCTTGGATATGCGTATGTCGCTTCACGTGCCCGAGGCAGTTAATGACGTGTTAGAGTTATTGTGCGGGTGAACTGGCAGTGCCACGTGTCTTCTTCTGTTTGGATGCTGTTTGAACCGAGGCGACGTGGAAGGTTTGAAGTGTTGTTTCGCACGCGTGCTTTTAAGAGGCGCTTCCCCCTTCTATAAAGAGGGGTGCCCCCTCTCTTTTCCTTACTTTTGCTTTTGCCTGGAACGAGACTCTGCCGGAGAAGACACTTTGCCAAGACCAAGACTTAACGAATCGAGAGATCTCTGTTTTTCGAATCTTTTGCCCTCCTTTTCTATGAGTCTTCTTTCCTCTTAACTTGCTTTCCTCCTCGAGTCCTTCGGGATTTTTGTTCATTCGCCTCCTAGGGTTTTTGAGTTTCATCCGTCGCCCCTTTTAGTTTTTAGATATGGGGATTTACAGTCACTGGGTGGAAAACGCACAGGCTTTGGAAGGACTTAGAAATGCGTATAAGATACCTGATGATGTGTTGGTGAAGCCGAGTGACCCTCAGGGCGGCTTTGACGGTCTTTTCCACTTCAACAAGTGGATGCCTTTCACCTTAGTATCGATTATTGAACGTGGGGTTAGATTTCCCATTCACTCCTTTTTTAGGTCGTGTCTGAGCACCTGGCGGCTCTGCCCCTTCCAGTTAATGCCTAATGGTTTCAAGATAATCATGGGCGTCGCCGAGCTCAACATGATCCTCGATATTAACCTCGGTGTGCACGACATTGAAGATGTCTATGACATCTGCAAGTCGGCAGGGGATGAGGATACCTATTATCTCCGGGTGAAGGCGAAAAGTCGGCCCCTGGTGACTGCTCTGGAGGATTCGAGTAAGTATGCAGGGGACGAGCGTCTGCTTGTTTCGGGTAGTCCAATCAAATCCATTTGGTAATCATAATATCCAGGTCAGTGGGATGGGGGGCCGACAATGGCCCAAACCTGCCCTGCCCCACCCAAGCATAGATCAGACTGTTCTTACTTACGCACATAGCCGACACTTTTGTGACTCAAACAAATCGGTTGGATCTACACTCAGCATTAATAGTTGGGACAAGGCTTAAATGATGATGATTTTAGTGGCATAGAAAGTGATTTGTGTAGGTCAAATGAGACTGTTAAAAATCACAAAAACTTGACTCAGCTCAAAAGCTGCAGGACCAAGTCAATTGAAGGCTCGGCTAAGTTTTGACCATTTCAAGAACAATCCGTCTATATGGACAAACTCACTGGCCCAATTTTGGGCCAGATCCGACGTGGAGGTCCAACTGGCGCTGACCTCAGCAGGAAGTGTCCACTTGGACTTTCTCTTTTCACTTTATCAAATGGGCGCCAGAATGAAGGAATGAAAACAGAAAAGGGGGGAAACGGTCTGAGAGTGAGAAACAGAGGAAACCTGCAGACCTCTAGTTTTCTCCCTTCCACAAACGATCCTCCCTCCTCATCGCCCGCCTGGATCGAATCTCCATCCCTCTCTCGAGCACGGCAGTCTCTCTCTCTCTAGCTCTCTCTCTCCGCGACAGTCGCGCACCTGGATCTCATCTCCCTCCCTCTCTCGAGCACTGCAGTCTCTCTCTCTCTCTCTCTCTCCGCGACAGTAACCTGGTAAGCGTATTCATGTTTCTCTTGCGACATCAAATGCAATTGGGCCTCAAAGGTCTTAGGAAGTAAAAAAAAAATGACAGCATTGTATATTCTGTCCCTTTCATTTTTATTTATTTTTAATGATATGGATCTGTTGCAGGCATAGTATCTCTTTCAAAGTTATTACACTTATAACACGACAGTTCCACTCCACCCTTCATTTGCATTCATGACGATGAATGCAAACACCACTTCAATCTTGGAATTCTGAGATGGGTTTGATTTGTATTGTACTGTTTGAAGAAATAATCTTTCTCAATGCACTTTTCCCTTTTCCATTTGAAGTTTTGGGCATCAGTCCCAAAAGTTGATTTTTTTTTTTTTTTTTTGGTTATGGAGATGGGCTATTTGAGATGGGTTCAGTTACACAACACTTTTCCCTTTTCCATTTGAAGTTTTGGGCATCTGTCCCAAAAGTTGAATTTTTTTTTTTTTTTTTTGGTTATGGAGATTGGCTATTTGAGATGGGTTCGGTTACATCACTTTTCCCTTTTCCATTTGTAGTTTTGGGCATCTGTCCCAAAAATTGAAATTTTTTTTTTTGGTTATGGAGATGGGCTATTTGAGATGGGTTTGGTTACAAAGATTTAGTAAGTAGTTGGAAATTATTGTCATTGGTGAGTATCTCACGGTGAGTTTGGATTACAATTTGAAATTTCATTCTGTTTAAAATAGAGATTAGCATTGGGTAAACTACCAAATCTCTCACCTTGATTATTCTTAGGCAATGCAAATATCTAAAGTGAGTGAGCAAACTATGCTGTAAAAGTGGTTGAGTTCTGACCATGGAAGATTTCATAAGGTGGGCTCCACTGTGAGATTTACATGGCTGGATTGTGGATTCTGAAATCTGCAAAAAACTGTGGGTAGTTTTCCAATTGGCCAGTCCAGCACGATTGGAAATTTGGTCCATATAGACTTTTTGTCCAACAATCCAACCAATTGTGCTCACTGTTTAGATTGTATCACAAATATATGAAAATGGAATATCAAAGCAATTCAATTTCCTCCATCTCATATTGTTGCGTTCCTCACTTGTTTTACAATTTGTTTCTAGTTGTAAGTCATAAGGTCAGACATTAAATTCCATTTAGGAGATTCTCTCCTACTCAGATTTTTAGGAACCATTTGGCCATATCTAACTTTGGATCGTTGTAGCTCTGTGTAGAGTTTCGGACTAAAACTCTTTTAGCTAGCCTTGAATTCAAGAGAAAAGCTCCGCTGAATTGGCACCGGAGCTGAACCATTTTTTTTCTCAAGTAAAACCCGTCATATACACACACAATATATTTTGATTTACAAGAGTAGGTTCGAAACTGCACTACCACACTGGATTATAGGGGAGTTTACCCGGCTTCCCTCTGGGACCGGAGGAATTAGTCCAGCCCAAAGGGTTGGGAACCCTCCGATAGCAAGAAAAAAAAACTATGGTTCTAATTTCTAATTTTTTTTCCGGAGGTATAAATAGTCATGGTCTTTCAATCCGAAAGGTGTCCCTATGGCATTGTTCTATTCACTCACTTCCATATTCTGTAAACCGTCATGCTTATAAACACATAATGAGTCCGTCCATAATTCTGTGATTCAAATGTTTTAATCTAATGTGCCCATGCACTTCACCTCATTTCAAATAAAAACAGAGAGAAAGCACACCCAAAAATTGCATCCTAATGTTGATATGCTCTACAAAACATTCTTAAGTCTTGACATTGTAAGAATACGTTGACCTTAATGAATTATATATTGTTATATGCAGATGATAAAGATTTTAAAAAAAATAGTACAACACAAATGATCACGTGGGGCCCAAGTTCATGACTAACCCACAGTGTGATCGAGAAGACAAGGTGGCAGTGGACTTTTGAGAGGCAGAGAGATCAATCTACAAAATCTATCTGATCATTATAAAATTATACCAAGTTCCTCAATCAGTAGGATGCATGATGCATGATGCATTGGTGCCTCCTCAAGTACTGATGTAAAGTTGGTTGTGATGTTGAGGATGAGCTGATCCATGTTCCATGCAACGTGCACATCATATTAACTGTACTCCATCCTAGCCGTCCATCACAGACTGGTTTCCTCAGTCTTTTTGACATTTCTTATAGGAAGGTGAGGTGGGGAGAATGGACATTTCTCTGTAGATACTGTTTGTTTGTAGGGTGGAGTAAAGTAACACAATTAGTGGTATTTTAATTATAAATTTCTTTTGACATTCAATCCAAGGATCGTGGATTCTGAAATCTGCATAAAATTGTCGGTAGCTTTCCAGTTGGTTAGTCTAGCACGATTTCCTCATCAAAATCTCATTAGATTGGTTGAATCATTGTTTTTAGTTTTTACTTGTTCATATTGGATAACATTGAGGCCTAAAATGAAGGTAACTGTTCTGTTCTGGTTTTTCCTGGATTTATATTCATGTGTGTACTGAATTGAAGATTTAAGTTAATTTTGACAGTCCACAAAGCTTGGATCATATTGTTTTCCTTAATGTACAAAGCGTAAATCATATTACAATTTGGAGGGCTAGCTCTCTAATGTTGGTCCATATCTCAATGATTCTCTCTAAATCATGAGTTCTAGCTCTCTACTGGGCCATTTGGAGGGCTATAAATGATTTGGTTTGGCTCTCTCTCTCTCCCACATACTCTCTATGGTTGGGTATGAATGATACGTAGGCTCAAGTTATGTTGCTAATGAAAAAGAATAAAAGGTGAATGCTCTAGCTTAGATTTACAAAATGATGCTTCATTTTTCTTAATACTTGCATTTCTTTTATCGAGTTATTCTAAACACATGAATATTTTGTTTGTTTTTTAAAAGCATGGAAGAAGATGGGTTATCACGTGAATTTGATCGAGACGTCAATGAAATTGAAATGGGGACGGTTTATCATGAATTAAATAGTGTTGAGATGGAGAAGACCTTGGAGGAAAGCGAACACTTAAAAGAGGTAGTAATGGAACCTCAGAGGGGAATGATATTTGGTTCAATTGAAGAAGTACATGAATATTATGCAGGATATGCCAGGCAGATAGGGTTTGTTGTCGCCCAACGAACCTCAAAAAAGGGATTGGATGGAAAAAAGAGGTTTATTACAATTGGATGCACTAAGGGTAGAAAGCCAAACCCAAGTGCAAGCAACCCAATTAAACCCGTCCACAATTAAGAACAAATTGCAAGGCAGCGATAAATCTTTCTTTGCAATTCGACGGGAAGTGGCTTCTGAACAAATTTGTGCTTGAGCATAACCATGATATGAGTCCGAATAAAGCTCTCTACCACAAGAGTAATCGGGTAATCCCATCACACGTGAAGAGGCAGCTTGAATTGAATGAGAAAGCGGGAATTAGATTAAACAAGACTGTTAGCTCATGTGTGGTAGAGGCAGGGGGGCATGGGAATTTGACATGGTTAGCAAAGGATGCAAGAAACTACGTGGATAAACTGAGACGCTTAGAACTCAAGGAAGGGGATGCCGAGACAATGCTAAGCTATTTCAGAAAAATGCAGCAAGACAACGGATCCTTCTTTTATGTCATGGATCTTGATTTAGAGCATCGAGTAAGGAACATATTCTGGGCTGACGCGAGAAGTAGAGCAGCATTCGCTGAGTTTGGTGATGTGGTCACATTTGACACCACTTATTTGGTTAATAAATATGATATGCCTTTCGCTCCTTTTGTGGGTGTGAATCACCATGGACATTCGGTGCTGTTAGGTTGTGGATTGATATCAAGAGAGGACACAGATACGTTTGTATGGTTGTTTCAGTCTTGGCTCGATTGCATGTCTGGGTCTCCTCCTAATGCCATAATCACTGACCAGGATAAGGCCATGCAAAATGCAATAGGAATAGTATTTCCTAAAGCATGACATCAGTGGTGTTTGTGGCATATCTTGAAAAAGTTGCCTGAAAAATTGAGGGGGTATAATGAATATGAATCAATTAAATTTCATCTTTTAAATGTTGTATATGATTCAATGAAAAAAGAGGAGTTTGAAAAGAATTGGGCCAAGTTTGTTAGTGCATATCAGCTAGAAGACAACGATTGGCTTGCTGGATTGTACGATGAGAGGTCCTGATGGGTGTCAGCATTCGTGAAAGATGTTTTTTGGGTAGGGATGTCAACAACCCAACGTAGTGAGAGCATGCATGCTTTTTTTTATGGCTACATCAATTCTAAGACCACATTGAAGCAGTTTGTTGAGCAGTATGATAATGCTTTGTCTAAGAAGGTGCAACTAGAAGCTGAGGAAGATGCCCGTTGTTTCAATGTATACATTCCACGTGTGACCCCTTACGAGTTTGAGAGGCAATTTCAAAAAGCGTATACTCTTGCTAAATTTAAGGGGTTTCAGAATGAAATAGCAGGTAAGATCCGTTGCAATATTTCCTCAGTTAAGGTAAGAGCTGAGTTTTTTTAATATGATGTGGAGGAAGATGTGATAGTAGGAGAAGACAATATCAGAACTTTTACTTTCTATGTTCATTTTGATGAGATATCAAGAGAAGCTAATTGCAATTGCCGGTTGTTTGAGTTTAGAGGTATTCTCTGCAAGCATATCATCGTTGCTTATTTGAGGAAGAAAGTTTATCAAATACCGGGGAAATACATTTTAGAAAGGCGGAGTAAAAATGTGAGAAGAAGCCACACAAAAATCAAGATCAAGTATGACAGTTGGGAGAGGAAGCCTGAAGGACGTCGTTACGACAAAATGTTGACTATTTTCAATTGGGCCAGCGATAAGGCCATGGATTCCGATGAAAAGAGTCAGATGGTAGTGTCCTCGTTGCTAGAAGTGGAAGCTGAGCTAGATGTTTCTAAAGAGGTTGTTGTATGCAATAGACCTATGTCTATAGGTGTACATAAAGCTTCAATGTCATGTCATGATGATAGTCTTTCTTAGCAAGAGAGCAATAACCGCGTGTGTGATCCAATCAAACGCCGCCAGAAGGACCGACCGCCAGAAAAAAGAAGACAGTCTAAGATTGAGACAATTATTAGGAAGAGTCGGAAAACAAGCAAAAAGATGACAAAGAATGTTAGTCTAAAAGTTTTATTTTTAATATCAAATAAACACTTCATTCAATTGCTCACAATCTAATTCATATCAACTTCGTGCATGTGCAGGGTACGACGGTGGTCAATCAGGGAGATGAGATCATCACGCAAGATTCTGTGAATTTAACCGTAAGAATGCCACCTATTTACTATATGTTATGCTTAACTTTATTGCATATGGCCTCATATACTTATTGGGGAAAATTTTCATCCATAACAGTTCTATCTTGTATCTCAACAGGGCGCATGAGAACACTGCATGTGATTGGTCACAGGGACAATCTTTTGTACAGACAAATTGCATATATATGTTACTTAATCTTTTGTATATGAATGGAACTATCTTTCATATTCTATACAAGAGCGAGCTTCAGGATAGAGTGACATGGGTAATTGAATCTCAATTTGATAAGCATTGTTTAAAAATGAAGTTCATACTTTCTTAATAAACTTTTATTTTGTTTGAGATTAATTCAAGATATTTCGTGTTGCAGGACCAAGTTTTAGAAGACAACCTTCTTCAGAAGATGGATTTTTGGCACATGCTGTGCTATTTTGAGCTCCTTGTGACAGATTTTGTATAGACAACTTGCAGATATCTGTTAATTAAACTCTTGTATATAACTGGAACAATCTTTCAGATTGGATGTTATTAATGTAATTATTGTAAATTTGATCAATGTAAGTAGTGCTTCACCAGATTACTTGCCAATCTAATTGGTCCCCTTTTGTATTCGATATAAAATCTTGGTATTAGACGGCATATGCGAAGGTCTGACAAAGCAAATTCACAGGTTTCAATTCTGTGTAATAAGGTTGGATGAAAGAAATATTGTGTTATTATTGTTTCATTCAGCAAACCCCTGTATTGGATATAAAATCTTCAGACTTCAAGATGGCAGGGCAATACTATGGTTTGAATCTTGATATACGTAGGTTAAACCCAGATTGAGAATGTTGAATGAATAAAATACTGAGGTTTCAGGGAGGTCATTACGCAAAGTCCACCTCTATTCGATGTAAAATCTATTTATTAGATGGCATGCGTAGGTCTCACAAAACATATTCGCAGGTTTCAACTCTATGTACAAAGGTTGTTTGAATGAAATACAGAGGTTTCACTATTTCGTTACACTTGACCAACCTGTATTCGATATAAAACCTTGGGGATATGAGAAGATCTGACAAAGAATATTCATAGGTTTTAAAACTGTATGCTAAGGATATATGCAATAAATACGGAGGTTGAAGTGTTTAATGACCCCTGTATTCGATATAAAATTTTGAATATATGGCAGAGCATATACTAAGTTTGAATCGTTATATACTGAGTTTGAGCTTCTGTTTGAGAAGGTTGAATGAATAAAATACTAAGGTTTCAGGGTGGTCATTAGGCAAAGTCCACCTCTATTCGATGTAAAATATATTTATTAGATGGTATGCGTAGGTCTCACAAAACATATTCGCAGGTTTGAACTCTGTGTACTGAGCTTCTGGTTGAATGAAATACCGAGGTTTCATTTTTTCGTTAAACAAGAGACCAACCTGTATTCGATATAAAACCTTGGGGATATGAGGCCTGACAAAGAATATTCATAGGTTTTAAAACTGTATACTAAGGATATATGCAATAAATACTGAGGTTGAAGTGTTTAATGACCCCTGTATTCGATATAAAATTTTGAATATATGGCAGGGCATATACTAAGGTTTGAATCGTTATATACTGAGGTTGAGCTTCTGTTTGAGAAGGTTGAATGAATAAAATACTGAGGTTTCAGGGTGGTCATTAGGCAAAGTCCACCTCTATTCGATGTAAAATCTATTTATTAGATGGTATGCGTAGGTCTCACAAAACACATTCGCAGGTTTCAACTCTGTGTACTAAGGTTGGTTGAATGAAATACTGAGGTTTCATTGTTTCGTTAGACAAGAGACCAACCTGTATTCGATATAAAACCTTGGGGATATGAGGTCTTACAAAGAATATTCATAGGTTTTAAAACTGTATACTAAGGATATATACAATAAATACTGAGGTTGAAGTGTTTAATGACCCCTGTATTCGATATAAAATTTAGAATATATGGCAGGGCATATATTAAGGTTTGAATCGTTATATACTGAGGTTGAGCTTCTGTTTGAGAACGTTGAATGAATAAAATACTAAGGTTTCAGGGTGGTCATTAGGCAAAGTCAACCTCTATTCGAAGTAAAATCTATTTATTATAAAATACTGAGGTTTTAGGGTGGTCATTAGGCAAAGTTCATCTAATAAATAGATTTTACATCGAATAGAGGTGGACTTTGCTTAATGACCACCCTGAAACCTAAGTATTTTATTCATAAAACTTTCTCAATCTCGGTTGAACCTACGCATATCAAGATTCAAACCATAGTATATGAACCACGCTGAATGAAATAGATTCAAACCTTAGTATATGCCCACCCTGAAACCTCAGTATTTTATTCATAAAACCTTCTCAAACAGAAGCTCAACCTCAGTATATAACGATTCAAACCTTACCATCTAATAAATAGATTTTACATCGAATAGAGGTGGACTTTGCCTAATGACCACCCTGAAACCTTAGTATTTTATCCATAAAACCTTCTCAACCAGAATCTCAAGCTCAGTATATAACGATTCAAACCTTAGTACATGCCCTGCCATATATTCAAAATTTTATATCGAATACAGGGGTCATTAAACACTTCAACCTCATTTTTTATTGCATATATCCTTAGTATACAGTTTTAAAACCTATGAATATTCTTTGTCAGGCCTCATATCCCCAAGGTTTTATATCGAATACAGGTTGGTCTCTTGTTTAACGAAAAAATGAAACCTCGGTATTTCATTCAACCAACCTTAGTACACAGAGTTCAAACCTGCGAATATGTTTTGTGAGACCTACGCATACCATCTAATAAATAGATTTTACATCGAATAGAGGTGGACTTTGCCTAATGACCTCCCTGAAACCTCAGTATTTTACTCATTCAACCTTCTCAAACAGAATCTCAACCTCAGTATATAACGATTCAAACCTTAGTATATGCCCTGCCATATATTCAAAATTTTATATCGAATACAGGGGTCATTAAACACTTCAACCTCAGTATTTATTGCATATATCCTTAGTATACAGTTTTAAAACCTATGAATATTCTTTGTAAGACCTCATATCCCCAAGGTTTTATATCGAATACAGGTTGGTCTCTTGTCTAACGAAACAATGAAACCTCAGTATTTCATTCAACCAACCGTAGTACACAGAGTTGAAACCTGCGAATATGTTTTGTGAGACCTACGCATACCATCTAATAAATAGATTTTACATCGAATAGAGGTGGACTTTGCCTAATGACCTCCCTGAAACCTTAGTATTTTATTCATTCAACCTTCTCAATCTGGGTTGAAACCTACGCATATAAAGATTCAAACCTTAGTATTGCCCTGCCATCTTAAAGTCTGAAGATTTTATATCCAATACAGGGGTTTGCTGAATGAAACAATAATAACACAATATTTCTTTCATCCAACCTTATTACACAGAATTGAAACCTATGAATTTGCTTTGTTAGACCTTCGCATATGCCATCTACTACCAAGATTTTACATCGAATACAAAAGGGGACCAATTAGATTGGCAAGTAATCTGGTGAAGCACTACTTACATTGATCAAATTTACAATAATTACATTAATAACATCCAATCTGAAAGATTGTTGTAGTCATATACAAGAGATTAATTAACAGATATCTGCAAGTTGTCTATACAAAATCTGTCACAAGGAGCTCAAAATAGCACAGCATGTGCCATAAATCCGTCTTGTGAATAACCATCTTCTAAAACTTGGTCCTGCATTGTATATCAAGTGAGCCTGGAGTGTGGCTAGTTGATATAAAATATTCTCAAATGAGCATAGGTTGTATTCGATCCAAAAAAAGGTTGAATGACTGAAGTTCTGAAATCCCAAAATAGGGACATCATCGTTTCAGAATCTCTTGAACTCCCTCACATGAACACATATTTCTATACAAGAAATTCTGTACGCCACCTGCAATAAATATGAGATCAATGTTAGAAAACAAAAAAAAAAAAATCACCGGACAATGAAAATGTAAGAGAGTATTAATTTGATCACCAACACTATAAAGAAGAAATATTGATAAGACGATAGTTTTTGTTTTTACCCGTTCCATAAGAAACTCTGTCAGGTCAGCCTATGAGTCTTCATGTTTGTCATTCAGTATTCGACCAAGCAATAAATGTGCTGCTATTTTTTTCCTATAATACTGGATTTCATCCTATTCCAAGAACAAAGAAAAAAGAAAGAAAAGAAGAAGGAATGAAAGAAACAGACAAAAAAATTAGAACAAGGAGGAGTTGTATACGTAAATTTTCTTATAAAAAATCACAGTATTTACCGGCTGGAAATCAAATGTATCGCCACGCAATAGACAGTCCATAAATTTCATCATGAAGACGCCACAATCATAACTGTTAAGAAAGGGGTATATAAGATGGATTGTTATACCAATTAGAATAGATATTGTATTTCTCATACGAGCCTCTAATAGAGAGACATACCCATTGTCTTGTTGAGGGCAGTCATCAACGAAATGAATATCAGCCTTATCCCATATATGAATCTTCCTTTGTACAAATTGTTCTTTTAAGAAAGATACCTGCATAATCTCCATATAACAGTTACGTTTTATATACAAGTACATTCTTTATTTCGAACATTTCACAAGAGCATATACCTTATTATGGGTACTCACCGTTTCATTCACGTATGTAACGTCACCACAAGACTTCAAAGAGTTGTATATACAAAACAACTTCTTGTTTGAATCAAGTACAAGGAGAAGCCAGTGTTTTGAAGCCCAATTCATTGGGATAAATATTCTGTCCCACGAGGTTAAGATGGACTTCAAATTCTTCACATTTAAATGCTTTTTAATTGATTCTTCATTGTTGGAATGCAATGCCGTCTGGGAGTTAGTAAGCTACATGTTAGCACTAATATTCAAAAATTAAAAAACACTACAAATATTAGGAAGAATACTTACATTAAACCACGAAGTGAAGAAGTAACACTTCAATGAAGCCATCTTCCCTGTTGGCTTTCTCCCACTCATCAACTTAGCATAGGTGTCAATAATCTAGAAGTGAAGATAGCATGTTCAGTGTTAGTTGTCAAGGTTCCAAATTGTATACATGATTGAATGCTTATAATAAGATGTGAAATTAACTACCAACCTTATCGGATATCCAACCTTCTTCATCCAATAAACTCTTGATTTCTGAACGCCAGATGTTTAGCTTGCCAACCTCCTCAGCACTAAAGAAAGAGAACTTATTATTTAGTAATTAATAAATATAAATACTGATTATCTAGTGTGAGTATTATGGTATAAAGTGACTAGGTTTATAATGGTTCATACTCTTTTCCAACTTTGGCTTCAAAACTTGCAATTGTGTCCTCCTCTTCTTCTGAAAGGTCAATCTTTGATTGGATTTCATCCGCAGTCAATCTCTCTCTCTTGTGGCAAGTTCCTTTATTCTTCGTTCTTTGCAAAGTTGCTTTTGTGCATGCATCATATGGGGTCCGTAACATCTGCGATGGCTTCCGAACTCTACCCCCATTTTTCTTTGAAATATTCTCGGCGGCTCTTGATGTATCAACACAACCAGACATTGACGGAATTAGAGAAGAAGGATGATCCATACGATGGAGTGAGGCATCCACAATATCCACGGGCGAGTGAGGCACCGAGATCCCTCTATTTCGCAACTCCATATTTTTACTCCTTAATCGTTCATTCTCTTCCTCCAATATGGTGATCCTTAGCTCCAAATCCTTAATCTTCGTTATATAGCTCTCACGATCACCCTATGTAAGTTTCATATAGTTAGTGAAAAATAAATTTAAAACATGAAGTTAATATTAAAGATTTTGAATAGCATTTTCCACTTTTAAACAAATATGGCTAAAGTTACAATGATATCCGGCATGCGTTCCTCCATTCTCCTGACTATGAAATCAGCCATCGCCGTTGTCTCCTGTAACCCATAATTAAAACAAGTATAAGTCACAAGAAGGATGCAACCATACAACCATGACCAAGTTCTTTAAACTAAAGAATAAAAATAAGTTAAAAATACCTGAGAGACTTTTGGGGGAGATAACAAGGTCATTTCTTCTTTAGTTGGAGTGATTTCCTAAAAATAGAGTATTTGTTTCATTTATTGTAGTCAATATCATAAATTACTACAAGAAGTAAATCATAGAGAAAAGTGAAGGTATACATACCTCTGCATAGCTAAGATTGTCCAATATAGCTTTAAAAGACTTGCTTTGCATGTATTTCGGACTCTTAGCCCATTGCATATAACGTGGATAAGAATTGGCGTGAATAGGCTCATATCGGTTAACATGTACATAAAACCAAGGCTGTAAGAAAAGGTATAAGAATGTAAGTGAAGATGTGAAAGTCACAAGTTCTATGGTATTGTAACAATTATAAAAACCATAATTAAAAAGGAAAAAAAGGATAACTACTTACTTCTAAGAGCAGGACACATCCATTTATAAATCTAGTAGTCTTCCTCGAGCTTTCGCGTATACTTTTTATCAAGAACTCATGTACAGCAATAGCCCATGCATAATCATTAACTTTTTCCAACTTATCAACCATGAATATGATATTGAATGGAAATGACCGACTTGATTTTGGAAAAAGAAGGGTACTACAAACATACAACATATAAAGCTTCTTGAAATCAGTAATCGAATCCAACCTCTTCTTATCCAACGACTTCTTCTTGTTAGATGCAATCTTCTTCGAGATTACTTTTAAATGCTTCTCTAATGTTTCCATTCCTATATAGTTCTTTTCGAGATATTTCTCCAAAAATTCACATTCTTCTGTCAAAACCCTTGTCTCTAATTGTATTCTTTCTCCATTCATATTCAACCCCATTATCAGCGCGACATTTTGAGGTAGGATTTGAAGGAGCTTTCCTCCAAGTTGAAATGCACTTTTTTCATTATCCCACCTAGTTATTATCATTGACAAAAACGTACGCTGACATTTCAAGTTTGCAGGCATCTCTGTAAAGTGTTTAAAAGGTGTTTCTCCTATTGCATTAATATGAACCTCCTCTAGCTTTAAATCCTCGATAAACTTGATAAACCTTGAAGGGCAACATTTCGTATCTAATTTTACAATTTCATTTGTATTTTGGTTGGCCTGTATCAAATTACAACAAAAGAAAAATAAAATAAACACGAAATTCAGATGAGAAGACACTAATGAATTGAAGTCATGTTCAGTGATTACCATGATTCAGTCTATACTCCCTCCCTCCCGTATTAAATCCAAGGAAACTTCAGCAGCCAACCCAATCAGTAGTACCAAAACACCCCAACTGGAAATGAACAAGGAAAACAAAAATAAAAAATCAAAACCCAATCACCAAAAAAATCATGAAACCAGCACCCCAAAACTTAAGTTTCAATTGATCCTTCAACTGACATCTGAATTTCAATTTTCATGAAGATAAACCTTTTAACTACCATCCCATTCTGAGTTTCCTGGTTAAACGAAAATTTATTCACTGGAAGCAGCACAACTTCCACTGGCTAGTGGTAAGAAAATACCACTTTCAAGTCGCTCTCACATTAACACATCAAGTTAACATAAATCCAATAAAAATGGTTCAAACATAAGAATTTCTTGTCTATATATGTGCCACACTATGAAATCAGAATATCAAACATCCTTGGAGCTAACACAGTTTGTATAAAATAAATTAAAAAAATGAAGATGGTACTTAACAAATCAATATTTGTAAGATATATTCAGAACTGCTCTCATCTTTTCTCCTTCATGTCAAACAAGAATCCTCATATCACAGATTCCTCTATTGATAACTGTAACAAGAACAGTTTTTTGTGGTAATTTTATTCAGTTTAGCTATATACCAAGGCTCGCCATTGTATGAAATGGACAACAATAAGATTCAGTGAATAAATTATCTATACAACAGATTCATGAAAACATAAGTCATACAGATGTGTAATGATTTTAGTGTGGGCAAAAAAATGCTATAGAACAAGCGATACTAATAAGAAAAATGCTACAGCTAACAACAAATAGAACAAACTTATACCAAATTTGTATGAAGGAACAGGTCAATTTAGTTATAATCAATCTACAGCAAAAAAAAAGTTGGTCATTTTGGAATAAATTCCACATCAATTTAGCTTCAGCATTTCCTAGCTTTGGATGTAACCTAATCACAAAAAGCCTGATGAGAAGATGGAGAAAAGCCTGACAACAAGAAGAAAGTCATCTAAATGATAAAAGAAAATTAAAAAAAATAAAAACTGAATTCAGAACCTTACAAAGGAAATGTTTGGATATTGTCAGGTTTCAAGTGCCTATCAAATAGAACATGACAGAGTCTGCAAACTGTACACCCAGGTATAGTAGTTACATCTGATGCATAGGTTTGGACAATTACTCTATTCCACTAATCTTGTGTGTGTACTTATTTGTATGGGATATGGTCTAAGGCTACTACTGTTTACATGGTAGGTCATGACACAACTGCCTGCATTTGAATTTAGTCTAATTCACTGATCTAAACTATCTAACCTGTCAAAATTTTGAAAATACTGCCTTGTGGACGATTTGTGAATCAGGCCATTTCCTTCTTCTTCTTCCAGACCATGTGAAATATATCATTTTTTGTTGGTTGGGAGGTACAGTTGAGGAAGGAAAAAAAAAAGAGCCAGATAGAGATGCAGCATGCAACATCAAAGATGAGCATTTCTTTCTTTAAATATTACCAGAATGAACATTTAACAGCCAAATACACAGTCCATAACCTCAAAAATCTTTAACCCATTTGGATTTAAAACTACTATCAATGAAACATGTCAAGTTTCAATCTTTTACTCTTGTTTCCAACAAATGCCACAAATTCCTCACAAAAACAGAGGCACAAACGAATGCATCGGCTCAATAACAAAGAAACAGAAATCCCCATGAGCGATTTGGATGAAAACCAATGTCGAAAAACATCAAAATCTGTCCTCGTTGACAATCTTTTTTTATTACTTGAGAGAGAGGGTGGTGCTGCGCTGGATCCGAGCGAGAGAGAGAGATTAGAAACTTGAATAAAAAACCCAGGGATGAAAACCCACGCTGTCGCCGAGCGAGAGGGAGACGTTAGGGCTCCCTGGATGAAAACCCACGCTGTCGCCCCGAGAGAGAGAGAGAGAGAGAGAGAGAGAGAGAGAGAGAGAGAGAGAGAGAGAGAGAGAGAGAGAGAGAGAGAGAGAGAGAGAGAGATGAGATCCAGGGAGGCGATGTGGAGGAGCGTTTGGGAAGGGAGAAAACCAAAGGAGAGACGTTAGGGCTTTTTCATTCATTCACTGATTTCGTTTCTGGCGGGCTTTGAAAATGAAAATGCCCACTTGGGCCACCTCAGTAATCCACGTAGGATCAGTCCAAAAATCAGGCCTTGGATTATATCCATATAGACTTTTTGTTTCAAGAAAGGTTCTGCACAGCATTAATAAGTATAAAAGTGAATGACTTTTTTTATAGTCATGGTTTAAACTTAGAAGTCAAGTACCACGGAAAATTCTATTTGCTTAGCTAATTTTTTTGCTTACGTTTGACCCACGTGATAATTGTAGATATTATGTTTAAACTATGTTGAATAAAGTATAATAGCCTAATTGTTTTGAAGACTCCAATTGGTGGAAAGTGAATATTTTTCAAAATTGAACCAAGGAAGTGAATTTACTTGTGTAAATGATTCTCGATGCCACAATGCATGAGGAGGAATGCCACTCATACAAGACATTCATGTTATCATTCATCAACAATTACTTTTTCTAGCTGAAAAGCAAGTAGAGAATTGTGCTAATCACTAACTACACAACCTAGCTTAATAAGTATTTTTCCTATGATGAACTATTGAACATTGACAAATTTATCGAGTTAATTACTCTCAATGCAACCTACTTTTGTGATAAGCTCGGTTCTGTGCTTCGATTTTTGGTGGCGAGTTTTGGGCTAGTTTAAAGAAGACACAACAAACAATGATGTGACCTAAAACTACTGCAAATGAACAAATAATTCAATACTAATGTTTGTCATTGTCAAGAATAGCTCGTTACCATTGGTAAGGAGTGTTAGTTCTTATCTAGCTGCCCGGGTTCAAACCCTGTGCACATCACCTATTCTCACTTGTGTAAGCTTTCCTCTTGTGTGTGCGCACTTCCTTCCCAATTGAGTGGACTGCTTTTCCCTTGAGTATGAGGATGGTTGTGAACTTGTTAATATTTTTATGTTATCTAATTCATTAGTTGAACAAAACTCTGGGTCTATTGAGTTGTAGTTTCTAATTTATATAGAATGGACTATGGTTGGTGTCGCCGGAAAAGCTGAGCTGAAAAAAAGAGAAGACCGAGAGAAACACCTAGGTCTGATCAATCGAAGGTCTGAAGCGTCCCAGTAATTTTGGGTGGTCCGATCGATCGGATACACTGTGCGATTGATCGGATGGCGTAGGAATTTCAGAAAAGAGTCCAGATCTGCTACGAAGTTGTTTCCTTTTGAGACTTTGTTTCCTACTTTGAGTCTTACTTGTATCTAACATCAAGGCACGAATTTGGGGCTATAAATAGGGTGTTGCTCTTAACCCTAAAAGCAGAGATGTGCATATTGAAGATCAAACACATCAAACACCACTCTCATTAATCTGAGTCAGAGATATCTTAGAGAGAGGGATATTCTCTAGAACTATTGAGAGACTATTCTGACGGGCTGCTCTAGAAGGTTATGGTTGCTTCTACTTTCTTGTAGAAGATAGTTCATCTTGACTGACAATATGCGATGAGATCAAGTAATGAGAATGGTACACAGTGGATGTCATGTCAGTGGATATTGTGCAAGAACAGTTATAGTCCTTAGGTTGAGGTACAGACTAAGGGAAAGGAACTGTGAGTATATCTTGTAACTGTTCGTGAGTTCTTGATTTCTGATTCATGGTTTTTCTCCCTAGATAGGGTTTTCACGTTAAATATCGTATCTGCCTTATTGTGGTGTGTGATTGGTAAATTGCTATTTCTATTTGTTTATTTGGTTATTTCCGTTGCATATTGATTGGTTAATTAGAACTAGTATCCATTCTGGTAGCATGCAAAGCTTTCAAAACTACACTCCACCTTTGAACATATTTATAAAATATGAGAAGCTCAAATAAATTGGAATAGTTTTCAATTTAATAGATGTGTTTAACATCAAATGAAAAGCCATGGTTTGGTTTTGTTGTACATCTATGAGGGGGAGACACATTTTATCTATGAGCCGGAAATTAAAAGAGGATTGACAAAAGGAAATTTTCAGCTCAATCTAGGCCCAAGTTTTCTCAAAAAGAGTTCGTGACAAGGTAGAGCTGTGAGAAAAAAGGCAAGTCCGTTATGTTAATGTGATTTCTAACTTGATTTCCATAGGAAGAATGAGGCACTAATGAGCGGTGTGTTAAAGGCCTAAGTAGCATGGTTAAATAACAGAGTGGATCGCTTCTAAAGACAATTGAATAAATGCTCAAATTTTTGTGGCAGAATAGATCTTCTAGTTCTTCCTATGAAAATGACATCAAACTTATATGGATCTTTATGCTTGAACCTTTGACTCTTCTCCAATATCAAAGCCTTACCCTCCTATTTCTCTGCAGTAGTAAGGTCTAACTCTGAAATGCACAAACATTCCTTATAAATTGAGGAAAGGTGGGAGTTGCCTGTTGAAATCAAAGTTAGCCTAGTGAAGATGTGCAAATAGTTGGCTATTTAATTCTTTTTTGGTGGTCCAGCTAAGGAGCTGAGTCTTTGAAAGACTTGCACATGTGAGTTAATACGAACTCCCACATACAAGGGGCAGACAACTCGCACATGTGAGGTTATTGGAATTAAAACTCACACATGTAAGGAGGACTAACTTGCACATGCAAGATAATAGGGACTCGTACATGAAAGGGAGGGGGTCACCCCGGTGAGAACCATCACGTCTTACCATTCTTAGTCGGCTGTTCATTTAAATTTCAAGTTAGCCATGTTTGAATGTTGCAGTAGTTAGTTGTTTTTTCTATGCTAACTGAGTTCATCTGGTTTTAGGATATATTGTAATTTCCAACAATCTAGAGAATGTATATCTATTGAAATTTTGTATGAGTTCTGTTTTGTTGGTGGTGAGTGTTGGGCTCATTCAAACTGAAGCTCAACCATTTGAAATGTGAATATTTTTAGTATTTGGAATTCACAGTTTTCATTATGGTATCCCAAAATGTGAACCAAGTACAACCAAAAGAGTGATGAATTGGTAAGTTAATTAGCTGTATGCAGAACGACTATGCTGTTAGGATTGTCAGAACCACGCCTGAGACAGTGAGGTATCTCTGGCGCAGGTGTCCCGGTTGGTTTCAGACTCTGTTTTCAAAGTTTGTAAATGGTTTCTTTCCTTATTGGATTATTATTAGGAGTCTTAAGCACGGTTTTGGGCCTATTTATTGGGTGTTTCTCTCAACCTAAAGTGTATACAAGGCAAGAAGTTAATTCTCACTCTTGATCTGAGGTTAAAATTCCCTAAGAGAGATTTCCTTTTTTCTCCAGAGCTATTGAGAGATTGTTCTAAAGGGATGCTCTAGAAAGTTTTGTTGCTTCTACTATCTTATAGAAGATAGTTCATCTTGGTTGGTAAGGTGCGAGGAGATCAAGTAAGGAGAACGATGCACAATGGAAGTCGTATTAGTGGATTCTGTGCAAAAACAACTACAGTCCTTGGATCAAGGTACAGACTGAAATAAAAGAGCTGTAAGTACATCTTTTAACTATTCGTGAAATCTTGATTTCTAGATCATGGTTTTTCTCTCTGGAAAGGGTTTCCACGTTATATTTGTTGGCATTTGTGATGAGGCCCACTTGTGTTTACATGTGGATGGACCCCACTCACAAAGATACAGTACCCCTCACAAGAAATCTCATGGTGATATGGATAAAAATAGTTTGAGTTTTATTCAACTCTCTATCCTTATCATATATTCATTTAAATTCAAATTGAGAGAGTTTGATCCAACCTATTATCATTATCATCTCTCAATTCGAATTTAAATGGAGATCTTATCACCCATTAGCCAAAGGGCTATATATAGAGATGAGAATAATAGTTAGCACTAACTTTCAACAACACATCTTCCACTAGATCTACTATTATCCCTCATCATCTTCTACATCTAGGGTGTCCATCCTTGCCCTTGGATCTTGAAGAGTGAATTACATGTGACTGATCTCTTGTAGACAGTCACAGATCTCCACAACTAGTGCCTGATTCAAGCCGACGCAGTCCTAATCGCGTTTGTAGCAGCCAACTATTAAAGATCCTGCTTCCGCTGCATCAACGACCTCGTTGGTATCATAAGTGAGAACCAATTCAAAATGAATACTACTCAGCATAATGTTGTGAGCAGTACGATTATCTTTATCCCATTTCTCAAAGTCGTTCAATGCATGCATGGGTACAGCATCATTTGCTAATTCGGGTCGGGTCTTAATCGATTCCAAGGTATACGTGACCTCTTGTTCAAAAAAGGAAAAAAAAATATGATGATCAATGAATGCACAACATTGGCAACTCACACATACGTATCGATTGCCCTTTTTTGCACTCAAATCATTCCGAGAATTAGGACATTGTAGTGAAAACTCTTCATGCCTAGGGCTAATTCAGGGCAGTCAAAAACAATTATCGTAATTACATGGATGATTTGATAGCATCATGCAATCTAATACTTTGATGCAATTATAAAGATGCAAAAGGAGTATAACAAATAACAATTTATGGATGATGTGAATCCTTTTACTAGAGAAAATTGTTGTAAATTAAATAGTTTATTATCCCCCTACATATCTTAGGGTCCACAAAGAAAAGCTCAACCGGTTGAAGATTGCACCTAAGCCTCCAATTCGGTCTTATGAAATCATATTAATCAAGTGAGCCCCCAGGAAAGTGGTGGGGTCACAATGGTCCCGCTTAAAAATCGCTTTCCTCGAACATAGATTGTCTCCCTTTAGTGGGACAAGGCTTTTCTTGGAATCAACTTGATCAAAGAGCGCAATTGGTGCAACTCGGTGGTCTTCGTCCTATTAAGCTAGAAAAACTAGAGACTACCCATAAACACTATAATATGGCCAAAAAAATACGTGGATCCATATAAAGCTATGTAAAATGAAGAAATCCAATCATGAACACATAACATGATACATAATTTAGTGCTCAAAACATAAGCAGTGGGCAGGAGTAAGCATAGGCATCATAGCTACTCAACCCATCATAGCCAATTCAACTAACAAATTATTAACATAAAAAAATATTCAAGGTATTGTCTACTTGTCCTTAATACCATTTATACGTATGAACAACTATATGAGCATCTCAACCGTCAGTTCATCTGGGTCGATGGTTAGGTCTTGATCAAGGCTTAGGTTTGGCCACAAATTTCTTTCACATGAGACTTTAGACAATGAATAGATTAATGTTGGCTTATATTGATTTGTGGGGAAATTGCCCAAAACTAATATCTGTCTGAGCACTTTGATTATTGGGCTTTTCTCATATCAGCCCCGTTTCAACCCTCTTCATTCCGTACGGTGGAGCCAGCCTTTGACAAATCTATGCCATTGGTGTGTTTTGGCACTCATCCTTATGAACTGGATGAGTCCCAGGTGGACCTCACAGGAGGGACCCAATCTTTAAAAGCTGGACTGGGCTGGCTCGAGGAGATTACCGCTATGAAAACATTGGCAAGGCTCATGAAAATTTATTTCTAGAGGACCCACTCAGAAATAATTCAAAATAAAATGATCCATAAAAGAAAAGAAATATGTAGGCCCCACAGTAATCTACTAGAAATAAAACTAGGCCCAATTCCAACGAATGTGTGATTTCAGATGGCGAACCCCATATCACATGAGTCCAGCGAGTGGACTTCTTAGATACACGGCATCACTTCTCATGGTGGGCAAAAAAAAACTTTTGCAGGTAGACAGTATTCCTAGGTGTCTGTCTACCTTGTATACTGAATCACTGATCTAAAATCTTGAACATTGACCAAATGATAATGTGGGCCCATCTAGAAAATAGTAGGTTGAGTTCAGATTTAAATAGAAAGTGTCTTTGCCGTCATCATCATCACTATTTCAATGGGGCCGTGTCTCAGATTGAAGGTTACGGTAGATATGATATGACCAACTGTATAAATGACCAGACGTGCTATATGGCCGGACTGGGGAGACCGACTTGGCATCCAATGGCCCGACTGGGGAACCGGGCAGAAGCCTATCTCTCCAGTCGGGCCAAGTGGAGTTTCTCTTTTTGTTAGGGGTCACAAATGTAAGAATCAAATTGTAGGTGACAGCACAGTAGTACCACACATTAGAATGAACAATGAAATAGTGGTAGCTGGAAGTGGGCCCCACAATTTGGGAGCACTGACCACTTTATAATAAAGTGTGGATGGATAATTCACAGCACGGATTTATAAATGAGTAATGCTACTTGGACAAACTTTTTGGCCAGAATTTTGGCCAACCCATATGGTTTCCATTGAATATCATAGTGATATTCAATGGAAACCATATGGGTTGGCCAAAATTCTGGCAAAAAAGTTTGTCCAAGTAGACTTTTTGTTTATAAATAGTGAAGTCTATGCCATATCACGACTACAGTGGCCCATGGGCCCATGAAGTCTGAGTCATGTTTGTAATATGTCACCCAAAACGGTGATCCGTGCTGTAACAGTACGTTTGTAAATAGTATTATCACTATAGTCGTGATGTTGTAAATGGTACTATCAGGGTATGAATTAGGCACTAGTTGTCAAAATCACCATTTTCATCATTAAATGAGTACATCCAATTGCTTTAGATATAGGGGGCTTTGGTTGGAGGTCCTTCAACTTGTGAGTTTAATGCAAACAGTCAAAAAAAAAAAAAAAAGTCATCCAGCCAAAGGTCCCTTACACATAATTCCATACTTAAAATGTCCAATTTACCCTTTCTTTAAATCATATCTCATGATTGATGAGATATCCCATTAATAATGGCCAACTACCATTTAATTGCCCACGATTAATGGAATCTCATTAATGAGATTTTCCAATAAATTCTAAAAACACGCAAATAAACTTCAAAATAACACAAATAAATTTCAAAAAACGCAATAAATTCAAAAAATGTAATAAATTAAAAAAAATTTCAAAAGAACGCAGATAAATGTAAATAAATTCAAAAGACTCAAATAAATTTCAAAAGATCCAAAGAAAATTAAAAAAATGTAAATAAATTTAAAAAACCGCAAATTAATTTCAAAAGACGCAAATAAAATTCAAAAACTCAAACACATTTGCCAAAACTAAGATCAATCAATTTTCCAAATTTCTGAAAAACTTGCCAAAAACTCAAGTATTTTTTTGAAAACTCACTTAAATTTATTTCAAAAAATGCAAACAAACTTTAAAAGACGCAAATAAATTTCAAAAAATGTAAGTAAATTTCACAAGATGCAAATAAATCTCAAAATACATAAATAAAACTAAAAAATGTAAATAAATTTAAAAAAACGCAAATACATTTGTCAAAACTAAGATAAGCAAAATTTTCAAATTTCAGAACTCAGATAAATTTGTTCCAGAAATTAGATAAATTAGCAAAAAACTCAGATAGATTTGTCAAGAACTCAGATAAATTTGCGCAAAACTCAAATAAATTTGACAAAAAAAAACTCAAATAATTTTGACAGAAATTCATATAAATTTGGTAAAAACTCAGATAAACTTGATAAAAACTTAGATAAATTTCACAAAAATCAGATAAATTTCATACAAACTCATATATTTGTCAAAATCGATATAACAGCCCTGTTGCCTTCCTTCTCTGGCGAAGGCGCAACACCATCGACTCAAATAGATTTGCAAAGAACTCAGATTAATGTTTCAAAAACTCAAATAAATTTATCAAACACTCAGCGAAGGCCGGTGGTTGGCGAGTGCTACAACGATCTCTCCAGTCTTCTTCCTCGGTCATGTCATCATGGAATTTCGCGTTCCTGGACCCTCTCACCCTCCTGTTAAATCTTCTGATGAACGTCTTCCATCTGGGCCCACCACGACCTCCGACCACTCCACCCTCAGAAACGCGCTTAGGCCCCTGCCCACCATCCATCTCCCATCTTAGCTGTTCATATCCACTCCTTCCGTCCAGATGATTTGGATCCCGATCTGATGGGTGCGGATCTGAAGGTTGGAATCCAGAAGCAGCATCGTCTTATTCTCGAAAAACATGTTTGTTGCGGCATCGTCGTTTGGTAATTCTTCCACTACATGTGTTGTTGTTGATGTTGTTTTAATTTGTTAGCGAAATCCAAAGAATCGTCGGAGCTCGTCCCCATTAGATAGATCTTGAATCCTTTTATCTATGGATGAGAGAGAGAGATGGGGATTTTGATTCAGAATTGGAGTTGATTTCCAGATCCTTGTCATCACAGGGTGTGTCAGTGACGTGATGGGGTCCCTCTTTTACATCCTCCACGGCATGGGTCTCCTCACGATCTCCGAGCAGGATGAGATGGCAAGCATTGATTTCACGGGGCATGGTGGGTTTGGCAAGGTGCACGATAATCAAGACAACAACCTGTGGTGGAGGGAAGATTTGAGATTTAAGTCTCAAAATTTATGCCTAAAATGGTTGAAAGGGCAAATTTGTCATAAAAATGAAATCGTGTGGATATAGGGACCTCTAGCTGCAAACAGTCTAGCTGCTTGGACTAGAGACCTTAAAAAGAATTTGCCTGAACTTGAGGCTGAATAGATTTAATTCTAGGGACCTTTCACTAATTTTCTCTTAGATATATTAGGTTTTCTTTTTAATTTTTCACAAATCTCTCAACATCCATGAAGATTTGGTGTATGAATTTACGTTTTGATGCTTATCATTGATATGAAATTATTGAATGGTTTGGATCATGAATTGGGTGCTACAAAAGTGCAGAAAATTACCTTTGCAGTCTAAGATTTAATCGGAAATTTTCATATATTTCTTAAACTCTATAAAGATCTAAGATATGAAATTAAAAGTCGCAGGTTTTATTAGATCGAGAAAGAAGATGGATGATCGAATCATGAATTTGGGGCCCGCAAAAGCGAAAAAAATAATGTGGATGAAAGAGTTCGAACCCCCACCCTAACCAAGCATTACAACTTATGCCATTGATTAACTATAGTTACATATGTAATCGTTTACCATCTCATCATATATGTAAATTATGAGAGGCTGAAATAACCTTATTTACACACCATTTTCACACTTCATTTATGTAATAAGTGCAAATGAATGTAATGATGTGTAACTGTCACACATGTATAAATGAATGCAAACTAGCATGCAAATAAACAAAAAATTTACACCTGAAGAGATTTCATCCATTGCCTAGAGTTTTCAAGTTTTATAATGTGGGAGATATAAGATGCGGCTGACACACTGAAATGGTGTTTGCAGGGGTGGACTGGGGGCCGGGGAGGGGCAAGCAATGCTTTGGCCCTCCTTTATAAATGGATGGCCCCTCCATTGTTTTGGACGTTTTTAACACGATTTTGACTCTTAGAAAAAGGAATTAAAAATATTCCTGAATTTGGAGAAAACTTAAAATAAAAATAAAAAGGAAAAGAAAGGAAAGAAAGTGAAGGAAAGAACATAAGGAAGGCTTGATAGAGATTGGAGAGGAGATTTCTCAATTTTCATTCTAACCTATCCACACTTGCCCTAAACCTTATGGTTCAAGAGAAGAAGAGTAGAATGCAGGCCTTTTTGTAGGAGATCTTAAAGGAATTGTAGTTGCATGCTGGCAAAGTTTTTGAGATATATATAAAGGAGAAGAATGGCAAACCCACTTTCTCTTTTATAGGCTTTTCTTTAAATTGCATAGATGTACTGATTTTACTACATGTAATTAGCTTATAATATTGAAATCTAATCCGTTGAAAATCAACACCTGTTTGCGTTCTATTATTACATTATTTTTTTAGCTCAATCAGAGTTTTACCCATCGTGGATAAAGAAATATAAATTTTTTATATTATCAACCATGTCAGAATAATCCAGTTAAAGAAATTTATTTTAAGGAAATAAAAACGAGCAAACCATGCTTTTGAATGATTTAGATTTTAGATATAGGATGTTATTATTACTTTTCTTTGAATTTTAAATAATAAAGTCTTAAATTGTAACATACGAGTTACAAGCATAAGAGAGGACCAGACTGGTACCCATCTTGATATAATTTTTTTTTTTGTACTTTTCTTGGGTACACCAGCCAAGGGGGTTTGGACCCAAGAGAGCGGCTAAACACATGGGAAGACAACTCACTCAAGTGAGAAGAAAGCCCACACACGTGGGAAGATGTGGTGTACCCACGGTTCGAACCCTGGGCAGCCATGTCAGAATCGTCATTCCTTACCACTCAGGTAACGAGCCGTTTCAAATGCATACAGTAAATGTACTAATACATTCTCAACCATGAAATTTATTAAAATTGCACCTCGCAACAGAAAGGAGGATGGATTTTTTTATAAATTGTTTAATTGTATATATTGAACAAGAAATTATAGAAAAATTCAGCATTGAAACAATAATTGATGATTTCAAGTTAATGAAAGTGCGCCGAGCACAACTTTAATAATTTGATTATTGTGTGTTTTATTATGGAATTTTGTAATTTCTTATAAATATTGTTTCTTTAGCCCCTCCCCCAAACAAAATTCCTGGTTCCGCCCCTGGGTGTTTGGGTAATCATTTCTTATCAAGGGGGAGGTTATTTGATGGCTCCTTTATAAATCTTGACCTTTAATAATTTAATAGAAAGATATTCATAAGAATTCCCATGAACTCAATCCAAATGAATTCGTTTAAAAAATAAAATAAAATCCCAATTAAGCAAACAAGGCCCACCTCTTTTCTTCGAGTAGAAATCAGGCCTAATTTGCCACTGAAGGCTCATTACTTACTCAAGATAGATGTCCACAAAGCAGGTGATTTCAAATCAGCCCATTGACCACACTGACAAGGCTAAGCACGTAACTGATAACAACCCAGAAAGTTTAAATTGCCCACGTTTTTCCATCCGTTTCCACTTGTGTCAATTAGCTGGTCACCCACCAAATGCAATCAAAGCCTTCTTCTCTGTTCTGATTTCTTTCTGACTAGAGTTCAAAGATGGCAGCTAAGGTAGGGTGAGCATGTGAATCACGATGGTAAGGTGTGTGGTGCCGCCCCCGCCACCGCCCCCCTATCACTTGAGATCACATGGATTCAAGTTGTAGGACCTTTTTTGAGTGTTTTTTTTTGGTAAAGTGCTTTGAATGAAATTAAAGAAACACCCAGGCCACCCATTCTATCTTTTTGAGTGTTTTTTTGGTAAAGTGCTTTGAATGAAATTAAAGAAACACCCAGGCCACCCATTTTATCTTTTTGAGTGTTTGTTTTGGTAAAGTGCTTTGAATGAAATTAAAGAAACACCCAGGCCACCCATTTTATCTTTTTGAGTGTTTTTTTGGTAAAGTGCTTTGAATGAAATTAAAGAAACACCCAGGCCACCCATTTTATCTACTGTGTTGGGGAAAGGGGAAGGGAAAGAAGAACAAGAGTGGTGAGAAGAAGAACAAGAAGAAGCAGTAGATCGAGGTATCACTCTTTCTACCTTCGTTTTTTTTTATTGAAAGTTTTATCACTCTTATCTTTGTTTTTTTCTTCTTCCCCTGCAACTGTATGTGTCACGCCCCCAATCGTGAAATCCGAGATTATGCGTGAGATTAGGGCAAATGATGGAATAATAAAACCATTTTACCAGCTTTCTTTTTGAGCTTTTCTCATTTGCACTCTCGTTTGAAAGTATGATTTTCATTTTGAGCAGTGTTTCGAAAAGATCATGAAATAAGAAAGGATGAATTAGTCCAGTTATGGATGGCTCATGGAATCATCACATCTGATGAGAATGCAACGGAAGATGACAATGAAGAAAATGGTGAAAAATCTTTTAATGATTTGTTGATGCGTTCATTGTTACAAGATGTTTAAAGAGATGATGATGGGAACATAATTCATTGTAAGATGGATTATCCTGTTCATGACCGAGCAGATTTTGTCGCTGAGGGTGACTACTGTAGCATAGAGGTTGGAAATTCAGAATTTCTTTCAATTCGCTGTCGTCATCTAACATTGCTTGTGAACGATGATGTGTCATCTTTTCCACCTGCACTATGCAAGGCAGAACGATTGCGTACGCTCCTATTACTTGGAGAATCGATGATTGAAGAAATCCCCGATAGTTTATTCAATAATTTGAAATTTCTTAGAGCTCTAGATTTAAGTGGGACTTCAATTGAGCATTTGTCAGGTTTAATCAAGGAACTCACAAATTTAAGGTATCTCAGTTTGTGTCGGTCCAAGATCACGGAGTTGCCTGACTCTGTGACTGATCTCTATAATCTGCAAACTTTGAAACTTAATGGTTGCCAAAGACTTTGTAGCCTACCAAGTGGTATGAGTAAAATGGTTAAATTGCGGCATCTTGAAATTGAATCGACTCCGGATCTTAAGTTTTTACCAAATGGACTAGGGAGTCTGACTTCCCTTCGAACATTGTGTAAATTCCCCGTGGGGGATACTAACAGAGGTTGTAAAATTGGAGAACTGGAAAATCTCAATCTGCTTAGAGGGAATATAGAAATACAAAATCTGGAAAGGGTAATGAATGAGAATGAGGCTACAGAAGTGAAACTGCATGAGAAGATTTTCCTTCGTAGTTTGTCTTTACACTGCGAAGACAAGGAAACTTTAGGAGCTGCTGAGAAGGAAAGTTTGGAGGGAGTGTTCCAAGGCCTGAGACCACCTCATTCAAACCTAAGAGACTTGAAGATTCGTAACTACGCAGGTTCAAGGTTCCCCACTTGGTTGGAGGATTCAGCATTTTCCAAAGTAGTTAAAGTCGAACTGAGTGGCTGCAAAAATTGTGAGAGGCTTCCAGGTCTTGGGAATTTGCTTTCACTTAAATTCCTGAAAATATATGCAGCTGATAAAGTAAAAGAGGTGGGTAGCGAGTTTTACGGGGATCGTAAGCATAATGTGTGCTTCCCAAACCTGGAGCAGCTATGTTTCGACTCAATGTTGAGTTGGGAGAAATGGGAGTTGACAGAGGGACATGGAGTTGTGATGCCATATCTTAGAAAGTTGAAAATTGTTCGTTGCCACAAGCTGAAGGCATTGCCCGACCGCCTCCCCAATAATTTAGAGGAAGTTGTCATTGAACAATGTGAAGAAATCAATTGGATGGCGAGGGATCCGCTCCCACCCCTTGAAGATTTGCGTCTCTCAGGCAATCGAAGATGGATATTCTCTAACTCATTACCAAACCTCCCTGCTCTCAAGATTTTAGATGGTATAGAATCATCAGTCGAATCACTCCCATCCAATGGATGGGGATTGCTTGAATCACTACACACTCTCAACATCAGCTATTGTCCTAGATTGGAATCTTTGCCTGATGAGTTGGGGCAGCTAAAAGCTCTTCGGACGCTAGCCATCTTGGGGTGCTATCAATTGTTATCTTTGCCTGAGGGGCTGCGGCAGCTCGAAGCACTCCAAACTATAA
Source organism: Cinnamomum chago (assembly GCA_038049695.1). NCBI lineage: Eukaryota > Viridiplantae > Streptophyta > Magnoliopsida > Laurales > Lauraceae > Cinnamomum > Cinnamomum chago. The sequence goes on from CP142455.1 coordinate 19,706,059, forward strand.
AAATCAGACACTGCTATGGATTGACATCTCTACCCAATGACTTGGGACTGTTCAAAGCTCTCCGGAATATCTGCATCATACGATGCACCAAATTGAAGTCTCTATCTGATGGGTTGGTGCAACTTGAAGCGCTGGAAACTGTATGTGTTCATGATTGTACTGAATTGCAGTCTCTGTTTGGCGAGTTTGAACAACTCAAATCGCTCCGTTCCCTCGACATCTGTGATTGCCCAAACTTGAAGCCTTTATCAAATCTGCAACACCTCACAGCACTTAAAGAGTTAAAGATCGCATGCTGTCCCGTTGTGACGGAGCAGCTTGAGAAAGAGATAGAAGAGGACTGGCGCAACTTCTCCCACATCACACACATTGTGATTGATTTCCAAAGAATTCCATGAGGTATGGATTATGAATGGTTTCTTTAACAGTGATGATTCTTTATCTCCTCATATGTACATTTCTTGTGCACTTTCACGGTTTCACCTTTCTCTTGCAGCATTCTGAATTGCTGATGGTCAAGTAGGACTTGAAGGAACGGAGCTAAGAACACCACCTTCCAAGACTTGAAAGTTTCTTCTGTACTAGTTTGTTCGACTCAGTTCTCTTATCTACCTGAATTTCTTATTTATTTTTGTTCCTTCATCTTTTTCTTTGGATTTTCAATTCTCAAATGGATGTGCACCAAGTTGAACATTTGTGATTTGATTTCGTCTTAGTCACGTGTATTTGAATTTATTTAACTAATCATCAGGTAACTGTTTCTGATCAGAAGGTTCTGTGTTGTGTAATGGGATGAGCTGTGATGGTTGACATGCACATATCCCATGTCGTAAATAAAATATATGTATCAGATTGAACATTTATAATTTTATTCTGGCCTAGTCACATGTGTTAGAATTTATCCATATGTTTCATCAGGTGGCCACTCATCAAACAATAGTGTGTTGTACAGGCATAACATGTGACAATTGATATGCACATATCTGATGTGGTAAATGATAGAAGTTCCATCTCCACTTCATTACATGCATGTGGTGCCCACTTGTTAACATTTGTTCTGTTGATTTGAGGGGCCTTTGTTTGAATGGTACATAAGCCCATATTTTGTTTGGGCTCTAGTTTCATTTATTTCATATTTTGTACTTATTTCAAGAAGATCATTTTCACTTTTTCTAAACATACAAGCATTTGAAAATTAGTGATACTATTCATCAAACTGAATGAAGTATAAATTTAAGTATTTGTTCTGGAAAGCGCTCACACGGACTTACTTGCAAACTTTCTGTGGGGGCCCACTGTTGGAACTTAGATTGTACATATTAATGCTGAGTGTATTTCCAACCGTCTTATTTGACCTATACAAATCACTTCCTATGCCATAGATAGCAAGTTGCACGACTCTTACTTTTCTGAAAGTAATATAGACCATTGTACAATTTGATCCTCCAACCTTCTATACCATGGGCTAGTCATTATTAGATGGCATGTGATATAAGCTGGTTGGATAAAGCAAAAGTGGACTTCATATTGGATCATTTATCTTCTTAACTAAGTATAAACTATAGACATGCATGCAATGTTAGGATTACAGATAGATAGGGCCAGTTGAGTCTGAAGCTTAGTCCAATCAAATCCATTTGGTAATCCTAATATCCAGGTCAGTGGGATGGGGGCCCGGCAATGGGTCAAACCTGCCCTGCCCCACCCAAGCATAGATCAGACTGTTCTTACTGACGCACATAGCCGACACTGTGTGACTCAAATGAGACGGTTGGATCTACGCTCAGCATTAATAGTTGGGACAAGGCTTAGATGATGATGATTTTAGTTGCGTAGGAAGTGATTTGTGTAGGTCAAATGAGACGGTTAAAAATCACAAAAACTTGACTTAGCTCAAAAGCTGAACGGCCAAGTCAATTGAAGGCTCGGCTAAGCTTTGACCATTTCAAGAAAACGTCTACAATCAGCATTAATATGTATAAAAGTGAATGACTGTTTTTTTATATGTTGGTCATGGTTAGAACTTAGAAGTCAAGTACCATGGAAAATTCTATTTGTTTAGCAAATGATTTTGCTTACGTTTGGACCACGTGATAATTGTAGATATTATATTTAAATTATGTTGAATAAAGTATAATAGCCTAATTGTTTTGAAGACTCCAATTGTTGGAAAGTGAATATTTTTCAAAATTGAAGCAGGGAAGTGAATTTCCTTGAGTAAATGATTAAAGATGCCTCAATGCATGAGGAGGAATGCCACTCATACCAGACATTCATGTTATCATTCATCAACAATTATTATTTTTAGCTGAAAAGCAAGTAGAGATTTGTTCTGATCACTATCTACACAAGCTAGCTTAATGAGTATTAGTGCTATGATGAACTACTTAACATTGACAAATTTATAGAGATAATTACTCTCAATGCACCCTACTCTTGTGATAGCTTTTCAATGGATTCATCTCTAGCGCTTAAGTAAACAGTTGGCTTGGTTAAGAAATGGGCTTGCATCTCCGTGCCATCTTCAGGAAATGGATTTGGGGGTGTTGGGATGTTAGCATTTCCTTCTAACATCTGAATCACTCTGCTCATGGAAGGCCTGTTTGAAGGAATATGTTGAATGCACCACAAGCCTACCAAACACATGTGATCCAAAACTTCTGCATCTTCCTTGTCCATTACTTCTCCTACAATTTCAGTCATATCAACCCGTGAAGTCTCTGATTTGTCTTTTACCTTATCCAATTTCTTGTACACCCAATCTGGAAAATGGACTTGGCTAGGCGCAGACACATTTGAGTCATAGTTCTTCCTTCCACCAACCATCTCCATAAGCAACATCCCATAACTGTACACATCAGACTTTTCTGTCACTCCACCATAAGATTTCGACCACATCTCCGGTGACATATATTCCGGTGTCCCTTGAATGGCAGTAAAAGACACATGGCTGTGATCTTTATCAATCATCCGAGCCAACCCAAAGTCAGACACTTTAGCAGAGAATTTTGAGTCTAACAAAACATTATGGGGCTTAATATCACAGTGCAATATTCTACTCCTACAACCTTCATGCAAATATAGCAAGCCTCTGGCCGTTTCTAAGGCTATGTTGTATAGTTGTTTGGATGAAAGTGGTTCGAAATCATTGTCTTCTTCTACTTCATTTCCTTCTTTTTTGGTCCTGTAGATATACTTATCTAAAGACCCATTCTCCATGAATTCATACACCAAAGCTCTCCTTTTCCCTTGAACACAGTAGCCCAATAATCTCACCAGGTTGTGGTGATGGATCCTTCCTACTGTGGCTACTTCATTCTTGAACTGCTTCTCACTTTGTTTGGATATCTTCAATAGCTTTATTGCAACATTAACATCATTCCCACTTCCTTGAATGATCCCTTTGTAGACGCTTCCAAATCCTCCTTCCCCAAGCTTTGTTGCAAAGTTGTTGGTAAATTTCTTTATCTCGGGATAGGAATACCTTGTGGGAGATATGCCTTTAACAACATCTTTCAAGTCTGTTTGAGGCATGTCCTGGTTGTCCATTCCCTTTTCATTATCTTTCAGCCTTCTTGACTTTCGCCAGAAAAAGAGGATGCCCACTAGTGTTGCAAGTGCAATTAGAATCACTATAGACGCCGATGTAGAAAGAGCTACAAAAGTGAAATGTAACCAATATTTAGAGATTAACAAATAAAAAAAAAAATGGATGAGCAAGAAATCTACCAAATAAAATGAAATGGAATCCTAACTAGAAGACATTGAGTGGCAATGTGTTAATAGAGATGTTGTCTATATGGGTTAGGAATTCTAGAACAAGAGACGCAAGGTTCTAATATAATAAACAAGTTTCAACAAATTCTGGATCCAAAATGTATAGGTATTGTGGAAATTTTTATGCTTACAACTCTTTTTACAAGAACATAACTTGCTAAATTATGTCATTGTGGCCATCCAAATCAACTGGGAAGTTCTCATTTAGTTTAGAAAAAATAAAAAGCAACCTATTTAATCTTGCTTCCTAAGCATAGCAAGAAGGATATGATGCATATGCAGAGGTTGTGGAAAAATAAATAAAGCCCATAGATCAGTTGAGGGTGAGGCATAAGTAGAACTGCACCAGAGAACATTCATTTCCATTGGAATTGAGCACTTTGCATCAATCACTTTGGAATAAAAAAACAGAATATCAAACCATGATTTTAGAAGAAGAGGGAAGTAGGGAAGTATAAAATTACCAACTACTAGTACTTTGGATCCTCCAGATTTTCTAGCCACTGGTTTCCATGTTCTTAGATCAATTACCTCTGCATCATAAAAAGAAAGGACTGTCATTTCAAGTGAATTAAAAACCAAATCACAAAATAACAAATATTGTGAAAATGTTTATATAAATACAGGCCATCCATCCAAGTTGTGGGTCCCTCTGTGGATGAGCCAAACGCATCAGAAGTCTAGAATTCATCCAGGATAGTTGGACAAACCTCGGCAACCTTTTCGATAAGGCCAACCCACCGGACCCATAATTTAAATGACCTGTATAGGCATAATACATTGTTTAGATTGCTTTAAAATTTTTAATTAAGCCCACCTTATTACACCTACTTTGTGCTGACTTTTGCCAAAAGTCACTTCAAATTTTTTTTTTTTTTTGGATACCCAGCTGGGGGGGGGGGGGGGGGGGGGCGGTGTGACCCCGCCCTCGGATAGTGAGGATCGCTTTTTTTTTTTTGGATACCCAGCTATGGGGTGGGGGGGGGGGGTTTGACCCCGCCGTCGGATAGTGAGGATCGCTACGCCTCAGATGAAGTGATGGAACCTCTGGGTAAGGAAAGCGGACCTTGGGTGAGGTGAAAGAGACCTTTTGATAAGAAAGGTGATATTCCTAGGCGTACAAGTAAGAAAAGTTATATTAAGAGGCTGTTCTTAAAAAAAGTTTAAAATAAAATAAAAAATATTCACTTCAATTGCAGAACCCTTACTCTCCAAATAATGAACTTTTGGAAGTTGTGAGATTGTGCTTGCGTTTGACCATTCATTTTCAGCCATCTAGGTCAATGGTGAATTTATTTCACCGGAGGTGCTTTTAGGCTATGGTTTAGGTCAAGTTCTACAAAAGTTGGCTTGTGCAAATTTCATGACGTCTGACTAATCGTTTAGTTATTTTCTAAGAAACAATTATTTTGAAACTATGGAAGGGACCTAATTAATGAGTGGATATTTTAAAATAAAATATCTAGGGTTTAGGGGTGGGGCTGATGTTTTGCAAAGAAGTGGGGCCTGAGGAGATTTTTCGATCCCCCTAGGTCCCGGTCCCGGACCGAGGTGGGCCCAAAATTGAGGCGTGCATATTGATCCGGTCGTTAAATGATTATGATCATCAAAATCAACATGGCTAGTTAAGGGAGGAAAGATATTGGAAAAGACAAAAACTTGTCATGAGGGAAGGGTATTTTTATCATTTCTCAAAAGATCCACTATAAAAAGTGATTTTTAACTGTCATGCCACTAAAAGTTTCAAATCTTTGATTTTTAGTGGCGGAAGATTTTTCTACCGCTAAAATGGGTGGAAACCCTGGGGGGGGGGGGGGGGGAAATGACAATTTTAGCAGCAGAAAATAATTTATGTCGCTAAATGTGACTCTCAATGGGCAAAAAAAAAAAAAAAAAGGACGGCCGATAAAGGCCTTTTTCTCTGCCACTAAAGGTCGCTTTTTTGTAGTATAATAAATTATGAAAAATTACTTAATTGAGAGATTTGTATAAAAATCTTATATATTTTTTTATATATTTAAATCTTTATGTACCTTTTGGAAATGAGCCAAAAGTATTATACTTTTTTGAAAATTCTCCTTTTTAATTTTCTAATGCCTACCGGCCGGTGATCTAGATATATAATATATGGTCATGGGATCAGGTAGATGATACTCATAGAAAACACTTATATCTTACTTCAAAGTTCGGGTCATTATGGCCTTATTTTTTTTGCATTAGATTTTATAGTAATTAGTACAAAGGAATTTTTGGTGAAATGAGCTCTAATAAAGAATTATTAAGGATGTGAAGTATAAATGATACAAGTTGAGGACAAAAGGATATAAAGTAGTGATGTAAATGCGACTTTGACTTTTCTACGGTTTTAACTACTAGAGCAATAGATGGGTATTCATCTCTCTTCTTTTCTTGAATCATTCTCCTTTAAAACCGAAGTTATTTGATAGTCATTTATTTTCATTCACCTTTTGTCTTTAGTTTTCTCCCACTTATAGCATTCAATTTGTGCATATTCAGTTTCTATATATTCTATTCAAACAAATAGGCCCAAATTGTTTGGGTCCATTTAGCAAACCCGAAATAAAATTCAGAATAAAAAAGGGGTTCAAATATTGGGCCCATACTAGACCTTTTCAAGACCGAAAAAATAAAATAAATAATAAATAAATAAATCATGAGACAAGGAGACGATACACATACCATCTGAACAATTTTGGCTATGGACACTAGAGGGACAGAAGCAGGCAAAGGAGCCATCAGGCCTAGCCCCACATCTCCCTCCAGAACCCTGACAGCTCTCACACTCACTGGACATGGTGTAGGTAATCTCAAGCCCCTTCTTAAGGAACCCTCTCAGGTCCTTCTCTGCACTCACATTGAACCCCTTGGGCGGATAAATAAAGAAGCCCTCGCACTCCGGAAAGCTCACGAAGCCCTGCATGTAGTAACATACGTTGGGGTCCGCATCCCCCTCGCACCCGAGACACGAGACTGGCATGAGCGCCTGCCCGTTGGCGGGGCGTCTGGTGCAATTGAGGTGAGTTCCATAAGTGTACTTATCAGAAATGGAGAAGATGACGGAGTCTGTGACAAAGTTGGGCTTGGATATATGCCCACATCTGAAGAGTGCGTTGCTGGCGATGGGGATGGTGAAGTTTGAGCCATTGATTGTGATATTGCCGATGACACGGTGGGGATCGGACTGCGGCTGGCCCTGGAGGACAAGGTGCTGGTTGTTGTCTTGGCATGTGGAGTTTAATCTTGGGTGGTGGCACAAGTTTGGAAGGGAGAAAGGATAGGAGAAGGTGAGGTTACCACAGGTGGAGGGAGCACAAAGGTTGTAGTAGTAGGAAGGGTCTGTGCTTGTTTGTTGTTGTGACTTAGTTGTTGAGAAGAAGAAGATGATGATGATGAGGAAGGAGATGGACTGGGAGAGAAGAGATTGAGAGAAGAGAGATGCCATTAGAAGGTGATCCACTGAATCATGTGTTGGACTGCGCTATATATATATATAGCTCTCCTAAGCTCAAGCTTAGGATAACGTAAGCTCAAGTGTGTGGTGGGGCCCACCTGGGGACCCAAATGGAGATGGGGGTGGGGGGGATTTCAAGGACTCCCTTGGATCTTCCTCTCTACAAAAAATCAGCCCCAAATGCGATTTATATCATCTCCATATGGGCCCAAAAGTTTAATGGTCAACGGTCCATTTTGATTGATACATTGTCAATCCAACGGTCCAATAAATTCGGATTTGACAGAAAGTTGGTGGACATGTGTAATTTAGGGAAGTCATGTGTTTGGTCCATTTGGATGGACCAAAGGTGGGCCCCACAAGCATGAGCTTACGAAGTTTTTTTCCTAAGCTTGAGCTTAGGAGAGCCTTGCTCCATATATATATATATATATATATATATATATATATATATATAGAGAGAGAGAGAGAGAAAAGATGAACCCAACATTAGATGACTAGGAAAATGGGACATGGGCCCACAAAGGTGATATAGTCGAGGTAGGTGAACCTGACACGACCCGTAAACCTGACCACCCTTCGTTCTCTGGTGCATGTAACTTAACTCGAAGCTTTTATGCAGGTCAAGTCAGGTCTGACCCTTGTAATAGACAAGTCAGATATGGGTTAGCTCTCAGCCTCTCCAGACTCCATTAACATGCATCTAACCCGCGGCTTATGAGAGTCAGATGCTGGTTGGACTTGATTCCTTTTGTAGAGCAGCCCATGGACCCGTTGTCCTAACCCGACATGTTCATGAGGCGCCGAGACTTCTCTAGAATTTGATTTACTAGGGGCAAGTCGTCCAAGGACGCAGCCCAACATGGGTGTGCGGTCATGGGGACCATCCACCCAAAAATCTAATATAAGTAAGATGATTATACCATCAAATTAAGGTAATCTTTAGCATCAGGGAGAATTATTTCAAGATTTGTCTTCCATTAAAAGAAAACGCGTTACACCAAACTAGGAAGAACTTGCTCATTCCAAAAGTTAGAGCATTTGTTACGGCAATATCATGGAATTCTTCGCACCGCACAAGCTGAAAATTTCGGGTGATATTTGGAAAAGAGATATGTCTCTTTCTTAAAATGAATCAACAAAGCTTTCTAAACGCTGAGACTATTCCAAGCTTGACCTTGACCGTTGTGTAAACTTCTACTCAAATAACAGCCTCCTTATGCACATTCTACATGTATCAAACATAATGAACAATTGGATCCAAAAAATTATATATGATTTAGTAGAGTCTCAGCCTTAAACTTAAAACATGGGTGCATTGATTAATACAAATGAACCAACTGATCTCCCACCTAATGATTTGATAAATATGGAATCAATTATTAATTCTCCTAGCAGTTGACAACAGTGAGTACATGACTGTTAAACTAACATTTGTGGCCAATGACTCAACTAGTAGAATAGACTCAATTCATCCCCTCTAAAGCACCAATCAGTATCAATGAACTTGACCGACTGGAGATTTCTAGACAGGCCTCACACAAGATACTGTGTTTCAATTACTTTTCTGTTACGGAGACGACCCAAAATTCAAACTAATCGCAATCGCTTCGCTCTGTCTCTCACATTAATGATCAGACTTCAATGGTAGTGGGGTCCATTACTGACTAGATGATGTATACGTGATTGGAGTTTTCTGAAGGCCTCTCTTTATCTTGTCACATGTAATTGTTAGACTTCCAGACTTCAATGGTAGTGGGTGGGTTCCATTAGTGACTTAGTGCCCATTTGGAAACTCTATTTTCAACCTCTTAATATCTTAAAAGAGGATTCTAAACGTATTAAAAACATTTGGAAGTGATTTTTGAAACTCTATACTTCAATCCACATAAAGTGGGAATTCCTTTGATTCGGCTAGTAAGGAAAATGACCTTAATTGGAACAGACCTGTATGTCTAAAGCGGAAAGATAGATAGGTGAATAGTGTTTGGACGTTAGTTTTAGTATCATTGTTCTTTCTTTTTTTGCTTTCTAATATTGGGTAGTAAACAATGATCCAAGTCGTTAGGAGTGTTAAGAAGGCCAGAAACGGCTAATATGGCTTTCATCTGTTGATCTATCACAGATCTCGATTTTTTGTACAAAAAAAAAAAAAAAATACCTTGCTAATAAGCCAAGTTTTGCATATTTGGGGGCCCATCATTTAGGCTTCAAAATTTAGACAATTATCTTAGCCTTACTCCAATTATATAAATATCGACCAATTGAATTGAGCCATTGTGAGTATCACGAATATGCATGAGCCTCTTGCTTAATTGTTAGGCTTCAAAATTTAAACCATTATCCTAGCCTTATTCCAATTATATAAATATTGTCCCATTGAATTTTACTTCACTATTACATTCTTTATATCCTATGCTAAATTCTTGGTAGTTGTGACAGTTTGATTATAGAATTAATTTACACCCATTTTTTCTCCAAAATGGGTGTCCCTATCTTGTTTCCGTCATCAATGTTCTCAAGTCAAGAGGGACTGCTGAGGCGTCGGAAGACTTAGGGTATTGACTACAGCACATGGTTGACTAGATAAAATGATTCTATCACCATCATTGTGCTAGATAAAATGATTCTATCACCATCAATGTCTGCTCATTTATAATGTACGACAACGTGCAGTTATCTTCCATGCAAATTTTCAACCACCATTTTTGGAGCATCTAAGACTTGGAAGTCGTCGTCTGAAGAGGTTTTACACGCAATGTGACTTTGAGAGGACATCTGTACACCATGTCACCACGAAGCAGCAGGGAAAGATCCATGGGAGGATCCCTATTCCTAAGTTGGCCATGGCCCATGCTCATACCAAATTTTTAAACTTTGTTTCCTACTGTATAAATTCGAATTCATGTACTCTAACTGATGCTCCTGTATTTCCTTTTACTAACTAAGCTTTGGCACGCGGACCGATACACTTCTTTTTAATGTGGTCTTCAAGAAGAATTTCCCAGAAGGTGGCCACACTAGTTGCATGATCATCTATTGCTAGATTGAATCATGATAAGAAATGCACTTATAATTGGATCTAGATTCGTGTTTGGACCACTTATGGGGTGCCACATGGGAGATGAGATTTTTTAAAGAGTAGTAATTTTTTTTAAAGAAATGGGATGTGATATCTTAATCCCATGTGGCACCCTGATTGCTCCAAACTGGAGATCCATTTCCCTTATAAATTAAATATGTCAAGACTTTGAAACCGTACCATGCAAGGCTATAATTTACTCAGTAAGTGTGATAGTTTGCTTGACCACTAATTCTCAACATGCTTGTTTATAGTTTTACCCTTGTTATTGATTTGCATACTCTGGAGCTATTTAGGAAAGTATACTGCCTTTTTTTTCTCACTGTAATCATTTTTTCTCTATATTGGATTTCAGACTCACATGCTCTCCTCGCAAACCTGTGTCTCTAATCAGCTGATCTATTGTTAGTCTCATCTCACTCTCAAATTTTTATTAAGAGTGAAATGTGAGAGAAAATGGTAAATCTTATAGGGGGTGTGTTTGCAAGTTGGATACATGGAGATAGAGTAGCAATTGGGTATCCATCTCACCCAACTGCCTTTGTCCTCTTCCGTGAATGGCAGGTGGTGATCTTCTCTATATCATGTGCTGGGTCAGCTCATGCCTGATCAAGTCTTTCATTGATACAGGCCCCTCATCTGGTACCCAAGAAAAATAAAATAATAAAAAAGGCCTCTAATTTCTAAATACTAAGACTTGTCCAATAGTAACCATGACATTGTCGACCCTTCAAAGATTGGGACTTTTCCAATCTTGGCCTTGACTTGGACTTACAAGGAGTTTCATTAATTTTTAACAACTCTAGCTACCAATCAAAACATTTCTACATATTGATTGATGCAGAAATATCTTTTGTTCTAATTTGATCCACATATTAAAATAAAATAAAATTAATCTTCTCTTTCTATCTTGGTTTGAAAGTAAACTAAAAGCATTCAGACTTCAATTTCAAAGCTCATATTTTCCGTTCCAACATACAAATCATCACTCTGTACCTATGAACAACCAAATCATTTTAAAATATGCCTTTGTCCCAAAGCCAATTCATCTTTGTTGAGCTGATCCTCTTATTTGTTCCTTCATGCTTTGTATCCAGCAAATCATCCTCTTCCTACTACTACAATCGGTGCGCGCCATCGACATGCGGCGACTCCCTCCTTCACTTCCCTCTAGGCCTAGACCCGCTTTGCCGGAGCTCCAACATAACTACATCATGCGAGAATGGCTCCGTCTTCATGATCAACGATCAAATTCCACAGATCAAGTACAAGATCTTAGACAAGCTGAACACGACCGTCTACGCCCGAAAGTCTTTCAGGCTCGTCGACACATCACTCTTCGGGTGCGGCTCGATTCCGGCATTCAATGGGGGATACTCTCAGAGATGGTTGATTCTTGGGAGCTTGTCGATGAGCAATGCCTACAGGACAGGTACTTTCTTCAATTGCACCGAGAAGCCTCAGAGTGACATATTGGCAAGGTTGATGGCAGCTCCTTGTTTGGAGTGTGGAGAAACTAAGAACTTGTGTTATTTCTACAATGGTTTCACCGACCCAATACCCAACTGTAGGCCCTTCATATCATATATCCCAAATGAGTTGTTTAATAACTTAACTCGGGCTAGGAACTTGAGGAGGGCTCTGCAAGAGGGGTTCGAAGCTGAGTGGGATAGTGTTTGTGGGGTGGCTTGCATGGATGTCACTGGAGGAAGGTGTGGATTCATGGATGAAGATGAAAGGACTCTAGGGAAAGAGTTGTGTTTCTGCAGTTCAGGTGTTCATAGGCAAAACTGCTCGGATGGTAAGTAATTCCTTACACTGGATAGCTGCTACAGTTTTTGGGTGATAAAAGTAGATTTCACTTTGATCCTAGATGTGGGTCGAGTTGGGTTTGACCCACCTAATAAATATGTTAATTAAAGGTGCTCATGGACCGGGCCAGCCCGAGCTCGGACCTAAACTAGCCCACTTTGTGCCGGGCTTGGTCCTTCAACTATAGTATTAGGGACGGGCTCTGTTTTTTTATTAAGGCCCGTTTAATCTATGAGCCGGGCTTAAATTCAGTTATTAATGTATGAGCCTGGCTTAAATTCAGTTACAGAGAGCCCAAAGCCCGAAGCCCGGCCCGAATATAATAATAGTGTCTGCAAAAATGATGATGTGGTGATTTTGAATTCGACAAAGCCATTTATAATATCCTCAAGACAATGTAAACTGCCCAGTTTTCAAATTATAAACCTAACACGGGCCGGGTTCGAGCTTCATGTTGTTCAGGTGAGTTGGGCAAGGGCCAGCAAGTTAAGGCCTGATTTGGGCCTAATCCGGGCTTGGGCCCACATTTAGAAGCCGGACCAGGCCTGATGTTACTTAACCCAGCCCAGCCCGGCACATGAACACCCCTACCCTGCCTTACAGCACAAATCATTTATATTCAACCCGAGTACCCAACCCACCTTTAGAAGTTGCAAAATAATTCGACTCGTATCTGACCTGTGGTTAAATGGGTGGGATGTGGGTTAGAAATTCCAGACCTGCACTTGGGTGGGCCATGGACCCATTTAGCAAATGGGTTAGATACTAAATGGGTTTCGATTGGACTAGTTTCAGACTCAGCTGCCCCAACCCATGTGCAATAACCTTGTATGTTTGTCTATTATTTGTCAAATAAGAGAAATGATCCAATCCATGATCACCTGATTTGGCCTTTCTAAGCCCAGATTTGCTTTATCTGTCGTGCTCATTTCATTCACCGTCTTTTAACCACTACCTCATATTATAGTGTGTTGATGGATCAAATTGTTTTAGATATGATAAAATCGATGGTGTATTTTACTTCAAGTAAAGTAAAACGTAGGCTCTATATGGTATAGGAAGCAATTCTAATTTTACAATGGTGGGTCCAGTGTAGGCCAAATAAGACAATTGGAATGGTCAACATTGTTTAGTTGTTAGGATATGATCATTATTGTTGAGAATTAGTAATTACAGTTTTCATGAACTCTCTCTCATCAAATCTTTGGAATGTGAAGGAACTAGCATTGCAAAAAGGGATTCAAGAACTTTCGGACGGACAAGGGTAAAACTGCTTGCAGGTACCAGCTTTCAACTCTGATCAAAATAAATCATAAGGATAAGTATCATCATAAAATAAGTTAAAACAGTAACTACTCTAAAGTCTAAACTAAACATGGCATTGAAACTCTATGTTCAAAACAGAGGCACTAATTTGCTCCATACTTTTTTCTTTCTTTGGTAAAAGAATTTGCTCCATACTTGAAACACCATAATCTAAACAAAATATTGGCCGCCACATGAGGTGGACTGCAAGAACACATTGATTCATGGCTGACCTTAGAGTAAATGATTGAAATACTAGGTTTTTATTAACATTTGGGGTTTAAAAAGTTTCTTGGGTTGATTCTCAAGGCATTCCAAAACTACATAACACCAAAAATCATTATTAGAAACGGTTTTAAATCGTTTCTAATTGATTTTGATACGGTTTTAAACTATTTCTAATTGATTTTGGAACGGTTTCAGACCATTCCTAAAAGTGGTGTTACTATTTTTTTGGAATGATTATAAACCGTTCCTAATTAAAATTTTTTGTGATATAAATCTAAAAGCAATAATCACCATACGTGGTATGTTTGATTTTGGGGTACAAATAAAATGATATGAAATGAAATGATATATGAACTCAAGATAAATCTAAAATCTTAAAAGAAAAAAAAAAGTTGGATACAAATATAATAAACAAATATATTTACTCCCATAATTCTTCAAATCATTAAAGAAAATTAATGTTTTGTTGAGTCTCAACGAGAATCACCATTTGAAAATAAAAATGTGTGGGAGTGCACATACCATCGATATGAAGGGACTGTCAATAGGGGCCATACTCAGCAATCCTATTATAGTCAAAGATCTGACAAATTTCTTGCTTTCAAAATTATCAAGCACACACAACAATCTAAGTTTCTTAAGAAACGAAAGGAAAAAATATTTCATATGAAATCCATACCTTAATTTATGTTTTCATCACCTACAATATAGAAAAAAAACACCCCCATATAGAAAAATAAATTATTAGAAGAAATCTAAAACACTAATATTGGAACACTGATGATATTTAGATTTGAGTTTGATACAAGAGAATTAAAAAAAAAAAAAGAATGAAATTATTGATAACAAAGAATTTATTAAATAAAAGGAAAAAATAATTTTTGTGAAAGATCCTTCTTATTTTAGAATTTAAAAATAATTTAACTTTAACTATCTACTCAAAATCTAGAATATATAAAACCATGGAAAATGAAAAATGTTTTTATTCACTCTAAATTAATTGAATAAACCCATTGAAACCAATCAATAGAACTTGCAATGTAAAAGAATTACTATAATTGTTTTATTTTTGTTTTTTTGGATTCCAAAGACTTTTGTAACATGAATAACATTTTATGGAGGATGATTTAGTTTTTTCTGACTTATTGCTCTTCTTCTTTTTGAAGGTTTTGCCCTGGGATTGGCATTTATGTTTGGATGTGTTTGTTTTGCTTACATTCGAAGAAGGAAAATGTTGAAGAATAAAATGGAGCTAAGAGGTACAGATGAGCAAGCATTGAGGCATCATTTGGACAGTAGGACTACATCAACTTCGATTGAGACATTCTTGCAAGATTATGCTTCTGGAATGCCCACAAGGTTCTCCTACAAACAAATTAAGAAATACAGCAACAATTTCCACCATAAACTTGGTCAAGGCGGGTTTGGTTCTGTTTTCAAAGCTGAATTGCCCAACAATTGCACCGTGGCAGTTAAAATTCTAGATGAGAATGAGCAAAGTGAGATACAATTCTTGAATGAGGTCCAAAGCATTGGGCAAATTCACCACCAACATCTCGTTCGCCTTTTGGGTTTCTGCTTTGAGCAATCAAGAAGAGCTCTAATTTATGAATTCATGGAGAATGGCTCCCTAGAAAAATATATACACCCAAAATCACAAGACAATCAACAAAGACTAAGTTGGAATCAACTGCATGATATAGCACTTGGTACAGCAAGAGGGATCGCATATCTACATGAGGAATGTAGAAGTAGAATTCTACATTGTGATATCAAGCCTCACAACATACTTTTGGATGAGAAATTCCAACCCAAGGTGTCAGATTTTGGACTAGCACAAACGATAAACAGGGAAAACAACCAAATTAGTCTTATGCGCGGGAGGGGGACTCCAGGTTATGCACCCCCAGAAATGTGGTGGAAGATTTATGGTCCAGTGAGTGAAAAATCTGATGTTTATAGCTTTGGTATGGTCCTCCTAGAGATGGTCGGTGAGAGGAGAAATTCCAATGACAATATGAGTAGGAGCAGTGAGACGTATTTTCCTGAATGGGTCTATTCGCACCATGTGGTGCAGGGATCTAATGGAGGTGGATCAAAATGGCACAAATGCGAAGGGGAGGAGGAAGAGAATATCGCGAGGAGGATGGAGTTGGTTGGCCTTTGGTGCATTCAGTACTCGCCCTCTCGGCGGCCTACGATGAGGAATGTTATCAATATGCTCCAAGGTGATGTATCCATTGACATCCCTCCATTGCCATTCAAAGCTAATGCGTTACAGCATGCTGCCATCAATTAAAACCCAACGGAGAATTGTGATGATGTTTCTTGATGTTGGTTTTTTGCAAGGCAAGCGATAAACATACAAAAGCTCCACATGTTTGGTAGATTGTTGTATATTGGTCCATATTAGCAAGTAGCAGTTCATTAAAGATCATTTTGTATGAACTAGGGAGATATTATTCTACATTTAATATGATTCTGCATCTAACTTGTTTACGAAATATTTGGTACAATTAGTTTTATAGATCTCTTAACAGGGTTATCATGATCATCGCCATCATCATCATTGTAGCTTAATTTATCTAATCTATATAAGATAATTCGAAAGTAATAAAACTTAATGGAAGAAGAGAAGAGTTGCAAGTCTTCAAGACGCATGACATACATGTGTGGGGTCCATCTTGGGCGTGGATTCCAAGGTGGATGTCCCACATGGCCCCACCTTATCTTGGCATCTTTGAAAGATTTGAAAAGTTAAGGATGAGACTCAAGTTGGAAACTCATGCAAATCACAATAAAATCCATATTTTGATAGAACTCTGGGCTTAACTTATTTTATAATTCAAATTCTTTCAAAGAGTTCAAAATTAGAAGATTTGTTTTTAGAGTTGACTAGTCAAGCAAGTAAGCAAGGAAGCATTCAAATTTGGGAAGATAATCAAGAACCAATCAAGAAAAGAAGCCAAGGCCCCTTGGACGTCCACATGGGGGACCCACATGATCTTGAACACCCAAATTGAAGCCCCTGATGTTCATAAAATCTAAGAATTTTGGCAAGCTAGAATCTCAAGCAACTTGGAAGTTTTTTTATGGAGACTTACATAGCAAGAACTGCAAATCAAGAAACTTATCTTATCAACGTAATCCTTTCAAATTCAAATTTTTTCTAAGATAAGATCATTGCTTAGAGATTAAGCCAAGAGATCTTTGCAAAGGAGGGCTCACAAATTATAACAGGGGACCAGCCCCCATGGGACGTCCCCTGGCCGCCCGCCCCCCATCTCATGTTGGTCAAGATCCTTCAAGAGATATTTACTTCGCATGGCTGATACTCCATTGACTTGGTGTTTCATGTATCTAGAGTATAAAGCATGATGTGCACAAAATAAATAGAATTTTGTGAGTCGCAATAATTTAATTTATTGGATCAACACTATGTGTTTCTATCAGGTGATAGACCATACTTGATGTTGTGGTTTCTAATTTGATTCTTTGGCCCTAACCATGGAGTTTGAATGTTGAAAATTGAAATTCTAAAGCCCACTATTTCTTTCTTTTATTTTGTTTTATTCTAGATTTCTTTGTTTTATGCACTCTAAATTTATTCAATTGGTGGTTTGATGATTCTACTGTTTTGCAGTTTTTAGTTTTAGCATTATTTTAGGAGTCTTTATTTAATTTATTGTTTAACTTGGATTTGTATTTTAATTTCAGATTTGGGTTGTAATCTAATTTTTAATTTTAGATTTGTTAGAAGTGGAATTTTTGTATGGATTTTGTTTAGGCTAGTTCTAGTTTCTATTTAGGATAGGTTCAAGTGAATATAACTCCATGTGGATACGATCCCGACTCACTAGGTAAAACTACAACTGAGGCCTTGCACTTGGGGACCTACGATCAAATATCAAAACTTACTTCGCAGATTAGCATGTTTTTTTAATTGGTCAGCTAGCACCAGTTAATGTGACCCTTTTCATAGGTCCTTGTAGAGAAATTCATATCTAGGACATGTTAAAAATCACAAAAACTTGTTTCAGCTCAAAAACTACATGGCCAAATCAACTTAAGGCTTGGCTAAGTTTTGGCCATTTCAACAAAAGGTCTAGACTCGGCAGTAATTAACATGCATAAAAGTGAAATGACTTTTTTTATTTTCTAAGTAGTTCTTGGTTAGAAAATTCTATTTTCTTAGAAAATGTTGTTACTTACGTTTGAGCCACGTGGTAATTGTAGATATTATGTTTAAACTATGTTTTTTTGCTTGAAGGTAAATTTATATTAAGCAAGAAAGGGCAAAAGTCCCCAGAAAGCCAAAAAAAGGGGGAATTACAAGAGAGCTGATGCAAAAGGGGCAAGAAGAAACACCTAAACAAAAGGAGAACAAAAGAAGCAGCTAGACAACCAAACAAAATGCACAAAACGACAACGAGAAATCAACCTAAGAAGATAAGGATAGGATGCATTGGCTGGTTTGAATTCAAACCTGAGTTAGAACTAGCCATTCCTGTCAAACAGTCCAAGAAGAATGACTTAGCTTTCTCCAGGGAAGGCAGCTTAGAACTGTGATTGGAGTCATTCCAAAGGTACCATATGACAGATATGGCAAGGAAGAAGATAACTGCAGCATATTTTCTTCCAAAGGCATCTCCATCAATGGCAATAGTCGTCCAGATAGTTGGAGCAGTGAGAGGGAAGGAAAGCAGGGTACCACAAGGACTGAGAAGCCAATGCCAAAACTGTTGGGTCAACTTGCATGAGAAAAATAGATGCATGTCGGATTCCTCCCCACTGAAGCAATTATAACATCTAGAGGCCATGGATCATCCTTTGAATTTTGCCTAGAAATCTGTCGGAGTCTTCCAGTGCAGAAGGCGCCAGCTTAGGCAAGACAGATGAGGGGAGAAGAATTTGATCAAATCAGACTGGACCAGGGGGGCTCTGGCTCTTTGGTTCTCAGAAGATTCCATGCTTCTCTAAGGGAGAATTTTCTCGAGGAGTTTCCTTGCCAAGAGAGGTGATCTGAGATAGTATCTATCTATATCTCTAAGGGAATGTTTTTTTCCCTTCGTTTAACCACATGGCTCCATTTTAAGAATCCTCTTTTTTTAGAACACCTGAATACAGGTGTCAACACCTCATTCCACCCTCCACTCCCCTCGCTCTCCACTATCCTCTCTCACTCCACCCTCCACTAACTGAAACCCATAACCTCCATAAAAAAATTCCCACTTCTTAACTGCTCTCAAATACAGAGAATACGAAGAAGATAAAAAGAAACCGACTGACAGTAGGTACGGGAGAAGATCTCTTTCAGGGTTTCTCAAGTATTTTCCAAAATCATAGGCCTTCATTGCTTGCAATGGAGAAAGATGGTGCAGAGCTTGAGAAGGTGATATAAGGTTTCTTCTATTATTTTGCAGGATATAACTTTCTTCGTTGCTACACTTCAAGAGTTGTCTCTCTGCACATCATCTATTTGGGCTCTGCAGGAGAGAAGATTTTCGTCCTTCTATAATATATTGAGTACATTCATTGTATTTAATATTTGTTTCCTCCATCTTTATGTCTAACTGAAGCCATGGGTTCTGTAGAACGTGATTTTGCTAAGGAGATTGTTTGGGATTTGGAAAGGGGTTGGGATTTTTTTTTGTGTTCAACTTATCTATTCCAAATTGTTTTTCCATGTTCTGGGTCGAGGTCACAGGCACTGTGAACAAGAATGTGAAATTGTGAATTGAGTGGCAAAAAACGCTTTGAATTTAGTTCACCTGACATATTGACATATTCTGTTTCCAAGTTCAGGCTAAGCCATAATTGCAAATGGATTGAAAATCAGCCCGATGCAATTATTATAATCCTAGACAAACAGCCCATAAACCGAATCCTCCCAACCAAACACCCTGGAATAATCAGAACCAAACACCCAAATAAATTTAAATCCCCCTAAACAAACAATTATTTGTTCCAAGCCTTGAGATCAGATTCACTATTTTTTCCTTCCAATAAGTTGATTATGCATTGAGCCAATTATGGAGACCAGATTTTCTTAATTCAAAGCAAAAAAAAGGGAAACATTGGGATTGACATCATAAGGAATTTAAGCATCCATCACAGACTTCTCTGCTTCAACTATTTTCTTTTTAAGCTGCCCAAAGACCTCAATGTTCCAAGCCTTGAGATTATTCTTAAGATTTTTTAGCTTTTGGACCAAGATGAACTGAGGTTGCCCAACTATCCTCAACCACTGCAGAGAAGGATGCATGGGATAACCACATTTCTTCAAATTTGAAGGGAGTATTTTTTAGAGGTAAACAATTTCTATGAGAGAGGAGAAGGGGGCTGTGGTCTGAAGAAAGCCTAGGGTTAATTTACCAACCTTCTAAGCCGGAGGAGGTAGAGTGGGGGGGGGGGTGTGAACTAGCCATGGAGGAGAAGAAACTAGCATACTGGGGCGGATCCAGGACTTCTAATCTGGGGGGCTGCACTTAAGTTACACTAAAAAAATAGCAACAATATCTCACCAAAAACTATAAAAAATAGCAACAATGTCCCACCAAAGATAGCAATAATGGGCGCTTGATGATGCGACAGTATAACCTAAGATAGTAAATAATCATCAATATACAATACATAAGACCGGTTTTAATTTTTTTTTCCTAAGTTTTTTTTTTCTTTTCATTTTCAACTCACAATGAAGTAATGAACAGAGTTACAGAGGTACTGTAAATGGGAAACCCAATCCCATAACGTGGCAGGCTGGCAGCTTCTAATAACACAAAGAACAAATCTTTCTCCACAACCACAAAGAATCAAGATGAAGAATAGAAAGAAATTATAAAACCTCCATTTCAGAAAACCATAAAAGAAGAACAAAAAACCAGAAAATGAACAAACCCATGTAATAAAAACACCCCAAATTTGTACCTGAGATCCGGAGGGCACAACCACAAAGAATCAAGATGAAGAATAGAAAGAAACTACAAAACCTCCATTTCAGAAAACCATAAAAGAAGAATAAAAAACCAGAAAGTGAACAAACCCATGTAATAAAAACACCCCAAATTCGTACTTGAGATCTGGAGGGCACAACCACAAAGAATCAAGATGAAGAATAGAAAGAAACTACAAAACCTCCATTTCAGAAAACCATAAAAGAAGAACAAAAAACCAGAAAATGAACAAACTCATGTAATAAAAACACCCCAAATTCGTACCTGAGATCTGGAGGCAGAGAGAGAGTCGCCGGAGAGCGTCGTTCTCGCCGGAGAGAGTCGCCAGTAACCGAGCAACGAAGTCTCAAATCACTGAAACCAGCTACTTGGAGCGACGGAGGCGGCCTCAATGTTAAAATGGGTGAGACTGAGAGAGTGAGAGGTAACAAAGAGACAGAGACAGAGAATAAGAAAATGGTTTTGACTTTTGAGACTTGAGTTGTGACTTGTGAGACCGGACCCCAAAATTGAAAAACTAGTTTTCTTTTTTGGGCTGAAAGCTTTGGTGGGCTGCAGCCACCCCCGCGCCCCCCGCCCCTTGATCCGCCCCTGCTAGCATAGGATATCTAAGGGAGTTGCTTTTAAGAGGCAGTAGGGTCTCCAACTTGATGATAACCTAGAGGCTGACCTTGGGGGTGATTGAGGAGGCTGTCAAGGTGCTTATGCAAGAGCTGAAGCTGAGCAGAGTCCCATGTCTGAGGTCCCTGGAGATCAGTAACAAGAGCTCCAAGAAGAGGGAAAGCTAGTGACCGGGGGGATTTTCTAGAACAAAAAGTCTATATGGACCGAATTGTTGGCCCAATTTGAAGACCGATCCCAGCTAGACGGTGAGCTGGGATCTAGTTTTGAAGAAAGGAAATAAGCCCAGAGGAGAGCCCGCTCTGGTTTTTCAATCGGCCGCTAGGAGCTTTCTCTCTGTTTCGACCATCTCTCCCAGCAACCCTCTCTCTGTCTCTCTCGCGCGGCGACCTTCTCTCCCAGCAGCTCTCTCTCTGTCTCTCTCGCGCGACCGTAACTCCCCATCAGCAGCTCTCTCTCTGTCTCTCTCACGCGATCCTCTCTCCCCATCAACGTGAGTCCCTTTGTCTCTCTTGCGCGACACTCGCTCCCCATCAGCAACTCTCTCTCCATCACTCTCGCGCAACCCTCTCTCCCCATTAATAGCTCTCTCTCTATCATCCATCGATCGACCGTGCAAGAGGCATCGAAAGCTCTCATCTTTATACCCATTTTCAGGTAAAATGAACAACATCATGAAAAACAAGAGTAGGAACTAAGAATCCCTTTTATAGTTTCCACTTCTTTTTTCAAGGGATTTTTTTTTTGGAACTCGGGTGCGTTTTTTTTACAGTCTCCACTTCTCTCCATCAATTCTTCTATTCGATGACGATCTGAGCTCTTCAATGGCGTTGGAGAAAAACCCACTTGTGGGTTTCTTCGTTTGGTCACTTTTGTCTTTGGCTTTGTTGGTAGGCTTTTGGGCTTCTTCTCATTTGCTTCTTCCTTCTTGTCCTTTTCCTTCGGAGGGGGTCGACCACTGTAAATTGCAATGGCTGGGATTGGGTTCTTGGGTTCTAATTTTATCTGGGATTTACTAAATCAGTGTTGGGTCGTCGAAGATCTATGTTAGAGAATGTGGGTTTAAAGCAATTTACCTTTTCCCTTCCTGATTTCATTGCTTCTTGCCTATTTGCATCTATCTTCTTCTTTTTCTGTTATTATATGTTTGTTTCTTTCTTGATTTTTCTTCCTGTTTGGTGGGTTTTTTCTGTTTTGATGATTTGGTTAATGGGTTAAAGCTAGAAATTTTTTTTGGGTGTGTTGAGAGATTTGGATTATTATTATTATCAAACATTATTATTAGTATTACTATGTTTATGTTGTCTTTCATTTAGTTAGAGGGTCTTGGTGATTTGCATTTGTTGATTTGGATTCCTAATCATGTTATTGCAATCCTAATTTTTGTTTGTTATTGATTTGAATGTTTGATGATTAGGTCTCTCTTTGCATGTTTGTTTTTAATTTGGTTACTTTTTTTATGGTATCGCTTGAATAACAGCATCTGCTGATTTTTATTAGGATCTCGATAGCTTTCCGTCCTTTTTTTTTTTTTTTTTTTTCTCTATAGATGATGACGACTTCAACTATTTGGGACTAAATTCTTCCAAACAATAGACAAAAAGGGCGAGGGGAAAAAAAGAAACTAACTTTGGGTTTTGTTATATAGATAATTTATTCATTGAATCTGATTGTTGTCCATTTCATACATTGGCTAGCCTTGGTATATAGCTAAACTGAATAAAATTACCACAAAAAACTGTTCTTGTTACAGTTATCAATAGAGGAATCTGTGATATGAGAATTCTTGTTTGACATGAAGGAGAAAAGATGAGCCCAGTTGTGAATATATCTTACAAATATTGATTTGCTAAGTACCATCTTCATTTTTTTAATTTATTTTATATAAACTGTGTTAGCTCCAAGGATGTTTGATATTTTGATTTCATAATGTGGCACATATATAGACAAGAAATTCTTATGTTTGAACTATTTTTATTGGATTTATGTTAACTTGATATGTTAATGTGAGAGCGACTTGAAAGTGCTATTTTGTTACCACTAGCCAGTGGAAGTTGTGCCGCTTCCAGTGAATAATTTTTCGTTTAGCCAAGAAACTCAGAATGGGATGGTAGTTAAAAGGTTTATCTTCATGAAAACTGAAATTCAGATGTCAGTTTGAAGGATCAATTGAAACTTAAGTTTTGGGGTGCTGGTTTCATGTTTTCTTGTTTGATTTTTTTGGTGATTGGGTTTTGATTTTTGATTTTTTTTTCTTGTTCATTTCTAGTTGGGTCGTTTTGGTACTACTAATTGGGTTGGCTACTGAAGTTTCCTTGGATTTAATATCGGAGGGAGGGAGTATAGACTGAATCATGGTAATCACTGAACATGACTTCAATTCATTAGTGTCTTCTCATTTGAATTTCGTGTTTATTTTATTTTTCTTTTGTTGTAATTTGATACAGGCCAACCAAAATACAAATGAAATTGTAAAATTAGATTCGAAATGCTGCCCTTCAAGGTTTAACAAGTTCATCGAGGATTTAAAGTTAGAAGATGTTCATATTAATGCGATAGGAGAAACACCTTTTAAACATTTCACAGAGATGCCTGCGAACTTGAAATGCCAGCGTACATTTTTGTCAACGATAATAACTCGGTGGGATAATGAAAAAAGTGCATTTCAACTTGGAGGAAAGCTCCTTCCAATTCTACCTCAAGATGTCGCGCTGATAATGGGGTTGAATATGAATGGAGAAAGAATACAATTAGAGACAAGGGTTTTGACAGAAGAATGTGAATTTTTGGAGAAATATATCGAAAAGAACTATATAGGAACGGAAACATTAGAGAAGCATTTAAAAGTAATCTCGAAGAAGATTGCATCTAACAAGAAGAAGTCGTTGGATAAGAAGAGGTTGGATTTGATTGCTGATTTCAAGAAGCTTTACATGTTGTATGTTTGTAGTACCCTTCTTTTTCCAAAATCATGTCGGTCAGTTCCATTCAATATCATATTTATGGTTGATAAGTTGGAAAAAGTTAATGATTATATATGCACGGGCTATTGCTGTACATGAGTTCTTGATAAAAAGTATGCGCGAAAGCTCGAGGAAGACAACTGGATTTATAAATGGATGTGTCATCCTCTTGGAAGTAAGTAGTTATCCTTTTTTTCCTTTTTAATTATGGTTTTTATAATTGTTACAATACCATAGAACTTGTGACTTTTACATCTTCACTTACATTCTTATACCTTTTCTTACAGCCTTGGTTTTATGAACATGTTAATCGATATGAGCCTATTCACGCCAATTCTCATCCACGTTATATGCGATGGGCTAAGAGTTCGAAATACATGCAAAGCAAGTCTTTTAAAGCTATATTGGACAATCTTAGCTATGCAGAGGTATGTATACCTTCACTTTTCTCTAGGATTTACTTCTTGTAGTAATTTATGATATTGACTACAATAAATGAAACAAATACTCCATTTTTTAGGTCATTGAGGAAATCACTCCAACTAAAGAAGAAATGACCTTGTTATCTCCCCCAAAAGTCTCTCAAGTATTTTTAACTTATTTTTATTCTTTAATTTAAAGTACTTGGTCATTGTTGTATGGTTGCATCCTTCTTGTGACTTATACTTGGTTTAATTATGGGTTACAGGAGACAACGGCGATGGCTGATTTCATAGTCAGGAGAATGGAGGAACGCATGCCGGATATCATTGTAACTTTAGCCATATTTGTTTAAAAGTGGAAGATGCTATTCAAAATCTTTAATATTAACTTCATGTTTTAAATCTATTTTTCACTAACTATATGAAACTTACATAGGGTGATCGCGAGAACTATATAACGAAGATTAAGGATTTGGAGCTAAGGATTACCATATTGGAGGAAGAGAATGAACGATTAAGGAGTGAAAATATGGAGTTGCGAAATAGAGGGATCTCGGTGCCTCACTCGCCCGTGGATATTGTGGATGCCTCACTCCATCGTATGGATCATCCTTCTTCTCCAATTCCGTCAATGTCTGGTTGTGTTGACACATCAAGAGTCGCCGAGAATATTTCAAAGAAAAATGGGGGTAGAGTTCGGAAGCTATTGCAGATGTTACGGACCCCATATGATGCATGCACAAAAGCAACTTTGCAAAGAACGAAGAATAAAGGAACTTGCCACAAGAGAGAGAGAGAGATTGATTGCGGATGAAATCCAATCAAAGATTGACATTTCGGAAGAAGAGGAGGATGCAATTGCAAGTTTTGAAGCCAAAGTTGGAAAAGAGTATGAACCATTATAAACCTAGTCACTTTATACCATAGTACTCACACTAGATAATCAGTATTTATATTTATTAATTACTAAATAATAAGTTCTCTTTCTTTAGTGCTGAGGAGGTGGGCAAGCTAAACATTTGGCGTTTAGAAATCAAGAATTTATTAGATGAAGAAGGTTGGATATCCGATAAGGTTTGTAGTTAATTTCACATCTTATTATAAGCATTCAATCATGTATACAATTTGGAACCTTGACAACTAACACTGAACATGCTATCTTCACTTCTAGATTATTGACACCTATGCTAAGTTGATGAGTGGGAGAAAGCCAACAGGGAAGATGGCTTCATTGAAGTGTTACTTCTTCACTTCGTGGTTTAATGTAAGTATTCTTCCTAATATTTGTAGTGTTTTTTAATTTTTGAATATTAGTGCTAACATGTAGCTTACTAACTCCCAGACACTGGCTTCTCCTTGTACTTGATTCAAACAAGAAGTTGTTTTGTATATACAACTCTTTGAAGTCTTGTGGTGACGTTACATATGTGAATGAAATGGTGAGTACCCATAATAAGGTATATGCTCCTGTGAAATGTTCGAAATAAACAATGTACTTGTATATAAAACTTAACTGTTATATAGAGATTATGCAGGTATCTTTCTTAAAAGAACAATTTGTACAAAGGAAGATTCATAAATGGGATAAGGCTGATATTCATTTCGTTGATGACTACCCTCAACAAGACAATGGGTATGTCTCTCTATTAGAGGCTCTTATGAGAAATACAGTATCTATTCTAATTGGTATAACAATCCATCTTATATACCCCTTTTTTAACAGTTATGATTATGGCATCTTCGTGATGAAATTTATGGACTGTCTATCGCGTGGCGATACATTTGATTTTCAGCCGGTAAATACTGTGATTTTTTATAAGCAAATTTACGTTACTGTGATTTTTTATAAGCAAATTTACGTATACAACTCCTTCTCCTTGTTCTAATTTTTGTCTTTTTCTTCCATTCCTTCTTCTTTTCTTTCTTTTTTCTTTGTTCTTGGAATAGGATGAAATCCGGTATTATAGGAAAAAAATAGCAGCACATTTATTGCTTGGTCGAATACCGAATGACAAACATGAAGACTCATAGGCTGACCTGGCAGAGTTTCTTATGGAACCGGTAAAAAAAAAAACTATCGTCTTATCAATATTTCTTCTTTATGGTGTTGGTGATCAAATTAATACTCTCTTACATTTTTATTGTCCGGTGATTTTTTTTTTCTAACATTGATCTCATATTTATTGCAGGTGGCGTACATAATTTCTTGTATAGAAATATGTGTTCATGTGAGGGAGTTCAAGAGATTCTGAAACGATGATGTCCCTATTTTGGGATTTTAGAACTTCAGTCATTCAACCTTTTTTTGGATCGAATACAACCTAGGCTCATTTGAAAATATTTTACATCAACTAGCCACACTCCAGGCTCACTTGATATACAATGCAGGACCAAGTTTTAGAAGACGGTTTTTCACAAGACGGATTTATGGCACATGCTGTGCTATTTTGAGCTCCTTGTGACAGATTTTGTATAGACAACTTGCAAATATCTGTTAATTAATCTCTTGTATATGACTGGAACAATCTTTCAGATTGGATGTTATTAATGTAATTATTGTAAATTTGATCAATGTAAGTAGTGCTTCACCAGATTACTTGCCAATCTAATTGGTCCCCTTTTGTATTCGATGTAAAATCTTGGTATTAGATGCCATATGCAAAGGTCCGATAAAGCAAATTCACAGGTTTCAATTCTGTGTAATAAGGTTAGATGAAAGAAATATTGTGTTATTATTGTTTCATTCAGCAAACCCCTGTATTGGATATAAAATCTTCAGACATCAAGATGGCAGGGAAATACTATGGTTTGAATCTTTATATGCGTAGGTTCAACCCAGATTGAGAAGGTTTTATGAATAAAATACAGTTGGTTTCAGGGTGGTCATTAGGCAAAGTCCACCTCTATTCGATGTAAAATCTATTTATTAGATGGTATGCGTAGGTCTCACAAAACATATTCGGAGGTTTCAACTCTGTGTACTAAGGTTGGTTGAATGAAATACTGAGGTTTCATTGTTTCGTTACACTTGACCAACCTGTAATCGATTTAAGACCTTGGGGATATGAGAAGGTCTGACAAAGAATATTCATATGCGTTAAAAATGTATGCTAAGGATATATGCAATAAATACTGAGGTTGAAGTGTTTCATTCAGCGTGGTCCATATACTAAGGTTTGAATCTTTATATGCATAGGTTTCAACCCAGATTGAGAAGGTTGAATGCATAAAATACTGAGGTTTAAGGGTGGTCATTAGGCAAAGTCCACCTCTATTCGATGTAAAATCTAAATATTAGATGGTATGTGTATGTCTCACAAAACAAATTTGCAGGTTTGAAGTCCGTGTACTAAGGTTGGTTGAATGAAATACTGAGGTTTCATTGTTTCGTTAGACAAGAGACCAACCTGTATTCGATATAAAACCTTGGGGATATGAGGTCTGACAAAGAATATTCATAGGTTTTAAAACTGTATACTAAGGATATATGCAATAAATACTGAGGTTGAAGTGTTTAATGACCCATGTATTCGATATAAAATTTTGAATATATGGCAGGGTATATACTAAGGTTTGAACCGTTATATACTGAGGTTGAGCTTCTGTTTGAGAAGGTTGAATGAATGAAATACTGAGGTTTCAGCGCGGTCATTAGGAAAAGTCCACCTCTATTCGATGTAAAATCTAATTACTAGATGGATGCGTAGGTCTCACAAAACATATTCGCAGGTTTCAACTCTGTGTACTAAGGTTGGTTGAATGAAATACTCAGGTTTCATTGTTTCGTTAGACAAGAGACCAACCTGTATTCGATATCAAACCTTGGGGATATGAGAAGATCCGACAAAGAATATTCATAGGTTTTAAAACTGTATACTAAGGATATATGCAATAAATACTTAGGTTGAAGTGTTTCATTCAGCGTGGTTCATAGACAATGGTTTGAAACCTTATATGCGTAGGTTCAACCCAAATATGAGTAGGTTTTATAAATAATATACTAAGGTTTCAGCGTGGTCATTAGGCAAAGTCCACCTCTATTGTATGTAAAATCTATTTATTAGATGGTTTGCGTAGCTCTCACAAAACATATCGAATATTCTTTGTCAGACCTTCTCATATCCCCAAGGTTTTATATCGAATACAGGTTGGTCTCTTGTCTAACGAAACAATGAAACCTAATTATTTCATTCAAACAACCTTAGTACACAGAGCTGAAGCCTGCGAATATGTTTTGTGAGACCTACGCATACCATCTAATAAATAGATTTTACATCGAATAGAGGTGGACTTTGCCTAATGACCACCCTGAAACCTCGGTATTTTATTCACAAAACCTTCTCAATCTGGGTTGAACCTACGCATATAAAGATTCAAACCATAGTATATGAACCACGCAGAATGAAACACTTCAACCTAAGTATTTATTGCATATATCCTTAGTATACAGTTTTAAAACCTATGAATATTCTTTGTCAGACCTTCTCATATCCCCAAGGTTTGATATCGAATACAGGTTGGTCTCTTGTCTAACGAAACAATGAAACCTCAGTATTTCATTCAACCAACCTTAGTACACAGAGTTGAAACCTGCGAATATGTTTTGTGAGACCTACGCATACCATCTAATAAATAGATTTTACATCGAATAGAGGTGGACTTTGCCTAATGACCACCCTGAAACCTCAGTATTTTATTCATAAAACCTTCTCAAACAGAAGCTCTACCTCAGTATATAACGATTCAAACCTTAGTATATGCCCTGCCATATATTCAAAATTTTATATCGAATATAGGGGTCATTAAACACTTCAACCTTAGTATTTATTATATATATCCTTAGTATACAGTTTTAAAACCTATGAATATTCTTTGTCAGACCTTCTCATATCCCCAAGGTTTGATATCGAATACAGGTTGGTCTCTTGTCTAACGAAACAATGAAACCTCAGTATTTCATTCAACCAACCTTAGTACACAGAGTTGAAACCTGCTAATATGTTTTGTGAGACCTACGCATACCATCTAATAAATAGATTTTACATCAAATAGAGGTAGACTTTGCCTAATGACCACCATGAAACCAACTGTATTTTATTCATAAAACCTTCTCAAACAGAAGCTCTACCTCAGTATATAACGATTCAAACCTTAGTATATGCCCTGCCATATATTCAAAATTTTATATCGAATACAGGGGTCATTAAACACTTCAACCTCAGTATTTATTGCATATATCCTTAGTATACAGTTTTAAAACCTATGAATATTCTTTGTCAGACCTCATATCCCCAAGGTTTTATATCGAATACAGGTTGGTCTCTTGTCTAACGAAACAATGAAACCTCAGTATTTCATTCTATCAACCGTAGTACACATAGTTGAAACCTGCGAATATGTTTTGTGAGACCTACGCATACCATCTAATAGATAGATTTTACATCGAATAGAGGTGGACTTTGCCTAATGACCACCTTGAAACCAACTGTATTTTATTCATAAAACATTCTCAATCTGGGTTGAACCTACTCATATAAAGATTCAAACCATAGTATTGCCCTACCATCTTGAAGTCTGAAAATTTTATATCCAATACAGGGGTTTGCTGAATGAAACAATAATAACACAATATTTCTTTCATCCAACCTTATTACACAGAATTGAAACCTATGAATTTGCTTTGTCAGACCTTCGCATATGGCATTTAATACCAAGATTTTACATCGAATACAAAAGGGGACCAATTAGATTGGCAAGTAATCTGGTGAAGCACTACTTACATTGATCAAATTTACAATAATTACATTAATAACATCCAATCTGAAAGATTGTTCCAGTCATATATAAGAGATTAATTAACAGATATCTGCAAGTTGTCTATACAAAATCTATCACAAGGAGCTCAAAATAGCACAGCATGTGCCAAAAATCCGTCTTGGGAAGAACCGTCTTCTAAAACTTAGTCCTGCAACACGAAATATCTTGAATTAATATCAAGCAAAATAAAAGTTTACTAAGAAAGTATGAACTGCATTTTTAAACAGTGCTTATCAAATTGAGATTCAATTACCCATTGAGCTATCCAGAAGGTTGCTCTTGTATAGAATATGAAAGATAGTTCCATTCATATTCAAAAGATTAAGTAACATATATATATGCAATTTGTCTATACAGAAGATTGTCCCTATGACCAATCACATGCAGTGTTCTCATGCACCCTGTTGAGATACAAGATAGCCCTGTTCCGGATGAAAATTTTCAACCATAAGTATATGAATATGCAATAGAGTTAAGCACAACATATAGTAAATAGGTGGCATTCTTATGGTTAAATTCACAGAATCTTGCGTGATGATCTCATCTCCCTGATTGACCACCGTCGTTCCCTGCACATGCACGAAGTTGATATCAATTAGATTGTGAGTAATTGAATGCTGTGTTTATTTGATATAAAAAATAAAAATTTTATACTAACCTTCTTTGTCATCTTTTTGCTTTTTTTCCGACTCTTCCTAATAATTGTCTCAATCTTAGATTGTCTTCTTTTTTCTGGAGGTCGGCCCTTCTGGCGGTGTTTGATTGGATCACACATGCGGTTATTGCTCTCTTGCCAAGAAAGACTATCATCATGACATGACATTGAAGCTTTATGTACACCTATAGACATAGGTCTATTGCATACAGCAACCTCTTTAGAAACGTCTAGCTCAGCTTCCACTTCTAGCAATGAGGACACTACCATCTGACTCTTTTCATCGGAATCCATGGCCTTATCGCTGACCCGATTGAAAATCGTCAACATTTTGTCGTAACGACGTCCTTCAGGCTTCCTCTCCCAATTGTCATACCTGATCTTGATTTTTGTGTGGCTTCTTCTCACATTTTTACTCCACCTTTCTAAAATGTATTTCCCCGGTATTTGATAAACCTTCCTCTTCAAATAAACAACGATGATATGCTTGCAGAGCATGCCTCCAAACTCAAACAACCGGTAACTACAGTTAGCTTCTCTTGATATCTCATCAAAATGAACATAGAAAGTAAAAGGTCTGATATTGTCTTCTCCTACTATCACATCTTCCTCCACATCATATTTAGAAAACTCAGCTCCTACCTTAACTGAGGAAATATTGCAATGGATCTTACCTGATATTTCATTATGAAATTCCTTAAATTTAGCAAGAGTATATGCTTCTTGAAATTGCCTCTCAAACTCATAAGGGGTCACATGTGGAAGGTATACATTGAAACAACGGGCGTCTTCCTCAGCTTCTAATTGCACTTTCTTAGACAAAGCATTATCATATTGCTCAACAAACTGCTTCAAGGTGGTCTTAGAATTAATGTAGCCATAAAAAAAGGCATGCATGCTCTCACTACGCTGAGTTGTCGACATCCCTGCCCAAAAAATAGTTGGCACCCATCGGTACCTCTCATCATACAATCCCGCTAGCCAATCGTTGTCTTCTAGATGATATGCCCTAATAAACTTGGCCCAATTTTCTTCAAACTCCTCTTTTTCCATCGAATCGTAGACAATATTAAGAAGATGAAATTTAATTGAATCATAGTCATTATACCCTCTCAATTTTTCAGGCACCTTTTTCAAGATATGCCACAAACACCACCGATGTCGTGCTTTAGGAAATACTATTCCTATCGCATTTTGCATAGCCTTATCTTGATCGGTGATTATGGCATTAGGAGGACACCCAGACATGCAATCAAGCCACGACTGAAGCAACCAGACAAATGTATCTGTGTCCTCTCGTGATATCAATCCACAACCTAAGAGTACCGACTGTCCATGGTGATTCACACCCACAAAAGGAGCAAAAGGCATGTCATATTTGTTAACCAAGTAAGTGGTGTCAAACGTGACCATATCACCAAATTCAGCGAATGCTACTCTACTTCTGTGTCAGCCCAAAAGATATTCCTTACTCGATGCTCTATATCAAGATCCATGACATAAAAAAAGGATCCGTTGTCTTGCTGCATTTTTTTGAAATAGCGTAGCATTGCCTCGGCATCCCCTTCCTTGAGTTCTAAGCGTCTAAGTTTATCCATGTAATTTCGTGCACCCTTTGCTAACCATGTTAGATTCTCATGACCCCTGCCTCTACCACACATGAGCTAACAGTCTTGTTTAATCTAATACCCGCTTTGTCATTCAACTTAAGCTGCCTCTTCACATGTGATGGGATTTTCCGATTACTCTTGTGATATCGAGCTTTGTTCGGACTCATATCATGGTTATGCTCAAGCACAAGTGAGTTCAGAAGCCACTTCTTGTCGAATTGCAAAGAAAGATTCAATGCTGCTTTGCAATTTGTTCTTGATTGTGGACGGGGTTTAACTGGGTTGCTTGCACTTGGGTTTGGCTTTTTACCCTTAGTGCAAGCAATTGTAATAAACCTCTTCTTTCCATCCGATCCTTTTTTTGAGGTTCTTTGGGAGACAGCAAACCCGATTCGCCTGGCATATCTTGCATAATATTCATGTACTTCTTCAATTGAACCAAATATCATTCCCCTCTGAGGTCCCATTACTACCTCTTCTAAGTTATCGCCTTCCTCCAAGGGCTTCTCCATCTCAACACTATTTAATTCCTGCCCAACCATCCCCATTTCAATTTCTTTGGCGTCTCCATTAAATTCAAGTGATAATCCATCTTCTTCCATGCTGCTAAAAAACAAATAAAGCATTCAGGTGTTTAGAATAACTCACAAAAAGAAATGCATGGTGTTGAGAAAAATGAAGCAACATTTTGTAAATCTAAGCAAAAGCATTCACTTTTTATTCTTTTTCATTAGCAACATAACTTGAGCCTGCATATTGTCATACGAAACCACCAGGCACCAACACACATGTATGCACACAGTGAAAAGTCTTAGAATTTGGGTTTGGTTCTTTTGGGCTGTGGGTAGGAAATGAGGAATTTGTTGTTTCAAGGAGGGATAATTGTTAAGTTCTTGCTTTTGGAAAGACATAAGAGTTTGGGTATGGGTCTTTTGCTTTCTAGTGAGCAGTGACAGAATCGGAATTTTGGGTTTTGATGTTTGAGGTGATAAAATTGAGAACTCTTTTTTTTTTTATAGTAAGAATGATGTTTAAAGTGGTTAAGTTTTGAGCATCTTTTTTTACCTCTCTTTTTCTTTTTCCTATTTTGTTTGGTAAGAAGAGATGGACTTGGCTTTGGGTTTCTAAGATTATGATGAGGATAGATCTACAAAGATCTTAATTATTAGCTGCTGATATCTTTATTGTTGTTGTTGTCATCAGATTGTGAGTTTTGGGCACAGGATTAATTCTTGAAACTGTGGGTTTTTTTTTTATTTAAAGTTTGTGCGTGCTTGAGTTTGTGGATTTCTTTTTTTTTTTTTTAATAATGATTCTGAATGTGGCCTTTGTTTGTTTAGGTTCCTCCCTTAATTTGTGTCTTTTATTTATTTATGCATATATATATTTTGAGATTTAAAGCTCGGTAAAACTTTTGACACAAGAATGGACTGATTTTTGTCTATGCATGAAGCTAAATTGTGCCAGAAATTCAGGTCTTCGGCTTTTCATTCATTCTCTTTCTTTGGCCCCTTCATCTTTTCATTCTCTTTTTTTCCCTTCTTCCCATTTGGTATGAACACACACATACTGTAAACTTGGGAGGTCATTGTGCATTAGCTATAGTTTTGTTGCTTGTTTCTACTGAATGGTGCATGGGATTGTAGTTTTTTGTGGGTCTTTTTTTTTTGGTCAATTCTCTGTTTATGTCTGTATTGGCACACTGGAAGATAGGGTGTTGGTTGTGTTTGATTGGATTTTCTCCATTTCTTTGAATCATTTTGGAGGGGGTTGACTATAAAAGTTGAGACAAGTGGGTCATTATGAAATTTGGATTTTTTCTTTTAATTGTGGGAGTTAAAATTTTGATTTTGGTATATGGTACCCGGACACTTCAAGATATGTAGTATATCTCTGTTTTCTTCATGTTTGATAATTCAATATTACTTTGGTGCATCTGGGTATATCGTGGCTGGTAGTAAATTTTGTCCTGTGACTGTGAGATACTGAATACAGAGGATTCTGAGAATCCCTTTTAGCTAATTTACTTTGGATGTCTTAGTTTCCTTGAGTCTTCATTTCTTGCCAAATATTACATTTCCTAATCATCTGAATGTTGTATTTGCTGTCACATTTATTCTTTCGTAATAATCATTTTTCTCATTCCCATTATTTCCTCAAGTCATTGTTTAGGAATGAAAAGACTGTCCCCAGCTTAGGAAGATCCAGCAAGTGGGGCTCACCTGAAAGCATGAAAGTCATGAGGGGGTTAAGGGCTTGCAAGTCAATTTAAAACATACCCATGTGCAGAAAATGGATTAATCAAATCACAATACTGTTTGAAGGGTTTCAAAGTTGTCTAAATTTAGGTGTTAGATAAAGTAAGATGGGTGCCAAAGTTTGCCAATTGAAGACTCTACCTACTCCAATGAGTGCCAAAATCTTTGTAGGTGCTAATTCATACATGTGGAGTTCTTTTTTTCTTTTTTCCTTTTTTTCTTTTTGGGTTCATGGGTGGGTGGGGCTGGTTTGGAAATGAGTGGAAGAGCTTAGATTGATCATAAGAAGGGGAAGGTGGGCCCCGTAGATTGTGGTAGTAAGGGGTTTGGGAGGTGACGAGATTGTGTGGTGGTGTGAAGGAAAAAAAGCTTGCAAAAGAGTCTCTTAAGACTCTTTATTGTCTTTGTCACACACACACACACACACACACACTCACTCTCTCTCTCTCTCTCAACATTTTATGTTAGCTTTGGATTGTTCACTCCATTGGGCAATCCTTTCTTTTTTGGGGGCTAATCCTATCTATTTTGAAAATGGGTCGAACGGAAAAGATGGTAGCTCCCCTGTCAGCTTGGCCTTGGGACAACTTGGGTAGCTTCAAGACATGGATGTTCATATCAAAGCCAATACTTTCTCTTTCCATTTCATGTTTCTTATATTTTCTTTATTGAGTTATGTTTTTATTTTATTTTTTTTCTAATGAGCTCTAATTCTCTTGTGCAGGATGTATAATATGGCCCTCTTGTTGCAAAGACTTTCCACTCATTGGTGTATGAAGATGGCCAAAGACTTTCCACTCTTGCGTACGATATACAAAGATAACAAATGGTATATTCCACATTCACATTCCTTTCCATCACAAGCTGCGAAGTAACAGACGAAACAAAAGAGCAAGCAAACATAGAAAATAAAAGTGCCCCAAATCTATGGAAAGAGAACAACATCCATAGCAATATGAAAACTCAAAATCATCTGCATTATTTAATTAAAAAAGAAAAACAAACAACAACATACCTGGGCGTCAAGGACCAGCGGGCTGCTCCCCTTTCTCCTCTTCCGTCACCGAAAGAGAGAGAGATGCGAATTCCACCATTCAAGGTATTGTTATGCAAGTCTCTGCCGAAGAATAAATAAACAACAAGAATTCAGGAAGTGGCCCCAGAAAATCAGGAATTCCACCATTCAAGGTATTATAATGATGGTTTTAAGAGATTTTACGCATGGAAATTGATTGATAGTCAAAATTATAATTGCAATGACACATTGAAATAGCATATAGATGAACTTGGAAAATAGTTAAAAAGAAAGATGTGTTGATTCTGAAAGATTTAGAAATTAGAAGGGGAACTTACAATGCTGTTATTCTGGGGATTGCATCAGAACTATAAGCCACCCAATCCCAATTAAAAGTGGTTGGAAGGCAAGGATCACCACTCCAATCTTGGAGCGTAACAAATTGTTGTTGCAACAATGTCAATGCTTGCACTGGTACAACCAAGAGGTGGGAAACAGAAAACAAAACCCCTAGCCTGAGGCGTTTACACAAAGAGGGGTTTGAAAAAACCCCGAACCTGAGGCGAGAGAGACGCTGCGATTTTAGCAGGGAGGCGCTGCAATGGGATGGAGGATGACCCTGTTGTGATTTTAGCAGGGAGGCGTTGCGATGGGATGGACAGGGTCGTGCGAGAGAGACAGAGAGAGAGCTGATGATCGGAAGAGAGGGTTGAGCGAGAGAGACAAAGAGAGAGCTGTTGATCGGAAGAGAGGGTCGCGCTCGCGCGCGCGCGAGAGAGAGAGAGAGAGAGAGAGTCCAGCTTTAGTTAGACAAAGGGTTGCCTGATGGAGAGAGCGGGAGCGGGCGAATGAAAAGTATTCAGCGGGCTTTCATTTTCCTTTTATTTCAGTCTTCAAAATTAGATCCCAGCTGGATTCCAGCTCACCGTCCAGCTGGGGTCGGTCTCCAAATCAGGCCAACAATTCGGTCCATATAGACTTTTTGTTTCCAGAAAGGTGAGTTGAGCTTGGCAGCTTAGATGCCAAGAGAGAGATATGGAGAAGAGGGATTTTTTATCTGGAAGATAGGTTGTCCTTTGAAGCAAGAAAGAGGGTTAGGGATGAAGTCTCACCAAATGGAATTCGACGCTCTATATTGGTTAGGGGGTTAGGGGGTTAGTGGAATTAGAAGAGGATTTGGAGAGCAGGGGGGGGGGACACACTATGATTGGGAGACGGAGGATTATCTAGCAAGGGATTTGGGGGATTTTGGGGAGAAAGATCGAGTGGTGCTACACACCCCGATGGGGGAGCCGAGGCTGGGATCCAACGTACCCCAGGGGGCCCGGGCTCCCAGTCCGGGTGTGTAGACTTTTTCAAAAAGATCTAGGGTTGGGGATTAGGGGTTGGGGAGGGTCGGGAGTCGACATGTTGGGAGATCCTGGTAGATCGAATTCTTACTTAAGTAGGGGTTGTGCAGTTTAAACTATGTTGAATAAAGAATAATAGCTTATCTGTTTTGAAGACTCCAATTATTGGAAATTGAATATTTCTCAAAATTGAACTGAGGTAGTGAATTTCCTCGAGTAAATGATTCTTGATGCCTCAATGCATGAGGAGCATATATGCAAGTGAACTCATGCCAGACATCTTCTTCTTTTGACTTTCAGATGAATGGACAAAATAATTGTCCATGGAAGTTTTATATCGATCTCATAAATTATGGTCAGATTTTGATAAAAGAATATTCCTGTATTTTTCCAAACAGCACAAATATTTGTACTATTTTCTTCCAAAAATTCTGAAAATGCTCCACTTTAAAAGCACTCCTTTTTTTTACCCCTCTTTGTTTTTAGGCATGGGATCCCCCTGACCCAATCTAGCGTACTATCCTCCGCCTTGAATAGTCACAAGTCCAAATTTGACACTCATCCAACTTTTCCTTACTATTGGATTGAAATCGTAAGAAATCTTGCTTCTAAAACCATTAAATTTTAGGGTCATGGATCAAAGAGTTAGGATAATTTTATAGTGTCTAGATTTTGCACATAGGTAGGTCTCATATAGATTTTCCGTCCAACGGTCTCATATAAATCATCATGCATCCCGGTTGGTCCGACTAAGAGAGGCATTTTTCTCCTAAGAAATGCCCGGGTGCTTTTTAGTGCTGCCCATTTTCTTTTGTAGTAATGACTGTTTAAATCTAAGCATATTGCATTCTGTAAGTACCAAAACCGACCTTAAAAAAGTTTATAAAGAGAGAGGGCAAAGGTAGAAATCTATGTGCCTGTTTCTTTGCTGGAATTCCAAGAATTTCTAAACATAGTGGAATTCCTGAATTCCCCTTAGGCTTGAGCATCCAGGAATTCCACCAAAATGCAAAGTGGAATTCCTGGATTCCCAAAGGTCAAAACAGAACTTTCAAGTGGCTGGAATCCAGAAATGCTACTGAAGAAACAAGGTGTAACACACCGACCCACCTTAATTCCGATTTAGAGTTAATTAACTTAGATTAGTAGCTTGATGAATGTTTTGAATGTAATTGGACTTGATTAGGTAGAATTAGTTGGGTTTGACCATGGACTAGGTAGACTATGACTTTTGGAGTGTTTTGGGCTTTTGTGTGTGTATTTAGAATTTTATGGATTTTTAGCGCATTGCATAAAGCATAGCATGGGCTTTGATTTTCATGTTTTAACCCAATGGATTCGGATCCATCTTTGCCCATTTCCAACCCATTTTTCTAGCCCAAGCCCCATTTTGAAAATTCTATAACTTAATGGCACTTGCATGCAGCTGCAGGGAAAATTTTCACATGAAACACCCATCCAGCCATTCTTCTCCTCTTCCTTCATTTCCAGCAACTGAAATTCCATCTCCCTCTTCACTTCTGCTCCAAATGTTCTCAAGATAAGACTCTAGGGACCTTGCATGTGAGATTGGGAGTTATACTTGCATCTTCCTTCTTGTCTACAACAAGGGTTTTAACTCCCAAGTCAAGAACAACTTTATTGTTTTCATTTCTCAACACTTTTGGTAAGATCCTTGATTCAAAATTCATGTCTCCTTGTTCAAATCCGAATTTGGAAGGCTATGTTAGTGTTGCATGTGGATTTCAAACTCATTCTTTTCATTTACCATTGTAGGACTTCATCTTCTTCATTTCATTTGGGGGTTTTTCTTTTGGAGAGCTTGCTTGGGATATAGAGCTTGGATTTGTGATTTTTAGCTTCAAACATCTTAAGGCAAGTTAAATTTATATAAATGTATGCATGTATCCCTATTTGATTCTTTGAATATCATCAATCATGTTAGATACCCATTCCTTTGCTCAAAAATGGATTTTTGTTTATGTTTTGGATATAAGAAATTGATTGTTTCTCTTGTTGATTCAATGTTGAATGTAAATTGGACAATTCTTGAGTTTTGTGAGCACTTTGGTGGATCATTTTTGTCCAAATTATGTCTTGAAAAGATGGTTTTTGGTTTAGAAGATAGAACAAGAAAACATGGCATTTTCTGAGCTCAAAAGTGTGTACAGTGACCTTCTCGCTCGAGCCAAGCCTTTGGTTGCTCGAACGGACAAGTTTCTGCCCAGAAAATGCATCACAGAACCTTGTTCGCTCGAGCAGATAATTGGCTCGCTCGAGCGTATGGGCCCATATTGGGCCCAACAGTGCGCGCGAACTTCGAATGGCTATAACTTTTTAACCGTACGTCCGTTTTTGGAGTTCCACATACCGTTGGAAAGCTCTTGAAGTGTAGAATCCAATGGTCCATACATATAATTGATTTGAAATTCAGGAAATAAGTGGATATTGGATTTTATTAAAAACTATGGCTTTCGGATGGTACCGCGAGCCAAGCGTTGAACCGTAGTATGTTTAGATTAATTGACCTGATAGCTGGACCTTAAGGATGTATACCTTGAACATTTTATCATGACCAATGGACTTGTATATTATGTGGATGCGGTTTGAGCAACCGTGCACCCACAAGGAACCTCGTGTTCTTCGAAATTGAGATCCGAACCAAATATGTTAAACTAAGGAATTCGGTGCCCAAATTATGTAATGCCAAGGGTTCTTTTGTACGCCACTAACACCGCAATCCTTAGTACTATACTGAGTTGGACGGTGAAGACCCCGAGAGTTCCCAAGACCGTAGGATTAGCTTGTTTCATATCTTGATTCTATCTATGATTTATATTCATGCATTGCATTCCGTTTCCAGTACTCTCGTATGACCTGATCATACTTCTGTCTAGTTATGTATATCTTTCTTATGTACTTGTTTATATTATATTTGTTTCCGCTTTTGATCCGTTACATCTTGATAAGTTCTGAATTATGATATGATCTGTTCTGTATATATATGTTCTGTTAATATGTGCTTTTATTCCACGAGTCGGCACCACTTGGCTTCGACCCTATCTAAGTCGGACCCGGCTAAGTGTGGGTTTAGTATATATTTCTGGCCCTCTGCAGATGGGATTATATTCTGAGGGTTGACCGGCACCCTAGGTCCACGATGGATAATTTTGGGCCCTCTGTCTCCTAGTGGCACCACCCTGTTCTGTTCTGTTCTGTATTCTGCTCTCACTTTACATTCATGTTTACATGGTTAATTTGAGAGAATATAGCTAATGTGGATGTGCCTTTTAGTTTTGTTATTGTGTATACCTATAAATCTTGATTCGTATGTCTCATGCTTATTCTTGCTCAGATTTGCCTAGTGATCATGCTTTGACCTCATATGATTTATACCTGTTAATTATTCAATTGTCTCATGTTATATGATTTATATTTGTTTATCTTGCTTAGCTTAGTCTAATGGTGCTACACTTGGCGTTACAGGTGACTACCTCGATGCCACCAACCAGGAGATCCACGAGGAGGAGGAATCTCCCTGTCACGTAGCTGAATGGGCTTCTGATGATGTCTTCTAGACATCTACTCGTTGAGATTGGACCCAAAAATGACCCATAGACCGTGGCTTGGATTGCCACATCTTCTGTTATAGTTTATAAACTTGTTTAGACTATGGCTTGTAAACCTTAACTTAACGTACTTCTTTCTCTTGCTATCTCTTGAACTTAAACTTGAACCTTTAATCTATGCTTACGAACATTATGCTCTATATCCTGATGTATTTGATGTTGTTGGATTACAATTTGATATCTATTTGATAGAAATTACACAGGTGGAAATACAGGTGAATAGAAAGTTTGAAACCTCACACGTGAAATCCTGTGGGTGAATTCCGTTCGTGGGGACAAGGGTCAATTTGTTTGACTTGAATCCCCATGCTGGCGTTTGTCGCGCCTCGAGATGGGTGCACTCTCGGGCTCGGGGCGTGACACATGGGATTCAAAAATTCCAAGGGACAACTTATCTCATCATGTCCAGGAATTTCTGCCGAATTCTTGGTGAATTCCTAGCAGAAATTCCACTAAAGAAACAGGGCCTATGAATTTTCATAACAAAGGGCTTTTTTCTTATCATTTTCTCTTGGGTTGCTAGACACTTAATTTTT
Source organism: Cinnamomum chago (assembly GCA_038049695.1). Lineage (NCBI taxonomy): Eukaryota > Viridiplantae > Streptophyta > Magnoliopsida > Laurales > Lauraceae > Cinnamomum > Cinnamomum chago. The sequence continues at coordinate 19,747,563 of CP142455.1, forward strand.
TTAAGTTCATAAAAGAAAAAAAATTACTATAAAAAGAGAAGATGATATTGTCATTTATATAATTTTCTAAATATTTCTAGCGTATCCAAACAATTAACATTAGAAATGAAAGATGGTATTCTCTAATATATATTATATTTTTATGTTATATTGTACATCCATATGGACCCTTAAAATCATAATCAGTAAAATAGCTAGTAAAGTCTCCAACATTTAACTGATATGTATTCATCATAACTACTAGGGAACCAGAAAAATCCCTTTAAATAAGGTAACCACAGTTGATGACTCTAAACTTTTATAATGACAGCTAGCTAAGGACCTCCAGCCCAAATCATCTCTTTTTTTTCCTTTCTTTGTTGATGTCAACATAACCCTAATCCTACGTTAAAGTTATTTTATGTTGATGTCGACAAATCTTCTGTCGACATCAACAAATTCTATGTATAAATGTTTAACATGTACTGTGCACAGAGGTCACTTGATTGTGCTAACTAGGCGTTTTTGTCGACGTCGATAAAAGTTTATGTTGATGTCAACAAATCTTTTGTTGACGTTAACAAATTCTATCAATAAATGTTTAACTTGTACAAGGGTCACTTGATTGTGCCAACTTGACATTTTTATCGACGTTGACAAAAGTTTATGTTGATGTCGACAAATGTTTTGTTGATGTCAACAAATATTACTTATAACAGAATATGAGACTTTAGTTTCTTTCGATTTGGGTGAAGAGACCAATTCTTGGGGATAGGGAATATGGTTTTTTTTTTTTATAACATGAATAGGGAATATGGTTATGTTGATATCAACAAAGAAATGGCAAAACGGGAAAAAAAAGAGATGATTTGTGCTGGAGGTCCTTGGCCATCATTATAAAAGTTTAGGGTCCTCAACTGTAGTTTTTCTATTTAAGGGAAATTTTCCGGTAGATGTCCTTAACTACTACAACAAACAACCTAGCTAAAGAGTTCCCACTGTAACCACCTTACTGGAGGAACATTTCAAAAACGTTGTATTTCTTAATTTTTACCAATAAAATTATTACAAAAGTGCTGATCAAACTTTTTTTTTTTTTTAACTACTACTGGTGATACATTGCACTTAGATGTTAGTGATAGGGCTAGTGTTGTAGTGACATGTTTACCATTATGAAGAATAAACATAAAACTGTCTAGTTCTTATTATGTTTGTCTAAGTTCATGAGAAAAATAGAACATTCATTTTATTGTGATCAAATAACAAGGTGTTTCAGCTACAAATACAATAACGAACACATAATATGATCCTAATATATTCTATTACGCTTGCATCTCGACTTCACAATAACCACATAGAAAACATTCATCCTGATTGCCCTAGGAGCATATCCATTAAGGTCAAAGATTAGTCAATGAAATGGAAGGCACCAATCTAAAAATGGATAAATCAGATTAATAGAAGGAAAAAATAAAAAAATTAGTATGTACAATATCAAACATGCCTGATCAACATAATCTTCAACAGAAAGTTTATAAGCAATTAAATGGAAACTGAAGTTACTAAAATCACATAATAAGTAGCCACATTTTCCAGATGTAAATATAGGAACATCTGGACTAATATCAAAAAATAAATATAAACACGCCAAATGTGATGAAAACAGTGCATTGACTTACCTCCCTTCAATCAAGCCCTCTATTTCAATGTTGACAGCATAGGATCAAATAGCCTTGGCAGAATTGAGGAAGAGAGTATGGTTTTTATTTATTTACCATGGATTAAGTACTCTTTCGTATTCATAGCATGTCATTAATCGTCCTTAGAAATGCCACATTAATAAATGTGCTGCATGGAAAATAAAAGAGGATTTTACTGGAAAAATCTCGAAATATAGTCATTTATCATGAAAGGTCCTCACAAATTTTATAGCACTAATGAGGTCCTCTCGCCAATTTTTGATATTTTTTATACTTTTTCTGAGCAACGATGGGCGATGCTTAGGTGGATCAAGGTTATTAACACTTTTTCTGTTTTCTTATAGTGGCCCAATGTGAAGGTGGATCGTTATTATCATCATGATCGAAACCTTGATCCACCTATCTTGGGGTGGTCGGCTAGCTAGATATGTTTTATATGTCGAAATTGATATTTCAATAGGGAACTTCAAATAGTGAGGGTGGTAACTAAAATTATTATCGAAAACTCTTGACCTTTTGTTAGAAAAACCTGCAACTAAATGGTCTCTAAGATAAAGGCTTGCTTGGGTGCAAGAATCCTGAGAATTCTTGTCTGGGCAGAGTGGTGCAATGAAGGAGAGAAAGAAAGAAAGAAGGAGGTGTTGATGTGGCTGTGGTGTAGTAGATGTGTGTGCAAGGAGATGCAGGGAAAGGTGGGTGTGATGAGTGACACTAGTGTCACCCATGCGTGAAGCTATCGTCGCTCAAAGAAGGTATAAA